>OZ005658.1:42459122-42912122 GCA_963930645.1 Salticus scenicus
TGCATTTAGAGTCTTTGCTTACATTTATAGTCTTTGTTTACACTTAGTCTATGTTTACATTTGTAGCCTTTGTTTACATTTAGAGTCTTTGTTTATATTTGCAGTCTTTGTTACGTTTCGAGTCTTTGTTTATATTTCGAGTCTTTGTTTATATTTCGAGTCTTTGTTTATATTTCGAGTATTTATTTACGTTTGAAGACTTTGTTTACATTTAGAGTGTTTGTTTACATTTGTAGTCTTTGTTTACATTTGTAGTCTTTGTTTATATTGGTAGTCTTTGTTACATTTGTAGACTTTGTTTACATTTAAAGTCTTTGTTTACATTTGTAGTCTCTTTTGACAATTGCACTCTTTGTTTACATTTAGAGTTTGTTCCTGTTTAGAGCATTTTTTTACATTTGTAGTCTTAGAATCTGTTTACATTTTAAGTCTTTGTTTACATTTTGTCATTGTTTACATTTGTAGTCATTGTTTACTTTTGTAGACTTTGTTTACATTTGTAGTTTTTTACATTTTCAGTCTGTATATACTATTTAGAATTTTTGTTTATATTTGTAGTCTTTGTTTATATTTGTAGTCATTGTTTATATTTGCAGTCTTTGTTTACATTAAGAGTCTGTTTATATTTATAGTCTTTGTTTACATTCGTAGTCCTTTTTACATTTAGAGTCTTTGCTTACATTTGTAGTCTTTGTTTACACTTAGTCTTTGTTTACATTTGTAGCCTTTGTTTACATTTCGAGTCTTTGTGTATATTTGCAGTCTTTGTTTACATTACGAGTCTGTTTATATTTCGAGTATTTGTTTACGTTTGAAGTCTTTGTTTATATTTAGAGTTTAACTACATTTAGAGTGTTTGTTTACATTTGTATTCTTTGTTTACATTGGTAGTCTTTGTTACATTTGAGTCTTTGCTTACATTTAAAATCTTTGTTTACATTTAGTGTCTGTTTACATTTGTAGTCTTTGTTACATTTGTAGTCTTTGTTTACATTTAAAGTCTCCGTTTACAGTTAGTCCTTGTTTAGAGTCTCGGTTTACATTTGTAGTCTTTTTCAAATTTAGAGTCTCTGTTTATATTTCTAGTCTTTGTTTACATTTAGAGTGTTTACATTTCTAGTGTTTGTTTACAATTAGAGTGTTTACATATGTAGTCTTTGTTTACATTTAGAGTGTTTGTTTATATTTGTAGACTTTCTTTACATCTGTAATCTTTGTTTACATTTAGTCTTGTTTTACATTTGCAGTCTTTGTTTACATTTACTCTTTGTTTATATTTGTAGTTTTTTACATTTAGAGTCTCTGTTAACGTTTGATGTCTTTGTTTACATTTAGAGTTTGCTTACTTTTAGAGTATTTGTTTACATTTGTAATCTTTGTTTAAGTTTGTAGTCCTTGTTTACATTTAGAGTTTTTGCTTAAATTTGCAGTCTTTGTTTACACTTAGACTTTTTTACATTTGTAGCCGTTGTTTACATTTAGAGTCTTTTTTTATATTTGCAGTCTTTGTTTACATTAAGAGTCTGTTTATATTTATAGTCTTTGTTTACGTTCGTAGTCCTTTTTACATTTAGAGTCTTTGCTTACATTTGTAGTCTTTGTTTACACTTAGTCTATGTTTACATTTGTAGCCTTTCTTTACATTTAGAGTCTTTGTTTATATTTGCAGTCTTTGTTACGTTTCGAGTCTTTGTTTATATTTCGAGTCTTTGTTTATATTTCGAGTATTTATTTACGTTTGAAGACTTTGTTTACATTTAGAGTGTTTGTTTACATTTGTAGTCTTTGTTTACATTTGTAGTCTTTGTTTATATTGGTAGTCTTTGTTACATTTGTAGACTTTGTTTACATTTAAAGTCTTTGTTTACATTTGTAGTCTCTTTTGACAATTGCACTCTTTGTTTACATTTAGAGTTTGTTCCTGTTTAGAGCATTTTTTTTACATTTGTAGTCTTAGAATCTGTTTACATTTTAAGTCTTTGTTTACATTTTGTCATTGTTTACATTTGTAGTCATTGTTTACTTTTGTAGACTTTGTTTACATTTGTAGTTTTTTACATTTTCAGTCTGTTTATACTATTTAGAATTTTTGTTTACATTTGTAGTCTTTGTTTATATTTGTAGTCATTGCTTACATTGAGTCTTTGCTTACATTTAAAATCTTTGTTTACATTTAGAGTCTGTTTACATTTGTAGTCTGTTACATTTGTAGTCTTTGTTTACATTTAGAGTCTCCGTTTACAGTTAGTCCTTGTTTCGATTTAGAGTCTCCGTTTACATTTGTAGTCTTTTTCAAATTTAGAGTCTCTGTTTGTATTTGTAGTCTTTGTTTACATTTAGAGTGTTTGTTTATATTTGCAGTCTTTTTTTACATTAAGAGTCTGTTTATATTTATAGTCCTTGTTTACGTTCGTAGTCCTTTTTACATTTAGAGTCTTTGCTTACATTTATAGTCTTTGTTTACACTTAGTCTATGTTTATATTTGTAGCCTTTGTTTACATTTAGAGTCTTTGTTTATATTTGCAGTCTTTGTTACGTTTCGAGTCTTTGTTTATATTTCGAGTCTTTGTTTATATTTCGAGTATTTATTTACGTTTGAAGACTTTGTTTACATTTAGAGTGTTTGTTTACATTTGTAGTCTTTGTTTACATTTGTAGTCTTTGTTTATATTGGTAGTCTTTGTTACATTTGTAGACTTTGTTTACATTTAAAGTCTTTGTTTACATTTGTAGTCTCTTTTGACAATTGCACTCTTTGTTTACATTTAGAGTTTGTTCCTGTTTAGAGCATTTTTTTACATTTGTAGTCTTAGAATCTGTTTACATTTTAAGTCTTTGTTTACATTTTGTCATTGTTTACATTTGTAGTCATTGTTTACTTTTGTAGACTTTGTTTACACTTGTAGTTTTTTACATTTTCAGTCTGTTTATACTATTTAGAATTTTTGTTTACATTTGTAGCCTTTGTTTACATTTAGAGTCTTTGTTTATATATGCAGTCTTTGTTTACATTTCGAGTCTTTCTTTATATTTCGAGTATTTATTTACGTTTGAAGTCTTTGTTTACATTTAGAGTTTGTTTTCATTTAGAGTGTTTGTTTACATTTGTAGTCTTTGTTTACATTGGTAGTCTTTGTTACATTTGTAGACTTTGTTTATATTTAGAGTCTTTGTTTACATTTGTAGTCTCTTTTGACAATTGCACTCTTTGTTTACATTTAGAGTTTGTTCCTGTTTAGAGCATTTTTTTACATTTGTAGTCTTAGAATCTGTTTACATTTTAAGTCTTTGTTTACATTTTATCATTGTTTACATTTTTAGTCTTTGTTTACTTTTGTAGACTTTGTTTACATTTGTATCTTTTTACATTTTCAGTCTTTTTATACTATTTAGAATTTTTGTTTACATTTGTAGTCTTTGTTTATATTTGTAGTCATTGCTTACATTGATTCTTTGCTTACATTTAAAATCTTTGTTTACATTTAGAGTCTGTTTACATTTGTAGTCCTTGTTACATTTGTAGTCTTTGTTTAAATTTAGAGTCTCCGTTTACAGTTAGTCCTTGTTTACATTTAGAGTCTCCGTTTACATTTGTAGTCTTTTTCAAATTTAGAGTCTCTGTTTATATTTCTAGTCTTTGTTTACATTTAGAGTGTTTACATTTCTAGTGTTTGTTTACAATTAGAGTGTTTACATTTGTAGTCTTTGTTTACATGTAGAGTGTTTGTTTTTATTTGTAGACTTTCTTTACATCTGTAGTCTTTGTTTACATTTAGTCTTGTTTTACATTTGCAGTCTTTGTTTACATTTATTCTTTGTTTATATTTGTAGTTTTTTACATTTAGAGTCTCTGTTTTCGTTTGATGTCTTTCTTTACATTTAGAGTTTGCTTAATTTTAGAGTATTTGTTTACATTTGTAATCTTTGTTTAAGTTTGTAGTCCTTGTTTACATTTAGAGTTTTTGCTTAAATTTGCAGTCTTTGTTTACACTTAAACTTTTTTACATTTGTAGCCTTTGTTTACATTTAGAGTCTTTTTTTATATTTGCAGTCTTTGTTTACATTAAGAGTCTGTTTATATTTATAGTCTTTGTTTACGTTCGTAGTCCTTTTTACATTTAGAGTCTTTGCTTACATTTGTAGTCTTTGTTTACACTTAGTCTTTTTTTACATTTGCAGCCTTTGTTTACATTTCGAGTCTTTGTGTATATTTGCAGTCTTTGTTTATATTTCGAGTCTTTGTTTATATTTCGAGTATTTCTTTACGTTTGAAGTCTTTGTTTATATTTAGAGTTTGGTTACATTTAGAGTGTTTGTTTACATTTGTAGTTTTTGTTTACATTTGTAGTCTTTGTTTACATTTGTAGTCTTTGTTTACATTGGTAGTCTTTGTTACATTTGAGTCTTTGCTTACATTTAAAATCTTTGTTTACATTTAGAGTCTGTTTACATTTGTAGTCTTTGTTACATTTAGAGTCTCCGTTTACATTTGTAGTCTTTTTCAAATTTAGAGTCTCTGTTTATATTTCTAGTCTTTGTTTACAATTAGAGTGTTTACTTTTGTAGTCTTTGTTTACATTTAGAGTGTTTGTTTATATTTGTAGACTTTCTTTACATCTGTAGTCTTTGTTTATATTTAGTCTTTGTTTACATTTGCAGTCTTTGTTTACATTTAGTCTTTGTTTATATTTGTAGTTTTTTACATTTAGAGTCTTTGTTTATATTTCGAGTATTTATTTACGTTTGAAGACTTTGTTTACATTTAGAGTGTTTGTTTACATTTGTAGTCTTTGTTTACATTTGTAGTCTTTGTTTATATTGGTAGTCTTTGTTACATTTGTAGACTTTGTTTACATTTAAAGTCTTTGTTTACATTTGTAGTCTCTTTTGACAATTGCACTCTTTGTTTACATTTAGAGTTTGTTCCTGTTTAGAGCATTTTTTTACATTTGTAGTCTTAGAATCTGTTTACATTTTAAGTCTTTGTTTACATTTTGTCATTGTTTACATTTGTAGTCATTGTTTACTTTTGTAGACTTTGTTTACATTTGTAGTTTTTTACATTTTCAGTCTGTATATACTATTTAGAATTTTTGTTTATATTTGTAGTCTTTGTTTATATTTGTAGTCATTGTTTATATTTGCAGTCTTTGTTTACATTAAGAGTCTGTTTATATTTATAGTCTTTGTTTACATTCGTAGTCCTTTTTACATTTAGAGTCTTAGCTTACATTTGTAGTCTTTGTTTACTCTTAGTCTTTGTTTACATTTGTAGCCTTTGTTTACATTTCGAGTCTTTGTGTATATTTGCAGTCTTTGTTTACATTACGAGTCTTTGTTTATATTTCGAGTATTTGTTTACGTTTGAAGTCTTTGTTTATATTTAGAGTTTAACTACATTTAGAGTGTTTGTTTACATTTGTAGTCTTTGTTTACATTGGTAGTCTTTGTTACATTTGAGTCTTTGCTTACATTTAAAATCTTTGTTTACATTTAGTGTCTGTTTACATTTGTAGTCTTTGTTACATTTGTAGTCTTTGTTTACATTTAAAGTCTCCGTTTACAGTTAGTCCTTGTTTAGAGTCTCGGTTTACATTTGTAGTCTTTTTCAAATTTAGAGTCTCTGTTTATATTTCTAGTCTTTGTTTACATTTAGAGTGTTTACATTTCTAGTGTTTGTTTACAATTAGAGTGTTTACATATGTAGTCTTTGTTTACATTTAGAGTGTTTGTTTATATTTGTAGACTTTCTTTACATCTGTAGTCTTTGTTTACATTTAGTCTTGTTTTACATTTGCAGTCTTTGTTTACATTTACTCTTTGTTTATATTTGTAGTTTTTTACATTTAGAGTCTCTGTTTACGTTTGATGTCTTTGTTTACATTTAGAGTTTGCTTACTTTTAGAGTATTTGTTTACATTTGTAATCTTTGTTTAAGTTTGTAGTCCTTGTTTACATTTAGAGTTTTTGCTTAAATTTGCAGTCTTTGTTTACACTTAGACTTTTTTACATTTGTAGCCTTTGTTTACATTTAGAGTCTTTTTTTATATTTGCAGTCTTTGTTTACATTAAGAGTCTGTTTATATTTACAGTCTTTGTTTACGTTCATAGTCCTTTTTACATTTAGAGTCTTTGCTTACATTTGTAGTCTTTGTTTACACTTAGTCTTTTTTTACATTTGCAGCCTTTGTTTACATTTCGAGTCTTTGTGTATATTTGCAGTCTTTGTTTACATTTCGAGTCTTTGTTTATATTTCGAGTATTTCTTTACGTTTGAAGTCTTTGTTTATATTTAGAGTTTGGTTACATTTAGAGTGTTTGTTTACATTTGTAGTTTTTGTTTACATTTGTAGTCTTTGTTTACATTTGTAGTGTTTGTTTACATTGGTAGTCTTTGTTACATTTGAGTCTTTGCTTACATTTAAAATCTTTGTTTACATTTAGAGTCAGTTTACATTTGTAGTCTTTGTTACATTTAGAGTCTCCGTTTACATTTGTAGTCTTTTTCAAATTTAGAGTCTCTGTTTATATTTCTAGTCTTTGTTTACATTTAGAGTGTTTACATTTCTAGTGTTTGTTTACAATTAGAGTGTTTACATTTGTAGTCTTTGTTTACATTTAGAGAGTTTGTTTATATTTGTAGACTTTCTTTACATCTGTAGTCTTTGTTTATATTTAGTCTTTGTTTACATTTGCAGTCTTTGTTTACATTTAGTCTTTGTTTATATTTGTAGTTTTTTACATTTAGAGTCTTTGTTTATATTTCGAGTATTTGTTTACGTTTGAAGTCTTTGTTTACATTTAGAGTTTGGTTACATTTAGAGTGTTTGTTTACATTTGTAGTCTTTGTTTACATTGGTAGTCTTTGTTTACATTGGTAGTCTTTGTTACATTTGCAGACTTTGTTTACATTTAGATTCTTTGTTTACATTTGTAGTCTCCTTTGACAATTGTACTCTTTGTTTACATTTAGAGTTTGTTCCTGTTTAGAGCATATTTTTTACATTTGTAGTCTTCTTTGACAGTTGTACTCTTTGTTTACATTTAGAGTTTGTTCCTGTTTAGAGCATATTTTTTACATTTGTAGTCTTAGAATCTGTTTACATTTTAAGTCTTTGTTTACATTTTGTCATTGTTTACATTTGTAGTCATTGTTTACTTTTGTAGACTTTGTTTACATTTGTAGTTTTTTACATTTTCAGTCTGTTTATACTATTTAGAATTTTTGTTTACATTTGTAGTCTTTGTTTATATTTGTAGTCATTGCTTACATTGAGTCTTTGCTTACATTTAAAATCTTTGTTTACATTTAGAGTCTGTTTACATTTGCAGCCTGTTACATTTGTAGTCTTTGTTTACATTTAGAGTCTCCGTTTACAGTTAGTCCTTGTTTCGATTTAGAGTCTCCGTTTACATTTGTAGTCTTTTTCAAATTTCGAGTCTCTGTTTATATTTGTAGTCTTTGTTTACATTTAGAGTGTTTGTTTATATTTGCAGTCTTTTTTTACATTAAGAGTCTGTTTATATTTATAGTCCTTGTTTACGTTCGTAGTCCTTTTTGCATTTAGAGTCTTTGCTTACATTTATAGTCTTTGTTTACACTTAGTCTATGTTTAAATTTGTAGCCTTTGTTTACATTTAGAGTCTTTGTTTATATTTGCAGTCTTTGTTACGTTTCGAGTCTTTGTTTATATTTCGAGTCTTTGTTTATATTTCGAGTATTTATTTACATTTGAAGACTTTGTTTACATTTAGAGTGTTTGTTTACATTTGTAGTCTTTGTTTACATTTGTAGTCTTTGTTTATATTGGTAGTCTTTGTTACATTTGTAGACTTTGTTTACATTTAAAGTCTTTGTTTACATTTGTAGTCTCTTTTGACAATTGCACTCTTTGTTTACATTTAGAGTTTGTTCCAGTTTAGAGCATTTTTTTACATTTGTAGTCATAGAATCTGTTTACATTTTAAGTCTTTTTTTACATTTTGTCATTGTTTACATTTGTAGTCATTGTTTACTTTTGTAGACTTTGTTTACATTTGTAGTTTTTTACATTTTCAGTCTGTATATACTATTTAGAATTTTTGTTTATATTTGTAGTCTTTGTTTATATTTGTAGTCATTGTTTATATTTGCAGTCTTTGTTTACATTAAGAGTCTGTTTATATTTATAGTCTTTGTTTACATTCGTAGTCCTTTTTACATTTAGAGTCTTTGCTTACATTTGTAGTCTTTGTTTACTCTTAGTCTTTGTTTACATTTGTAGCCTTTGTTTACATTTCGAGTCTTTGTGTATATTTGCAGTCTTTGTTTACATTACGAGTTTTTGTTTATATTTCGAGTATTTGTTTACGTTTGAAGTCTTTGTTTATATTTAGAGTTTAACTACATTTAGAGTGTTTGTTTACATTTGTAGTCTTTGTTTACATTGGTAGTCTTTCTTACATTTGAGTCTTTGCTTACATTTTAAATCTTTGTTCACATAGAGTGTTTGTTTACATTTGTAGTCTTTGTTTACATTAGTAGTTTTTGTTACATTTGTAGACTTTGTTTACATTTAGAGTCTTTGTTAACATTTGTAGTCTCTTTTGAGAATTGTACTCTTTGTTTACATTTAGAGTTTGTTCCTGTTTAGAGCATTTTTTTTACATTTGTAGTCTTAGAATCTGTTTACATTTTAAGTCTTTGTATATATTTTCTCATTGTTTACATTTGTAGTCATTGTTTACTTTGTAGACTTTGTTTACATTTGTAGTTTTTTACATTTTCAGTCTGTTTATACTATTTAGAATTTTTGTTTACATTTGTAGTCTTTGTTTATATTTGTAGACATTGCTTACATTGAGTCTTTGCTTACATTTAAAATCTTTGTTTACATTTAGAGTCTGTTTACATTTGTAGTCTTAGTTACATTTGTAGTCTTTGTTTACATTTAGAGTCTCCGTTTACAGTTACTCGTTGTTTACATTTAGTGTCTCCGTTTACATTTGTAGTATTTTTCAAATTTAGAGTCTGTTTATATTTCTAGTCTTTGTTTACATTTAGAGTGTTTACATTTCTAGTGTTTGTTTACAATTAGAGTGTTTACATTTGTAGTCTTTGTTTACATTTAGAGTGTTTGTTTATATTTGTAGACTTTCTTTACATTTGCAGTCTTTGTTTACATTTAGTCTTTGTTTATATTTGTTGTTTTTTACATTTAGAGTCTTTGTTTATATTTGCAGTCTTTGTTTACATTAAGAGTCTGTTTATATTTATAGTCTTTGTTTACATTCATAGTCCTTTTTACATTTAGAGTCATTGTTTTATTTGCAGTCTTTGTTTACATTTCGAGTCTTTGTTTATATTTCGAGTATTTGTTTACGTTTGAAGTCTTTGTTTACATTTAGAGTTTGGTTACATTTAGAGTGTTTACATTTGTAGTCTTTGTTTAAATTGGTAGTCTTTGTTTACATTGGTAGTCTTTGTTACATTTGCAGACTTTGTTTACATTTAGATTCTTTGTTTACATTTGTAGTCTCTTTTGACAATTGTACTCTTTGTTTACATTTAGAGTTTGTTCCTGTTTAGAACATTTTTTTTTACATTTGTAGTCTTAGAATCTGTTTACATTTTAAGTCTTTGTTTACATTTTGTCATTGTTTACATTTGTAGTCATTGTTTACTTTTGTAGACTTTATTTACATTTGTAGTTTTTTACATTTTCAGTCTGTTTACACTATTTAGAATTTTTGTTTACATTTGTAGTTTTTGTTTATATATGTAGTCATTGCTTACACTGAGTCTTTGCTTACATTTCAAATCTTTGTTTACATTTAGAGTCTGTTTACATTTGTACTCTTTGTTACATTTGTAGTCTTTGTTTACATTTACAGTCTCCGTTTACAGTTAGTCATTGTTTACATTTAGAGTCTCGGTTTACATTTGTAGTCTTTTTCAAATTTAGAGTCTCTGTTTATATTTCTAGTCTTTGTTTACATTTAGAGTGTTTACATTTCTAGTGTTTGTTTACAATTAGAGTGTTTACATTTGTAGTCTTTGTTTACATTTAGAGTGTTTGTTTATATTTGTAGACTTTCTTTACATATGTAGTCTTTGTTTATATTTAGTCTTTGTTTACATTTGCAGTCTTTGTTTACATTTAGTCTTTGTTTATATTTGTAGTTTTTTACATTTAGAGTCTCTGTTTTATTTGCAGTCTTTGTTTACATTTCGAGTCTTTGTTTATATTTCGAGTATTTGTTTACGTTTGAAGTCTTTGTTTACATTTAGAGTTTGGTTACATTTAGAGTGTTTACATTTGTAGTCTTTGTTTAAATTGGTAGTCTTTGTTTACATTGGTAGTCTTTGTTACATTTGCAGACTTTGTTTACATTTAGATTCTTTGTTTACATTTGTAGTCTCTTTTGACAATTGTACTCTTTGTTTACATTTAGAGTTTGTTCCTGTTTAGAACATTTTTTTTTACATTTGTAGTCTTAGAATCTGTTTACA
The DNA here is from genome assembly GCA_963930645.1 of Salticus scenicus. Taxonomy (NCBI): domain Eukaryota; kingdom Metazoa; phylum Arthropoda; class Arachnida; order Araneae; family Salticidae; genus Salticus; species Salticus scenicus. The sequence goes on from OZ005658.1 coordinate 42,469,616, forward strand.
TTTTAAGTCTTTGTTTACATTTTGTCATTGTTTACATTTGTAGTCATTGTTTACTTTTGTAGACTTTATTTACATTTGTAGTTTTTTACATTTTCAGTCTGTTTACACTATTTAGAATTTTTGTTTACATTTGTAGTTTTTGTTTATATATGTAGTCATTGCTTACACTGAGTCTTTGCTTACATTTCAAATCTTTGTTTACATTTAGAGTCTGTTTACATTTGTACTCTTTGTTACATTTGTAGTCTTTGTTTACATTTACAGTCTCCGTTTACAGTTAGTCATTGTTTACATTTAGAGTCTCGGTTTACATTTGTAGTCTTTTTCAAATTTAGAGTCTCTGTTTATATTTCTAGTCTTTGTTTACATTTAGAGTGTTTACATTTCTAGTGTTTGTTTACAATTAGAGTGTTTACATTTGTAGTCTTTGTTTACATTTAGAGTGTTTGTTTATATTTGTAGACTTTCTTTACATATGTAGTCTTTGTTTATATTTAGTCTTTGTTTACATTTGCAGTCTTTGTTTACATTTAGTCTTTGTTTATATTTGTAGTTTTTTACATTTAGAGTCTCTGTTTACGTTTGATGTCTTTGTTTAAATTTAGAGTTTGCTTACTTTTAGAGTATTTGTTTACATTTGTAATCTTTGTTTAAGTTTGTAGTCCTTGTTTACATTTAGAGTTTTTGCTTACATTTGTAGTCTTTGTTTACACTAAGACTTTTTTCATTTGTAGCTTTTGTTTACATTTAGAGTCTTTTTTTATATTTGCAGTCTTTCTTTACATTAAGAGTCTGTTTATATTTATAGTCTTTGTTTACGTTCGTAGTCCTTTTTACATTTAGAGTCTTTGCTTACATTTATAGTCTTTGTTTACACTTAGTCTTTGTTTACATTTGTAGCCTTTGTTTATATTTAGAGTCTTTGTTTATATTTTCATGCTTTGTTTACATTTCGAGTCTTTGTTTATATTTCGAGTATTTGTTTACGTTTGAAGTCTTTGTTTACATTTAGAGTTTGGTTACATATAGAGTGTTTGTTTACATTTGTAGTCTTTGTTTACATTGGTAGTCTTTGTTACATATGTAGACTTTGTTTACATTTAGAGTCTGTTTATATTTGCAGTCTTTGTTTACATTAAGAGTCCGTTTATATTTATAGTCTTTGTTTACGTTCGTAGTCCTTTTTACATGTAGAGTCTTTGCTTACATTTATAGTCTTTGTTTACACTTAGTCTTTGTTTACATTTGTAGCCTTTGTTTACATTTCGAGTCTTTGTTTATATTATCAGTCTTTGTTTACATTTGGAGTCTTTGTTTATATTTCGAGTATTTGTTTACGTTTGAAGTCTTTGTTTACATTTAGAGTTTGGTTACATTTAGAGTGTTTGTTTACATTGGTAGTCTTTGTTACATTTGAGTCTTTGCTTACATTTAAAATCTTTATTTACATTTAGAGTCTGTTTACATTTGTAGTGTTTGTTACATTTGTAGTCTTTGTTTACATTTACAGTCTCCGTTTACAGTTAGTCCTTGTTTACATTTAGAGTCTTTGTTTTTATTGTTGTCTTTGTTTACATTTAGTGTTTGTTTACATTTAGAATCTCCGTTTACATTTGTAGTATTTGTCTAAATTTGGACTCTGTTTACATTTGTTGTCTTTGTTTACATTTAGAGTCTTCGTTTACATTCTTAATCTTTGATTACATTGCTTGTCTTTGTTTACATTGGAAGTCTTTGTTTACATTTAGATACTTTGTTTACATTTAGAGACATTGTTTACATTTGTAGTCTATGATTACATTTGTTGTCTTCGTTTATATATTGAGACAGTTTATAGTTAGAGTTTTTGTTTACATTTGTGACCTTTGTTTACATTTAGAGTCACTCTTTTCATGTGTACTCTATTTTCATTTATAGACTTTTACATTTAGAGTTTTCGCATACGTTTGAAGTCTTTGTTTACATTTAGAGTGTTTGTTTACGTATGTAGTCTTATTTTACATCTGGAGAATTTTTTTAATTTGTAGTTTGTTTACATTTGCAGTGTTTGTTTGCATTTAGAGTGTTTTTATTGTAGTCTTTGTTTACATTTTGTCTTTGTTTACGTTTAGTTAGAGTTTTTGTTTACATTTGTAAACTTTAATTACATTTAGAGTCTCACTTTTCATCTATACTCTATATACAATTTTAGACTGTCTACATTTAGAGTCTATGTTATACGTTTGAAGTCTTTGTTTGCATTTAGAGTGTTTTTATAGTAGTCTTTGTTTACATTTTGTTTTTGTTTACATTTAGAGTTCCCGTTTACATTTGTGGTCTTTGCTCAAATTTAGCGTCTGTTTATATTTGTAGTCTTTGTTTACATTTAGAGCCTATGCTTACATTTGTAGTCTTTGTTCATATTCAGAGTCTTTGTTTACATTTGCAGTGTTTGTTTACATTTAGTCTCTGTTTACATTTCCAGTCTTTGTTTACATTTGCAGTCTTTGTTTACATTTAGTCTTTGTTTATATTTGTAGTTTTTTACATTTAGAGTCTCTGTTTACGTTTGATGTCTTTGTTTACATTTAGAGTTTGCTTACTTTTAGAGTGTTTGTTTACATTTGTAATCTTTGTTTAAGTTTGTAGCCCTTGTTTACATTTAGAGTTTTTGCTTACATTTGTAGTCTTTGTTTACACTTAGTCTTTGTTTACATTTGTAGCCTTTGTTTACATTTAGAGGCTTTGTTTATATTTGCAGTCTTTCTTTACATTTCGAGTCTTTGTTTATATTTCGAGTATTTGTTTACGTTTGAAGTCTTTGTTTACATTTAGTGTTTGGTTATATTTAGAGTGTTTGTTTACATTTGTAGTCTTTGTTTACATTAGTAGTTTTTGTTACATTTGTAGACTTTGTTTACATTTAGAGTCTTTGTTAACATTTGTAGTCTCTTTTGAGAATTGTACTCTTTGTTTACATTATAGTTTGTTCCTGTTTAGAGCATTTTTTTATATTTGTAGTCTTAGAATCTGTTTACATTTTAAGTCTTTGTATATATTTTGTCATTGTTTACGTTTGTAGTCATTGTTTACTTTGTAGACTTTGTTTACATTTGTAGTTTTTTACATTTTCAGTCTGTTTATACTATTTAGAATTTTTGTTTACATTTGTAGTCTTTGTTTATATTTGTAGTCATTGCTTACATTGAGTCTTTGCTTACATTTAAAATCTTTGTTTACATTTAGAGTCTGTTTACATTTGTAGTCTTAGTTACATTTGTAGTCTTTGTTTACATTTAGAGTCTCCGTTTACAGTTACTCGTTGTTTACATTTAGTGTCTCCGTTTACATTTGTAGTATTTTTCAAATTTAGAGTCTGTTTATATTTCTAGTCTTTGTTTACATTTAGAGTGTTTACATTTCTAGAGTTTGTTTACAATTAGAGTGTTTACATTTGTAGTCTTTGTTTACATTTAGAGTGTTTGTTTATATTTGTAGTCTTTCTTTACATCTGTAGTCTTTCTTTACATTTAGTCTTTATTTACATTTGCAGTCTTTGTTTACATGTAGTCTTTGTCTATATTTGTAGTTTTTTACATTTAGAGTCTCTGTTTACGTTTGATGTCTTTGTTTACATTTGTAGCCTTTGTTTACATTTCGAGTCTTTGTTTATATATGCAGTCTTTGTTTACATTTCGAGTCTTTGTTTATATTTCGAGTATTTGTTTACGTTTCAAATCTTTGTTTACATATAGAGTTTTGTTACATTTAGAGTGTTTGTTTACATTTGTAGTCTTTGTTTACATTGGTAGTCTATGTTACATTTGAAGACTTTGTTTACATTTGGAGTCTTTGTTTACATTTGTAGTCTCTTTTGACAATTGTACTCTTTGTTTACATTTAGAGTTTGTTCCTGTGTACAGCATTTTTTTACATTTGTAGTCTTAGAATCTGTTTACATTTTAAGTCTTTGTTTACATATTATCATTAATTACATTCGTAGTCATTGTTTACTTTTGTAGACTTTGTTTACATTTGTATTTTTTTACATTTTCAGTCTTTTTATACTATTTAGAATTTTTGTTTACATTTGTAGTCTTTGTTTATAATTGTAGTCATTGCTTACATTGAGTGTTTGCTTACATTTAAAATCTTTGTTTACATTTAGAGTCTGTTTACATTTGTAGTCTTTGTTACATTTGTAGTCTTTGTTTACATTTAGAGTCTCCGTTTACAGTTAGTCCTTATTTACATTTAGAGTCTGTTTACATTTGTAGTCTTTGTTACATATGTAGTCTTTGTTTACATTTAGAATCTCCGTTTACAGTTAGTCCTTATTTACATTTAGAGTCTCCGTTTACATTTGTAGTCTTTTTCAAATTTAGAGTCTCTGTTTATATTTCTAGTCTTTGTTTACATTTTGAGTGTTTACATTTCTAGTGTTTGTTTACGATTAGAGTGTTTACATTTGTAGTCTCTGTTTACATTTAGAGTGTTTGTTTATATTTGTAGACTTTCTTTACATCTATAGTCTTTGTTTATATTTAGAGTTTGCTTACTTTTAGAGTGTTTGTTTACATTTGTAATCTTTGTTTAAGTTTGTAGCCCTTGTTTACATTTAGAGTTTTTGCTTACATTTGTAGTCTTTGTTTACACTTAGTCTTTGTTTACATTTGTAGCCTTTGTTTACATTTAGAGGCTTTGTTTATATTTGCAGTCTTTCTTTACATTTCGAGTCTTTGTTTATATTTCGAGTATTTGTTTACGTTTGAAGTCTTTGTTTACATTTAGTGTTTGGTTATATTTAGAGTGTTTGTTTACATTTGTAGTCTTTGTTTACATTAGTAGTTTTTGTTACATTTGTAGACTTTGTTTACATTTAGAGTCTTTGTTAACATTTGTAGTCTCTTTTGAGAATTGTACTCTTTGTTTACATTATAGTTTGTTCCTGTTTAGAGCATTTTTTTATATTTGTAGTCTTAGAATCTGTTTACATTTTAAGTCTTTGTATATATTTTGTCATTGTTTACGTTTGTAGTCATTGTTTACTTTGTAGACTTTGTTTACATTTGTAGTTTTTTACATTTTCAGTCTGTTTATACTATTTAGAATTTTTGTTTACATTTGTAGTCTTTGTTTATATTTGTAGTCATTGCTTACATTGAGTCTTTGCTTACATTTAAAATCTTTGTTTACATTTAGAGTCTGTTTACATTTGTAGTCTTAGTTACATTTGTAGTCTTTGTTTACATTTAGAGTCTCCGTTTACAGTTACTCGTTGTTTACATTTAGTGTCTCCGTTTACATTTGTAGTATTTTTCAAATTTAGAGTCTGTTTATATTTCTAGTCTTTGTTTACATTTAGAGTGTTTACATTTCTAGAGTTTGTTTACAATTAGAGTGTTTACATTTGTAGTCTTTGTTTACATTTAGAGTGTTTGTTTATATTTGTAGTCTTTCTTTACATCTGTAGTCTTTCTTTACATTTAGTCTTTATTTACATTTGCAGTCTTTGTTTACATGTAGTCTTTGTCTATATTTGTAGTTTTTTACATTTAGAGTCTCTGTTTACGTTTGATGTCTTTGTTTACATTTGTAGCCTTTGTTTACATTTCGAGTCTTTGTTTATATATGCAGTCTTTGTTTACATTTCGAGTCTTTGTTTATATTTCGAGTATTTGTTTACGTTTCAAATCTTTGTTTACATATAGAGTTTTGTTACATTTAGAGTGTTTGTTTACATTTGTAGTCTTTGTTTACATTGGTAGTCTATGTTACATTTGAAGACTTTGTTTACATTTGGAGTCTTTGTTTACATTTGTAGTCTCTTTTGACAATTGTACTCTTTGTTTACATTTAGAGTTTGTTCCTGTGTAGAGCATTTTTTTACATTTGTAGTCTTAGAATCTGTTTACATTTTAAGTCTTTGTTTACATATTATCATTAATTACATTCGTAGTCATTGTTTACTTTTGTAGACTTTGTTTACATTTGTATTTTTTTACATTTTCAGTCTTTTTATACTATTTAGAATTTTTGTTTACATTTGTAGTCTTTGTTTATAATTGTAGTCATTGCTTACATTGAGTGTTTGCTTACATTTAAAATCTTTGTTTACATTTAGAGTCTGTTTACATTTGTAGTCTTTGTTACATTTGTAGTCTTTGTTTACATTTAGAGTCTCCGTTTACAGTTAGTCCTTATTTACATTTAGAGTCTGTTTACATTTGTAGTCTTTGTTACATATGTAGTCTTTGTTTACATTTAGAATCTCCGTTTACAGTTAGTCCTTATTTACATTTAGAGTCTCCGTTTACATTTGTAGTCTTTTTCAAATTTAGAGTCTCTGTTTATATTTCTAGTCTTTGTTTACATTTTGAGTGTTTACATTTCTAGTGTTTGTTTACGATTAGAGTGTTTACATTTGTAGTCTCTGTTTACATTTAGAGTGTTTGTTTATATTTGTAGACTTTCTTTACATCTATAGTCTTTGTTTATATTTGGAGTCTGAATTTGCAGCTTTTGTTTATACTTGGAGTTTTTTTTGCATTTGCAGTGTTTGTTTACATTTGTTGTCTCATTTTACATTTAGAGTCTTTGTTTTTATTGTTGTCTTTGTTTACATTTAGTGTTTGTTTACATTTAGAATCTCCGTTTACATTTGTAGTATTTGTCTAAATTTGGAGTCTGTTTACATTTGTTGTCTTTATTTACATTTAGAGTCTTCGTTTACATTCTTTATCTTTGATTACATTGCTTGTCTTTGTTTACATTGGTAGTCTTTGTTTACATTTAGATTCTTTGTTTACATTTAGAGACATTGTTTACATTTGTAGTCTATGATTACATTTGTTGTCTTTGTTTATATTTTGAGACAGTTTATAGTTAGAGTTTTTGTTTGCATTTGTGACCTTTGTTTACATTTAAAGTCACTCTTTTCATGTGTACTCTATTTTCATTTATAGACTTTTACATTTAGAGTCCTCGCAAACGTTTGAAGTCTTTGTTTACATTTAGAGTGTTTGTTTACATATGTAGTCTTATTTTACATCTGGAGTATTTTTTTTATTTGTAGTTTGTTTACATTTCCAGTGTTTGTATGCATTTAGAGTGTTTTTATTGTAGTCTTTGTTTACATTTTGTCTTTGTTTACATTTAGAGACAGTTTAGTTAGAGTTTTTGTTTACATTTATAATCTTTAATTACATTTAGAGTCTCACTTTTCATCTGTACTCTATTTACATTTTTAGACTGTTTACATTTAGAGTCTATGTTATAAGTTTGAAGTCTTTGTTTGCATTTAGAGTGTTTTTATCGTAGTCTTTGTTTACATTTTGTTTTTGTTTACATTTAGAGTCCCCGCTTACATTTGTGGTCTTTGCTCAAATTTAGCGTCTGTTTATATTTGTAGTCTTTGTTTACATTTAGAGCCTATGCTTACAGTTGTAGTCTTTGTTCATATTCAGAATCTTTGTTTAAATTTGCTGTCTTTGTTTATATTTAGTCTTTGTTTATATTTGTAGTTTTTTACATTTAGAGTCTCTGTTTACGTTTGAAGTTTTTGTTTACATTTAGAGTTTGTTTAGTTTTAGAGTGTTTGTTTACATTTTTAATCTTTGTTGAAGTTTGTAGTCCTTCTTTACAATTAGGGTCCTTGCTTACATTTGTAGTCTTTGTTTACACTTACACTTTATTTACATTTGTAGCTTTTGTTTACATTTATAGTCTTTATTTATATTTGGAGTCTTTGTTTACATTAAGAGTCTTTCTTTATATTTATAGTCTTTGTTTACGTTTGTAGTCCTTTTTACATTTCGAGTCTTTGCTTACATTTGTAGTCTTTGTTTCCACTTAGTCCTTGTTTACATTTGTAGCCTTTGTTTACATTTCGAGTCTTTGTTTATATTTGCAGTTTTTGTTTACATTTCGAGTCTTTGTTTATATTTAGAGTATTTGTTTACGTTTGAAGTCTTTGTTTACATTTAGAGTTTGGTTACATTTAGAGTGTTTGTTTAAATTTGTAGTCTTTGTTTACATTGGTAGTCTTTGTTACATTTGTAGACTTTGTTTACATTTAGTGTCTTTGTTTACATTTGTAGTCTCTGTTGACAATTGTACTCTTTGTTTACATTTAGAGTTTGTTCATGTTGTGACGAACGCAAGTTCTCCATATTTATTTAACCTTAACTTGCAGCTGTAAACTTACGTCATTAACTTTAAATTGACTTCCAGCTGTAATTGAAATACTTAAACTATGAAGAAACGACAGAGTCAGATTTGTAAAATCAATTGAACTTTAATTGAGCATAAATAAGAAGGGGACGCTGGACTTTGGCATCTAGTAATTTACTACTTAAAATGGGCAGCCCTCGTAAACACTTTGATATTAATAAATAACCCCATTACTTTACTTTACTTTTCTTTACTTAATTATTCGCAAAGGGTCTCAACTACCTTTATTTAAATTAGCTTCTAAAATCGAGTAATCTTTCGATTAGCAGGAGGATTCCCTGACACTGCTATCTACTTGACTTACATCTATTATATCCTAAGCCGCTAACAGCTAGCTCCATCAACTCTCACTCCGACTAACTTTAACTCCTCTCCAACTGACATTCTCCAACTGACTGACCACCTCCTTCTCAAAAGCAATCGTCCTTCTTTTATACTACTTCCGTTTCCAAAATACTTTATGAAATTAACGTATTACAATTTACAATTCTATCTTAGGATAGGAACTAACTCTATTACATAAATTCAATCCTAAAACCTTCGTATTCGTGTGTTACGCATCAAGTGCGAATTCTACTTGTAGCATTACTTTGCTATACCTTACAGTCCCTCCCCTGAAAAAAAAATTTCGCGGAAAAAATCCCCCAACGGGTTTTTACCCGTGCAAATTTTAAATTATTGCAAGACTATGCAAAGAAAAGTTAGCTGCAGTGACTTACTGCGAAAATTAAACTACATCAGATTTTAGAAAGAAAAGAGGGGGGGGGAAACTTAAATTATATTAGACTGCCCAAGAAAAACTATTCTTTTAAAATCAAATCTGGAGAAAAAGTAAGGCCGAGCTTAAAACTGTCCACCTAGCAAGAATAAAAAATAGTGTTAAGCTCAATCTAGGGAGGTTTACGACAGAAACTCCATGCCTTAACGTAATTTAATCTTATGTAAAGTCCAGCGATTTTACAGCGGGGAAATACATTCATCTTTCCGTAAAATAAATAAAAAGGAAAAAATTGTATGAATTAAAAAAAATTTCAGTAGAAAAAGGGATCGCCTAAACAGAACTTGCGATCATTGTTCAATTTAACTTGTGACATAATTTTATTAAACAAAAAATAGTGAAATATCTTGAGCCATGCGAAGAGTTTATTTAAAAAATGTCCAGCTATTCACTATGAGTTATCTTGAAAGATCAATCCACTGCTGTTGGCTTCCAAAAAAAACATCTTTTACGTCAGAAAAGCAAAACTAGCTCCTAATTCAGAGATCCAAAGTCTTTGGCTAACGTCCAAAACTGTGAAAAGGAACAATTGTAGAAATCAGCCGGGATTCAGATTTAACCTCCGTACTTCGGGTTTAGAGTCAGGATAGCAACTGGACGTCAGATTTTCTAGAATTTGAATCTTTTTTGAATGTATAAATCAAAAATAGAAGGTACACTACACTTTTATATTAGGTAAATGACATAATTTATATATAAGCAATATTGTAGCTATTTGCATACGAAAAAAAACTAAATTGTTAGTGGATTAATAAAGTTAGTCGTTAGACGCGAAATTTACATGCAAAAATAGCTTTTTTTTTTTTTTTTTTTTTTTTTTTTTTTTTTTTTAAATTCTCTTAACCCCATATTAATACATAAAACTCTTAGTGAAAAATACAAGAGTTTACAACAAGAAATACAATTTAGGACATTTAGAAAAATGGAAGGATACAACATATTTCAAAACTGCAGTTGATGGCTTGAGAGAAAAAAAGATTAATGGACATACATATTTACATTATATTTACAAATCTATAGAGAAAAATTGTTTATATATACTTATAAAATTTTCATTTTACACAATTTATAAAATTGCATTTTATAATTGCATTCATAAGAAATTGAGCGAAATATAGTTAATGGATATATACAAATTGTTGGAAAAGTTTTTTCAAAACGGCCGTTGGCTAGGGAATAGAAAAGCATTAGAGTATATACATATATATATCATTCAAAAACTGGAGAGAAAATTTATATACAAAAAGGTAAGAAAAGTTATCTTACTAAGCACTGCAGGTGATGGCTTAAACATAAACACATTTAAGTACATGCAGATATAGATCATTCAAAAACGAAAGAGGGGGAAATGTTTATATCAAAGTTCAAAAAGGTTTTTACCAAAAACTGCTGGTGATGGCTTAGAAATAAAAAGACATTAACATACATGAATATATTATATACAGAAAAAAATTTATGACATGTAAACAGTACATGAAATTTCGAGAGATGAAAGTTCATGCCATACGTTTAAATTTTGCATTTTTACATTTTAAAAGTTCATGCAGCAAGTTTAAATTTAGATTTGTGATATTTTAAAAAGTTCATCTCTTTGAGATAATAATCGAAAGTCCAGAAGAAAGTTCTACATGTCAAAAATTTTAGTACAGTACTGATAAACCAATACTTGAGAAAAACTAAAATACTGAACGATACGACCTGACAAATTGAGTCCTTTATAGCAGCAAAATAAGAAATACAGGTCAGACTGGCCTGTAGAGTTGCAGCGTTGGTGGCTTGCAGATTTAGGTGAGACGCTGTAGGATCGCTGGTGTCCTGAGGAGGGTTCGAACATGGTGCCTGGTCACTCTCAGGAGGGGGTTCCACACCCAGAGCCTTTTCACTGTTCCTAGTTCCAGGAGAGGGTTGCTTTCGTTCCATAATGTCGAATGCATGGCTGCTAGAGTTCGGTGAAACCGTACAAGAGATGAATTGCACTTTCGAAATCACATTCGTTAAAATACCTGCATTTTCTTTTACTGTAGGCGGCGTGTCATTTTGACAGTTTACGTTCGCATTAGAAATATTTGACTGAGGCGGCTGTAGAGATTTAAAACTGCTATCTAAAGGCGAGTTACCAAAATTCACCGCATCCGTTATCGATTTGACACTTTCGCTTATTTTAGCGGTGTCCGCAGCAACAGTTATTTTACTTATATCTTCCTGAAAAGCAGTTGCGAGATATTTAGAGGCGCACTGGTTAACCTTTGCAGTTTCGTTTACTACCGTTTGTGCGAAAATAACAGAGTCCGTCAATTTGACTGTTTTGGAACTTAATTTATCAGGAGATGAATTTAAATCACTAGAAAAGTTAGCCGCAACATTTACTGATTTGACACTTTCACGTAATTTAACTGCTTCAGTGGCCACAGTTATTTCAATTTGATTTTCCTTTTCAACCGCCGCTATTCTAGATAAATTCTCGGATTTTTCCACTGGGTTTACTATTGCTTCCCACTGACGTTCGTGAGGGGGAAGGGAGCGGTCCTGTTGTAATCGTAGTTTATCATACGGAGTGGCGAAAAGATCGATCACTTTGCGTTTTAAATCATCATACGTTGGATTTGGCCCAAGTGAATGGCAGGCGATTAATCTATGCCACTGTCTCGGTTCTCCTTCTAGGGAATAGACTGGACTGGAGTAGTGGTTTTTAACATTTATTTTATGAAAATTGAAAAAATATTCTAGCTGCTCAAAAAATTGCAGCACACTATTAGTGCCGTCAAAAAAGACTTGCTCGGGGGGGGGATTCGAGCAAAGATGGGCGCCAATGTGACGAACGTAAGTTCTCCATATTTATTTAACCTTAACTTGCAGCTGTAAACTTACGTCATTAACTTTAAATTGACTTCCAGCTGTAATTAAAATACTTAAACTATGAAGAAACGACAGAGTCAGATTTGTAAAATCAATTGAACTTTAATTGAGCATAAATAAGAAGGGGACGCTGGACTTTGGCATCTAGTAATTTACTACTTAAAATGGGCAGCCCTCGTAAACACTTTGATATTAATAAATAACCCCATTACTTTACTTTACTTTTCTTTACTTAATTATTCGCAAAGGGTCTCAACTACCTTTATTTAAATTAGCTTCTAAAATCGAGTAATCTTTCGATTAGCAGGAGGATTCCCTGACACTGCTATCTACTTGACTTACATCTAACTATATCCTAAGCCGCTAACAGCTAGCTCCATCAACTCTCACTCCGACTAACTTTAACTCCTCTCCAACTGACATTCTCCAACTGACTGACCACCTCCTTCTCAAAAGCAATCGTCCTTCTTTTATACTACTTCCGTTTCCAAAATACTTTATGAAATTAACGTATTACAATTTACAATTCTATCTTAGGATAGGAACTAACTCTATTACATAAATTCAATCCTAAAACCTTCGTATTCGTGTGTTACGCATCAAGTGCGAATTCTACTTGTAGCATTACTTTGCTATACCTTACAATGTTTAGAGCATTTTTTTACATTTGTAGTCTTAGAATCTGTTTACATTTTAAGTCTTTGTTTACATTTAGTCATTGTTTACATTTGTAGTCATTGTTTAATTTTGTAGACTTTATTTACATTTGTAGTTTTTTACATTTTCAGTCAGTTTATACTTTTTAGAATTTTTGTTTACATTTGTAGTCTTTGTTTACATTTAGAGTATTCGTTTACAGTTAGTCCTTGTTTACATTTAGAGTCTCCGTTTACATTTGTAGTCTTTTTCAAATTTAGAGTCTCTGTTTAGATTTCTAGTCTTTGTTTACATTTAGAGTGTTTACATTTCAATTTTTTGTTTACATTTGAAGTCTTTGTTTAGATTTAGAGTGTTTGTTTATATTTGTAGACTTTCTTTACGTCTGTAGTCTTTCTTTATATTTGGAGACTGCATTTGCAGTTTTTGTGTATATTTGGAGTCTTTTTTCATTTGCAGTGTTTGTTTACATTTGTCGTCTCATTTTACATTGAGAGTCTTTGTTTTTATTTTAGTCTTTGTTTACATTTTGTGTTTGTTTACATTTAGAATCTCCTTTTACATTTGTAGTATTTGTCCAAATTTGGAGTCTGTTTACATTTGTAGTGTTTGTTTACATTTAGAGTCTTCATTTACATTTGTAGTCTTTGATTACATTGGTTGTCTTTGTTTACATTGGTAGTCTTTGTTTACATTTAGATTCTTTGTTTCATTTAGAGACATTGTTTACATTTGTAGTCTATGATTACATTTGTTGTCTTTGTTTATCTTTAGAGACAGTTTATATTTAGAGTTTTTGTTTACATTTGTAATCTTTGTTTACATTTAGTGTCTCTCTTTTTATGTGTACTCTATTTACTTTTATAGACTGTTTACATTTAGAGTCTTTGTATACGTTTGGAGTCTTTCTTTACATTTAGAGTGTTTGTTTACATATATAGTCTTATTTTACATCTTGAGCCTTTTTTAAATTTGTAGTTTGTTTACATTTGCAGTGTTTGTTTACACTTGCATTGTTTGTTTACATTTGGAGACTTTTTACATTTATAGTGTTTGTTTACATTTGTAATCTTTGTTTGCATTTAGGGTGTTTTTATTGTAGTCTTTGTTTGCATTTAGAGTGTTTTTATTGTAGTCTTTGTTTACATTTTGTCTTTGTTTACATTTAGAATCTCCGTTTACATTTGTAGTCTTTGCTCAAATTTAGCATCTGTTTATATTTGCAGTCTTTGTTTAAATTTAAAACCTATGCTTACATTTGTAGTATTTGTTAATACTTAGAGTGTTTGTTTGCATTTGCAGTCTTTGTTTACATTTAGTCTTTGTATATATTTGTAGTTTTTTTACATTTAGAGTGTCTGTTTACGTTTGAAGTCTTTGTTTAAATTTAGAATTTGTTTACTTTTAGAGTGTTTGTTTACATTTGTAATCTTTGTTTCCGTTTGTAGTCCTTGTTTACAGTTAGAGTCTTTTCTTACATTTGTAGTCTTTTTTACACTTAATCTTTGTTTACATTTGTAGCCTTTGTTTAAATTTAGAGTCTTTGTTTATATTTTCAGTCTTTGTTTACATTTAGAGTGTTTGTTAATATTTAGAGACTTTGTTTACGTTTGAAGTCTTTGTTACATTTGTAGACTTTGTTTACATTTAGAGTCTTTGTTTACATTTGTAGTCTTTGTTTACATTTGTAGTTTTTGTTTTCATATAGAGTCTTCGTTTATATTTGTAGTCCTTTTCAAATTTAGAGTCTCTGTTTATATTTGTAGTCTTTGTTTACATTTAGAATGTTTACATTTTTAGTCTTTGTTTACATCTGTGGTCTTTGTTTACATTTGGAGTCTAAATCTATGGTGTTAGTTTTCATTTGGAGTCTACATTTGCAGTTTGTTTACATTTGGAGTCTTTTTACATTTGCAGTGTTTCTCTACATTGGTAGTCTTTGTTTACATTTACAGACATTTTTTACATTTGTAGTCTATGAATACATTTGTTGTCTTTGCTTACATTTGGAGAATGTTTATATTTAGAGATTTTGTTTACATTTGTAGTGTTTCTTTACATTTGTAGTGTTTGTTTACATTTGTAGTCTTTGTTTATCTTTCTAGTCTTTTTACATTTGCAGTGTTTCTTTACATTTGTGATCTTTGTTTACATTTAGAGTTTATTTTTATTGTAGTCTTTGTTTTCATTTTGTCCGAATACATATAGAATCTCCGTTTACTCTTTAACTACATTTCTTGCGACCATGGAAGCCTCTGCGCAAGTGCGGATTCGACGAGTCCACCAGTAAGATAGGGGAGACAAGCTTGTCGTTGAGAGAAAATAAGCAATAAGGGAATGCCGAATGACTGGATGTTTACTAAATTCAAACCTGTAAGTCAACTTGGAAACCCTCCAAGATTTTCCACTCGTCCTCACTGCTAGGCATAGGGAACGTGGTTACACTATACATTTGTAGTCTTTGTTCAAATTAAGAGTCTGTTTATATTTGTAGTCTTTGTTTACATTTAGAGACATTGTTTACATTTGTAGTCTATGATTACATTTGTTGTCTTTGTTTGTATTTAGAGACAGTTTAGTCAGAGTTTTTGTTTACATTTGTAATCTTTAATTACATTTAGAGTCTCAATTTTCATCTGTACTCTATTTACATTTTTAGACTGTCTACATTTATAGTCTATGTTATACGTTTGAAGTCTTTGTTTGCATTTAGAGTGTTTTTATCGTAGTCTTTGTTTACATTTTGTTTTTGTTTACATTTAGAGTCCCCGTTTACATTTGTGGTCTTTGCTCAAATTTAGCGTCTGTTTATATTTGTAGTGTTTGTTTACATTTAGAGCCTATGCTTACACTTGTAGTCTTTGTTGATATTTAGAGTCTTTGTTTATATTTGCAGTCTTTGTTTACATTTAGTCTTTGTTTATCCTTTGAGTGCAAAATCTCTTGGCTACTTGTGGGACCTATTAGCTTAACCAAACCTTTAATACGCTGATATTCGGTTTAAGGAGGACTGTCTACACTAGGGACATGTGCCTAAGAGGTAGTCCATATCATTCGCGAGCTTCGGAGAAAAACAAGGAAAACTCTGAATGGCTAGATCGAGAAGTGTGACCTGAGATCGAACCCAGGACTTCTCATCGTCCACCTCTCAGTCATTAGTGGAGTTGTAAGAAAGAAAATTATAATGCTAATTAATTAGCAGGGAGTATTTATTTAATAATTATCAAGAAATACAAATATAATAATTGTTATAATATTTCATTGCACATGTGTGGAATATATATACGTGTGTGTGTGTCTGTAATTGTAAGAGAGTAATTAAAATAAACTTTCAATTTATATAAATGAAAAATGTTTAGTGCAAGTTGAAACTGAAGATATTTAAAAACAAATTATTTCAAATGCTAAGTAATAAATATTGAAAATGATTTCAAGAACAATTGATAAATATTCCCTATATACAATTCCTCGGTGGGTTTTTTCTTTTCATTATTTTTGCACTTTTTATTATTATTATTATTATTATTATTATTATTATTTGGAATATCTCAAATTGATTGTTCTGTTTTATTATTATTATTTATTTATTTATTTTAACGAAATACAAGACTTTATTATTATTATTATTATTATTATAATTTATTTATTTTAGATTTCTCAAAAAAGTTTTTGTAGAATGATTTTAAAATTGTCGAACTTTCGGAATGTACAACAGTATTCATTGATGTGGATTTAATAAAAGTTTATTAACTTTTACCGAATGAAATTTCCCGACTTTTTGAGCAATCCTTCTTTACCTTTCATCTTTCATTGCTTTCAGCTTTGGCTGAAATCGAAAGACGGAATTTTCGATACCACCGTGTGATGGCGCTGCGACGACCCGAAATGTCTGCCGAGAATCGAAAAGTGAAAATTGGATTTATTCTTGAAACATCGCGATCGCCGTCTTTCTCTTTATAGGTTGATGGTTTGGGACGTTTTGATAAAATGCCGACGGTGGATATTAGCTCTGACTAGAGATGCAAGGCTTTCAAAACACCCGGTTTTTTCCCGGAAGAAAACTAGTTTTTTCCCCTGGGAATTTAAGACAAAATTGGAAATTTTTAAAATTCCCAAAAATTGGGAATTTTGAAATTATGCATATTTTTATAACTTTTGTATTAGTTAAATATTTTTGTGTATAAACAGCCTCCGATCCTTATATTAGTTTCAACTTTAACTTCTGCGTAGATTTCATTTCCCTTTCCCACTAAATCTAGCATCTTCGATATTCATGGTTATTCCGTAAACGAAGAAAATAATTAATTATAATTAATTAGTCGCTAACATTAACAGTAAGTTTCTGTCACTATTCATTAATATCATTTTGTTTTCATTTAAGATATCCTTTCTATTCTTAATGAGAATTAATAACATTTCATTTTTTTTATTGTTAATTCATTTATGAACATATAATGAAATAATTAGAGAATTGGACTTAATGTTTTAAGAAACAAACCCAACTCAATTTATACTTCATTAAACATTAACTGAAGTATTTAGGAAATTAGTTTCTTACTCGATAAATTTTAAATTGTTCATTTTTTTTTTCATAATAATAATAATAAGGAATTCTAAAATTTAATCTGTTTTAGTAAAATTGTAACTTATGCGAAATTTTTCACCACTTGGGTTAGAAATGCAGAAACTGCTTTATATATATATATATATATATATATATATATATATATATAATTAATTAGGAGAGCAATATTTATATAAACTTTTCATCAAAAAATTTTCATTGTAGGAAAAATAACATCGACTTGAATTCAAAGAATCATTTTCTCTCAATCATATCATTACCTTTTAAGCTTATATATTTTATAATTGTATTTAGTTATATAAATATCCCTATATTAAATCTAGTATAAAAGGGTTTTATATTGGAATATCTTTTCAGATAGATAAAGTATGACTTGTTTATATATGAAAAGCTAAAGATTTGGCTGCAGTACTGATAAATTGAAAATAAAATTATAAATTAAAACAATGTTATAAGCTAATCAGTATATCAAATTCCTTAAAAATGGTTTTTATATCAAGTAAACAACATATTATTTTGCTTTAGAGATTTCTAATTTGTTTTTTCCCCGCAAAATTCCCAAAGTTCCCAGTTTTTTCCCCAAGATTCCCGGGTTTTTTCCCTTGGTTTTAAATTCCCGGGTTTTTTGCATCTCTAGCTCTGACCAATCAAAATTGAGCATTTTTTGCGTCGCCAAAACACACTTTTGATGTTGGCGAATATTAGGATATTTCGATCACGTGATATTGTTTACATGCAGAACAGATTGTCTACCAACGTGTCTACCGTTGATTAAAGAGAAAGTGTACGTGTAAAATTGTCCGGCAATACTTACTAGTCTACCATTGGTTACTTCTTTGTTTTATAATTAAAATGAAATTATATTTATAAATATTATATATTACTAAATCCTCTACGTTTTAAAAGATTATCTATTCTCTGCATAGTGCATTTACACTCTCCCAATAAATATTCTATGTAACACTTTACGTATTGGGTATTTAAATTTAGAAATATTAAATTCTAACTAAGCGATTCACTTGTTTGATCATAAAAAACGTTTTAGTGATTTTTCAGTTTGCTTTAATATCGATAAAAACTGAAAATGTATATATATATATGTATATATATATATATATATACAATAATTTTTTTTGACACTATTTTTGATATAATATCCGCACATTGTTTTCATTATTTTCTTTTCTTTTCTTTTCTTTCTTTTCTTTTTTTTTCTTTTTTTTTCTTTTTTTTTTTTGTGTTTGTGTGTGTTTTTATGCTTACGTTTTAATTTTGGTTGCATATATACTTAATATAATTAAAACTTCAATAATATATAAATGGTTATTATTTTTGCTTCCAAACTCCGGAAAGTGCTTCTTATTTATTACTAGCTGTTACCCGCGACTTCGTTCACGTGGAAATTTTGATGTGTATGTGTGGGAACTGACGGTTTGATCATAATATGTAATGAAATGAAACCTTATCATTGTGGTGTTTTCCAAAACAGAGTCTGATAAAGTACACTCAAAAAAATTTGTAACTCATTGAAAGCCAAAATAAAATGCCAAAATAAATAAATAAAAAGTTATCGCCAACATGGCGATAAAAATTTAAAATTCGTCCATAGGGATTCTGTACTAAAACAGTACTGCGTTGTGGAAGTATAAAAACTGGGTCGTCAATTATGAATTTTATTTCGAAACCTTTCTTTGTATGATTTTAGTTCACTATTGCACAATATTAACCTGGCTCTAATAATAATTTGGTGACTGGTTAATTACAATTTTAACTATGTGGTGAAATTCATATAATATTTATGAGTTTCAAATTTTTAATTTTTTTTTTTTCATTTCCCGGCGAATTGTTGAATAATATTTTAGTTCTTAAACAATTTTGGACGGCTTTGCCCGCTTCGCTGGCAAACTCTTTTCTATATGCTTTATGAAAAAAAAAAAACTGAAATCGGTCAAAAGCTTGCTTTGGGTTCCCGCTGCCTTAGGCAGCGCCTTGTTCGTCCTTGCAATCTCCGGTGCCTGTCCCTATTGCCTGCGACAATGGCTTACCCGTGGGCTTCCATTTGGTTGCTTATCATACATAACAGTTTCGATATGGACAGTATCGAAAAATTTGAAGTAACTCTTTTATATCTGAATCCCAGTTACATATGAACAACATTATATGTGATGTACATAATATTTGCTCTCAAGTTATTTCCTATATTTATTTGATTTAATCAATCAACCATAGAATGACAGCAATTTCAAGCCACATATAATATTACAATATGCTATGATCGGCAACTTCTATCGCATGAGACAATTATTATTTTGTGGTTATATATACTTCATGCTTAGTTAATAGTAGTTGGTATATAGAAAAGTAAATCAATTAGTATGTAAACTTGATCATGGTACAGCCTTAATGCCCTTGGCGACTTTTAAATTTTTGTTGCCGTTTTAGACCAAAATATAATTTATGCGATTATTGTTCCTATACGCAAGCGAAGTGTGACGTCACTGACCGTCCGTGGATGCAAGAAAATGATTTCCTATGTCAATCGCCCATTGGATTTTTTGTAAAAAATGATTAAAAATCGAAGAAAATTATTTCCCGATTTTAATCCCCATATTTGGGTACACATATGTATTAGTTATCATGTGCATGTGTTAGATTGAGTTATTTTGCTGTCAAACTGACAAAATTTTAATTTTAAATTTCAAAACTCTGTCGTTCTTGGCGCTTATTGTATTTGGTGATCAAAAACGTAATACGAAAATATACATGCCAGATGTATATTTTCGTAATATGCATTGTACGAAATATTGTTTCATATTATTCATTACTGTCTTAAAATAAGTTGTTAAAATAACCATGATTTTTGAAAGGAATTAAATTATGTTCGCCAAATAATTTGGCGATATTTTATTTTTCTACCAAGGATGACCGATATCAAATCTATTCCGCTACAACATATTAGTATCTTATATCAGATACTTTATTTAGACATTTGAAAACAAATTTGACTTCAAATTATGATAGAATATTTATCATTTTCCTTTTAATCAGTATATTAGTTGGATATTTATTGTGTTAATATCATCCTTTGAAATTAAATGTTTGTGTTTTCAATCGAATATGGAAGTTTGCCATTTTTTTTTCTAGAGTTTTGAAATTAAAAATTCAAATTTTGTCAATTTTACAACAAAAATAACTTAATCTAATGCATGGACATGATAACTAATACATATCTATACCTAAATATGCGGATTAAAATCGGAAAATATTTTTCCTCGATTTTTAATAATTTTTTACAAAAAATCCAATGGGCGTTTAACATAGGAAATATTTTTCTTGCATCCACGAACGGCCAGTGACGTCATCACTTCGCTTGCGTATTTCTTTCTATCTTTTCCTTGGCGAAAAATGTCCGATCTACTTCAGCATCAAAATTATAAAAAATTGTCAAGAATTATCAATAAGAAAATACCTTTACAATAATGCTAAATTAACTTTTATGCCAAGCGTGTTTCATCCGCCATACTAAAAAAACAATCTGAAGTTGAGGTATATAAAAAAAAATGCTGTGAAATAAAATTCAGAAGAAGTATGTTAGATTTGTAATATTACTATTTTATTTGAAAATTATAATGTGTCATTTTCTCATCAACCAATTTAACATTTAGTAATTTCTTATTTTTCGCATGAAAGCATATTTCATTTTATGCTGAAAACAATAAATAAATATATCTCGTAAACTTTTTTTAGCAACAATTAAAAATTTAAATGGCTTATATTAAGTCAATATAAGTCAATAAGTTTGTTATTTTCATATTTTAATTAATTTTAAAGATTTTTTCAAATTTTTTTTCCTAAACCATCCCTGACTTATAAGGAAAAAAACAAAGAAAGAATGATCGAAATCGGTCAAGCCGTTTACGATTTTATAAATAACATACAGACAAACATTCATTTATATATATATAGACTAGCAGGCTACGCCCGCTTCGCTAGTCACTATTTTTAAATGAATCACAATAATTAATGAATTCTCAAAATTGCATTAATTTTTATCATGTGATAAAATAAAAGAAAAAAAAATTCTGATCGGGAAAAATGACGCACTGGGTCCCCACTGCCTTCGGCAACGTAGACCAGTGCGCTGCGCGCACGTATTCCTTCACCCTCCTTATGACTTCTCAAAATTCCATGTTATTACTCATAAACTTTCATTCTCAAGAAAAGGAATTAAAAAATATATCATTTAGCATCGGGTAAAAACTCACACCGGGACGCCACTGCCTTCGGCAGCGCAGACCCATGCGCGCTGCGCGCGCACGTTTGAGGATGTACGTGCGCTGTACACGCATATTCCTTCTCAACTCAAACTTTTATTATTAAGAAAATAAAATTAAAAAAAAATCTTTTATCATCGGGTAAAAATTCACACCGGGTCACAAACCCATGCGCGCCTATTCCTTCCCCACCGTTCCAGCCCCTCCTAATTAACTTGCATATAACAATTTTGAACGGTGTTACTCAATTAGCTGAGATGCAACAACAAAAAAAAAAAAAAAAAAAAAAAAACTTAATCAGGACACTTTAAATTGTGGATCAGGCGAAATCTCGTATTTCACTTTCGATAATGTAAAAGAACTTTAAAATATCTTTCGAATGATATATTAGAAATAATTTAATCATAATTAGAATATGAAATATTAAAAGTATTGCAGCGCCATTTGGCGGTAGAAATTTCTGTAATCTATTATTGCGTTCCAGATCAACAAAGCTTTCAAATGATGCATTACTCATGAAATTATTTTAATTAGTAAATGAGATACAAAAGAAAACCTAATCAGGACACCTCAAAACGTGTAAATCGGGTGAAATCTCGAATTCCATTTTCGATAATGTAAAAGTACTTTAAAATGTGCATCAACTAAAATAAGCTTTCAAAGGATGTATTACTTATGAACTTTTTTTAATTAATAACTGAGATACAAAATAAAACTGATTCAGGACACCTCAAAACGTGTAAATGTGGTGAAAACTTTCGATAATTTAAAAGAACTTTAAAATATTATTCGAATGATGTATTACAAATAATTTAATCATAATTAGAAATTGAAATATTGAAATTTTAAAATATTACAGCGCCATCTGGCGGTACAAATTTCTGTATTCCACTGTTCGATTTCAAATCAAAAAAGCTTTCTAATGATGTATTACATATGAAATTATTTTAATTAGTAGCTGAGATACAAAAGAAAACTGATTTAGGACACCTCAAAACGTGTAAATCTGGTGAAAACTTTCGATAATTTAAAAGAACTTTAAAATATCTTTCGAATGATGTATTAAAAATAATTTAATCATAATTAGAAATTGAAATATTGAAATATTGAAATTTTAAAATATTACAGCGCCATCTGGCGGTACAAATTTCTGTATTCCACTGTTCGATTCCAAATCAAAAATGCTTTCTAATGATGTATTACTTATGAAATTAGTTTAATTAGTAGCTGAGATACAAAAGAAAACTAATTCAGGAGACATCAAAACGTGTAAATCTGGTAAAAACTTTCGATAATTTAAAAGAACTTTAAAATATCTTTCGAATGATGTACTAAAAATAATTTAATTGGAATTTGAAATATCGAAATTTTAAAATATCTGGCGGTTAGAATTTCTGTAATCTACTGTTCAATTCCAAATCAACAAAGCTTTCAAATAATGTGTTACTTATGAAATTATTTTAATTAGTAGCTGTAATACAAAAGAAAACCTAATCAGGACATTCTAAAACATGTAAATCACGTGAAATCTCTAATTCCATTATCTACGGTAGTTTTATTAATGGAAGTAAAAAGAAAAATAAATATTTTTTGGGTCCCCAAAACCTATATATACCACGGTAGTCGGGTAATGGAAGTAAAAAGAAAAAGTATTTTTTAGTTATTTCAAATGTATTTTGTTGCTATGGAAACTCCTATCGTCTATTGAAAGATAGATTACGTGTTAGAATAAAATTTAATTAGCAATTAAAATGTAATTTCTTTGTTTATTAATGAAAATTGATGAAATTTTAACTGCAGGTTGGTTTTGTGCTGAATAGGTTGTATATTAAGTGTTGTGTACGAAAAAGAAAATTTGAAGCACTTTGAAATTTGCAATTTTTAACCCCAGTTAAAGATCATGTGATATTAATTAATGACTTGCACATGTTTTGTTTCCGTTAAAATCGTCTGCTGAATGCTGATAGAATGCTTCTTTTTAAGCAATAAGGATTTTTGGTCATTTTTGCGATCGATATGGGTCAACATTTTAATTAATATCTCCGAAACTAATTAAGATTTTTAAATTCTGTTTCGAGGAAAACATCGGAAAGGCTCCAGAGCATCCGTATGTCAATTCTTGTACTTCTGCGTTCAATAGGGGCTGAACGTATAAAAGAATAGACAGACAAACAGAGAGACAAACCTTTCCATTTATTATTATAGATTTTATTTTTACTGAAATTAATGTAAAATGTTTAAAAAATGCTAAATCAACACTTAAAATATGTTTGCAGAATTTAACTTTTTAAAACATTACTTTATTTATTTCTTCTATATTTCAATAAAATAATATGGTAAGTATTATTAATGTGTATTATTTTCTTTAATTCTCATCAAAATTAATAAATTTTCATATAACAATTATAAATAAAAAAAGTACCTTTTTTAGATATACTGTAAATTTAATTTGACACGTTTCCTTTTTAAATAAGGACAGATGCCAGTTTGAATTACAAAGAAGCCAAGTATCTGCAATATATATATATATATAAATAGAAGGTGAAACATCCCAGTTTGTGATAGTCCAAGAACTAAAAGTTTTTAATATTTGTGCTTGTTTCTTCAAAAGATAGTTTACATTCTTGAATACTGTTCCTTTTTAAAAGAATTCTACAACCATGATTGCCATGAGAAATGAAAATATATTTGGCAGTTTCTATTGATAACATTAAATTTTTTGTAACTCGATATTGAATTTAATATAAAAGCATGGTTGAAAAATAAATAAAAGAAAAGGGATCAACTTTGTTAAAGAAAGGATTGTTTAAACACAGAAAGGTTACTTCATTTCAAATGTTGACAATGTTTTTTTGATACTTGGCTTTCGGAACATTCAATACAGCTCCATGTTTTATTCGTAGGTTCTTTGTTAATGTTTTGACATTTCCAATGGTACCATCTGTTGCACTTGTCACAGCATATCATGTCTATGTTTGTAGAAATATGAGGACATGCAGCACAAGTCCAATTATTCTTTTTTAGCTGCAAAATATGTAATATATGCTGCCAGGCATCATGCGTTACATATTTTGTGCTTCGAACAATACAGTTGAGTTCGCATCAATTACTGAATCTGGCACTAATTCAGAATTTTTCTTAATGTCTTCTTCTTTTATTTTATCTGCTGTATTTTTTATTAGTTTTTGAATTTGGTCATCTGCTGTAAAACATCCCAGAAATTTTTTAACAGCAGGAAGAAATTTTGTTTGTGTTTTTTTTTTTTTTTTTTTTTTTTTTATAATACATGAATTTTCAAATGCATTATTATTTATGACATATGGATGCTCATTATGCTCATCAGATTTGCTTTCATCCTCCATCATTTGGTTTTGAATATCAACCTTCTCATCAAAATTTGGTTTGGAGTATTTACTTTTTTGGGGTTTTCTTTTCTTTATTGTTGAAAAAAACCTTCGTTGCACTTCAACTTTTTTCTTAGTTGAAATTATTGGCTTAATTATTTCTTGGTCATTATTGCAACTATTTGTTGTTAAATCAAGCGTATTGAGAGCGTTATTTATGTGCTGCAATAATTTTTTATCATTGCAATTATTTATCTTATCTAGTAATTGCATATGTTTGAACAAGAGATTTTTTTTTATAGTTTCTACACTGTCTTTGCAATTTAGATTTATGTACGTTAAAATGTCTTCAGGATTGGTATGTTTTTCTTTGTCATCTTCATTTATTAAAGTACATTCTAAACGTGCATTATCATCATCATTATTTTCATTATCATTCTGTTTCTCTACTAGTATAACTAGGTGTATATTTTTACAAATATTTGTTCCAGAAAAACTATCTGGGCAAGTACAGCTGTATGAGTGCAGGCACACATCATAGTCTTTACATTTGATCTGACAGTTGGTAGTACATGGCATTTCTTTTTTCACATTGCATATTAATTTTTCTGACACCGTTGTGTCTGCGTCAATATCCTTCTGAGGCTGTACAGCCCAGGTCACAGCAGATGTTTTGTTTACCATATCTTTTGGTAATTCTTGAGCCAATTTATGACGTTTATGAATTTCAGTAACCTTCCATGTTGTTTTACCCTTTTCTAACTTTATTACCCTTTGCATTGCCATATCTTTTGAAAAATCTAAAAGTATTGATAAGCATGTGTCAATGCGTCTTCCTTGTTTTTTTCTAAAGTATGCATCACCATATTTTAATTTTTTATGAAAAGATTCAATAAACATGTTTGTATTAATTCCACATTTTTTTCTGTAACTTTTAGCCCATTGTTTAGTATTATTAGCCCATTCTCCTTTAAAGTATTTACCAAATTCTT
This sequence comes from Salticus scenicus, assembly GCA_963930645.1. Taxonomy (NCBI): domain Eukaryota; kingdom Metazoa; phylum Arthropoda; class Arachnida; order Araneae; family Salticidae; genus Salticus; species Salticus scenicus. Next base: position 42,495,313 of record OZ005658.1, read on the forward strand.
CAGTCTCTGGATTTTCGTCCATTTTTTCGATGGTCTTATTCAGTAGCATTTCAAATTTGTGTTCATCACTCTCTTCTAAGAGTAGACAAAGACATTTGTAAACGGCTGAAGCAGTCTCTTTATCTTTCATTTTGTTTAACTGCTTTTGCCAGTCATGATGGACGTGCCAGTGGCAAATGAGCTTTTGCATATTGCACTCGAACTCTTCAAGCCAACTGCTATAAAATTGTGGTGCTTTGTCACTCATAAAAATTTTGGGAGAAATGTTGCCAATTTTGTTACGAATTGCTTTAAAAAATAATTTTAAAACTGTAGAGTTTTTCCTGTTTGAAATGAGCCAGGAAACAGGTATGCCCTCCATGAATTAATCCACAACTAACACTGTTATACAATTGAAATCATAATAATTTGTCCCGTGGGTAGAGTCAATGGGCTATGGGCAAAAACAAATAGAAATACATTTAGGCAGTTCAAAATTGGTACAGATAGGTTTTAGAGGCCTGCAAGTCGAATGGGGATATTTTCGAAAGTGTAAAATTATTAGGAGGGCCAGGAAGGGGAGCGGAGGGGCAAAAAAAATAGAGTTAGATCATTCAAAATTGGTACATAGAGGTTTTCGATACCTAGAAATCGATTGCGGATATTTTGATTTTAAAAAATTATTAGAATAGATGGAAGGGGGGGGGGCTAAGGGGGGAAATAATAGAAATACGAGTTAGAGCATTTTGGGAATTTTTCCGTAGGCAGTGAGAACCTGGTGCGACATTTTTCCTAATCAGATTTTTTTTTTTCACGTGATAAAACTTAATGCAATTTTGATAATTCAGTAATTTTAGTGATTCATTTAAAAATAGGGAACAGCGAAGGGGCGTTGCCTGCTAGTCTTAAATGAGCGGTATTTCAAGTCCTGAGCAATTAATCAGGAAAGGTAATGTTGATACTAGGACTGGACGATGTAGCGATTCTATAAATTGATTTATCTTCCATCAAATATCGTGATATAGAGATTAAGAAACCACACACATATATGTTATACATATATGTATAACATATATATATATGTTATACAGCGACACAGTTCCATTCTTTTATATTACCTCGTCTGTGGCCCTTCATGTCCCACTCAACAGCGAGAGTGGCCCACCAGCCGAAAAGGTTGTGCACCCCTATTTAAGTGTATCATAAAATGAAATAAAAACAATATTTTAAAAATATATTCTACATAAAATTAACAGAGTAATCTTCCATTTACCAAATTTTATTGAAATATTTAACACTAGAAGCGCCAAGATTTCTCGTTCGGAAAAAAATCCAGTAGAAGGTGCCACTTGGCGTGCTTCTCCAATGATCGCCAACATGATGACGTTCCGTATCTCGTACAGAATTGCAACCTTTCAATGCTTACGTAAGAGTTCGTGTTTTCTGGCGAATAAAACAAAACGCGGACTACTCTTTGGGATGACTCACAGACCATCGTCATTTATTCCTAGCGTACCACTATTGCGACGTAAAACCCACTCAGCCTAAAACTACAGTAGTTTAATTAGGAATCAAAGAGGAATTAGTTTGTTGCAAGAAGGGTGTTAATTAACCATTCAGAAAAGTATTATGCGGATTCATAACGAAGGCAAAATTACTAATCGGAACGAATTTTGTGAAAAAAAAAAAAAAAAAAAAAAAAAAAAAAAAACAAGAATTTAAAAATATGCAAATTCGATTTTTCTGTGAATATGTGTAACGAATGATGAATCTAAAGTTTGGAGTCAGTTGGTGATAGTTGAATCAGGATTTACTTTTCTTCCACACATTGTTTTCTTTCAATTGAGCTCTAATGAATGATCGAAGATGAAGTTATTATAGTCGCCCAGGAAACATTACAAATGTTGTAGGTTTTATCACACAATGAGTCTAAGGGTGAAAAAGATAATATTGATTATATGATTTATAACCTTTCTTAAAATTCTGATGAAATAAATAGCACTAGCGATTCTGAAGAAAGTACAGATGAGCAATACTCCTGTCAAAATATTCCTTCCGTCGAAGATGACTCAATAGGGGATGAATCGTAGACATTCACTAACTACTCATAGCGTAGCACTAGAGCGACGTAAAAAAAACTACTCTACTCAGATAAGTAACTTTATATTGGATTTTTGTAATAGAAAACAATAATTGTAAAGTTTTGCTATACAAAATGCCAATTAACATAATTTTATGCAAATGTAAATGTTTATGCAAAAATCTCCTAAATTATTGCTTATCTTCGCTAGATTTCAGAAAGGTACATTTGATTATTCAAATGCAATGGAGTTTAATTTTTTTCGTTTGAACCAGAAAATAGAAAGGAAAGGAAAAGTAACTACGATAAATTTAACATTCGGCGTATAAAAAGTATTTTTCTTTTCAATATAAAGATCAATAAATGAATAGTAAATGACTGTTAAATTGTGCGTGATTTTAGATGGTTTTACATTGCCGTAATTAGAAAAATGTGTATAAATCGACAGAAAGTGTGATAACTATGTCTAAGCCACATTTAAGTTTTTTCAATACCCACAGTCTAGCAACATTCTGAATAATCGCCTCACACCTTATCTTCGCAATAAATAAATAAATAAAAATAGGATTATACACATTTCTGTTGAATTTTTAAGCAGAATTCTCTAAATATTTTAAATGACTGGCCATTACTGTCATATTTTTCACAAATGGCTGGGCATGTAATACTTTTCATTGTTAATGTTGGTTAAATGGGTTTAATCCTTTAACATCACGTCGCACTAGCTCTGCATAGTGATCAATTGGCGACGGTTTGCGATTCATTCATAGGGAAGTCATAGTAAAATTTAAATCTTTCACGAAGATCTTTCTATCACTAGAAATTACTCGCCACAATATGCATATTCTGGAGGAAAAAAAGATCAGATGTATGACTAGGTTTAAGAAACATGTTTTAAATAGCGAAATTGTAAGTGAGGACAAATAAAAATAAAACATGAAAAATAGGGTTCCAAGAAATAATATTTTTTCTGGGCACAAGAATCCAAAAATGAAGATTGTCAGAAGAAATCTGGGACGTTTGGTCACCCTACCCAAAATACGTTTTTAACACTTTCAAATCATACATAATATTTTTTCATTCATGAAATAAACATCCAACCTATAGGAAAGACCAAATGTGAAAGCATATCTCCAGACCACCGATAAACGTAAGTCCCAGATCGTTGTCAATCGACCATTGCATAATATTAACGTCACGTTGAAACCTACTCAGTAAATCAATCAACAATACAATAAACTTTACTCCAGTCTACAAGCTTCGGCGAATTAGTGCGCTTTCACGATGAGGCGGACTAAACAAAATTTCAGGGAACTAAAACAGTCAAAAAGACTGTTTTGGCGCTTCTAGTGTTAATTAACCCTTTGAATGCTATGGACGCACATATGCGTCTAGCGAAAGTCATTAATATAGACTATGGACACAAATACGCGCTTAGCAGATGTTATCAGTATGGACTATGGACGCAAATACGCGCTTAGCAGATGTTATCAGTATGGACTATGAACGCAAATACGCGCCCGGCAAAAATGATCAGTGTACTATGCAACACTCGCATAAAGCGCGTCCGCGATAAGAATGAGACAACTCGTCAGCGCCAACCGCGCGCCGTCCGTATGGACCGCATAGGCCGCGAGTATTCAGTACTCAAAGGGTTAAAATTAAATCACAAACATATATTTTTCTTCCTTTCTTCTTTCTTTCGGCAATTTTCGCATAGAAGAACAATCTAATGCACAGCCTTATGTAAAATAGCAACATGCACTAGACTATTCCACCAGCATATTAACTTCCGAAGCCAGAATTTTAAAACAAAAGTATATTTTTTAGAATTCCTAGGAACAGCATTCCTTCACCTTCAGTACTTGCTCGCAAATCTGAAATATTGAAACCCACAGCCAAGAACCAGCAAAACAGAAAGCTTTGATAATATTCAGGAGCTCAGACTCGTCTTCAAAATTTAAATACTGGAATTAATAACAGTAATAATACAATGGTAGTACAGAGTACGCTCCCAGAAATCCACACAGCTTGGGACCAGAGAGTGTGCGGATTTTAGGTACTTTTTGTCTGCATTTTTAAATTAGAATTTTAATGCTATATAATGCATTAAAAATGATAATGAATGCATATAAGATATATAAAATACTTTGGTAAAAATAAATAAATGAAAGCAAATAAAGAGTATAAGTTTCGTAGAAAATGTACATGCATAAAATTTTTTATTTTACTTTTCACTTAACAAATTAAAAAAAAAAATTCCATTGAGTAAAATACGCAATTTAAGTAGATAAACATCTGATACAATAACAACACATTATAAACTTAAAATTTTTATTACAGTTCAAAATTAACAGTTAAACACAAATGATTTTATTTTATTTTTTTTCAGTCTATGAAATCATTTTTGTTCAAGCACAAATACCATTGATTTAAAAAAGTTTAGATACTTATCTCAAATACCTGAATCTTGCTTAAAATTAACTTTCCTTATCTAATTAAATTCAGTTTCTAAAATATCACTACTAAAATAAGATCTGTCTCAGTTTTCTTCCTTGAAATCTTTACTATAAATTTCATTGTTTACATTGGTTCAGATGTGCGGATTTCTGGGTGTCTATTGTATATATATTTCAAAACATAAATAAAAACAATAAGATGGATATTATTATCATTTACAAGTCAAGGAAGGTCATGTATATTGTTTTAACAGTGATTAATAATACAATATCACTCTGTCTAATCTTTAGCATTAAATGCATCAGAAAATCATAATTAAATTCACCGTTAAGCTTTACAATTCACACATCTTCAATATCAGTTATCAGCAATGTAAAATACATATTGAAAAGTTGTAATAAAATAATAATTGCTATTGCACATACGTTTTAGACGTTACAATTATCTCTTGCTCCAATTGGAATATAATTCCCTGAATAGCTCACATGAATAACACTGACTAGTCATTTAAAATAATGGAAATTTTCTGGATTTTCGACACTCACAGAAATAGTAATCACACCATAAACAATCAATACGAGTAATCAGAAGGAAAATATAAGAACGACGCCTAAAAATTTGCATGGTGCAATATTATTAATAGAATTTTCTGAAACAGTAAACACTAAACACGGAGAATTCTCAACACTTTGAAATTAGTATAATAAATAACATGATTATCGCATTTGTAGGTACATTTCAACGTTTAAATATCGAAGATTTCAACAGAACAGTAACAGTGATTTTTCGTCCGCCATCTTTATTACCAAATTTACCAACAAGTAACCGACAATAACCTTGGTTAAATTGGTTAGTTACCGGATACTTACCGGTAAGCGACTGAAGCATTTTCGATCGCTTTGGTTTTACCGGTTAGATTTTTCGGACGGCTTGGTTAGTTGTTGATTTTACCGGTAGCTTACCGGTGCATTATCAAACGCGCCCCTTGTTCATGACTTGTATCTGTTCTTGCAATGAAAACTTGTAAACCCTTGTGGTGTGGATTATTCGAGATAAAAGCGGCCCTAGAGGCAAGCAATAATTCTCATGTACTCATCAAACCAAACCATGGAACAATGTTTACTTTGTCTCTGAGCTAGAATATTTGTAATAATGCTTGCTTATATTTCTATACATTCTACTGCAATAATTAATTCATCCTGTGTATCATTTAGATTGTAAATAGTATGTAAATAATATTAGTTTTATAATTTGGAGTCTTATTTATGCAAACTACACACACCTATATACTGTGAAAAAAAATGTGTTCTTAGGAATATTATTGTTGTTTATTGCTCTTATCTTGAACGGATTAGCTTCAGATCAAGATTTCTTAAAATCATTAGGAAAGCGATAAGGACGCCAAGCGGGAGTGCTGTCCTCTTCGGAGGCAAAATAATGGCGGTGATGCGCCGGCCTATTATTTTATTTAGGGGCTCTACCCTGGATATAGTAGTAAGACATAGATTGATCATTGACGGCGAAAAATTGATGCCTTTTCATTTGGGAAATGACGGCCATTTTACTCTCTTATGAATGTTTTTCCCGAAGGAATATACATAGATAATTTACCAAATAAAATTTATGTATAATTTATGTACTAAAAGAGAATGAAAAACTCCAGATACCTATTTTTCTTTCTTTTCTTTTCGCTTTTCTTTTTCTTTTTTCACTATACTCTAGTTTATTCATATCTGCAGAAAACTAGCTTTAGTTCGGCATTTAATACGGCTATTGTATACGTCTTTGAGATAAAAATCGTCTGCATTCATCATGGAAAATAATTTTAATAAGTTATAATTTAATAAATAATTTGTGTTGGATTGTATATAGAAGACAGTCTTGTGGTGGCCACAACGTACTAGTTATTATATTAAAACTTCCGCGGCTGCTAACTACATTTCAAAGAATTTTGAAAATTCCGTATTACCTGTGGTATCCAGCTGTAACTCAAAAAGAACAATACAAGAACTGTAACTTTGACTGTTGTTAGAACTAGCATGTCGGTTGTTGTTGTTGCAGCTAGGAACGAGCTGCTAGTAAAAATGTTATGATATAATGTGATTTATGTTGCCATGTGTTTTGTGGCCGCTTTAAAATAATATTAAAATGTGCGTGCTAATGAACTATGCTTAATCATTGCCTCCGAAGCTGGACACAAACACGCACACAATATAGTTAGATAAAACATGGCGACAGCGGCAAAAGTTTTGGTTTCGAATGTGGATAACAATGGTTTCGGCACGAACGGTTCTTAAAAGTATGTTAGTACTTTATAATAAAAGATTTTTTGAAAATACAAGTAGGATAAACATCTTTTGAAGTAAGTTAAAGAATATTATTATCTTTGTATATTCCATTGAATTTGTTCGAAACGAGAGAAAAAAATTATAATGACAGAACATTCGACTCCAGCTTACCAGGTTACCCCACCCGAAAGTTTTACATTTTCTACTCCTGTACTTTGGTCTAAATGGAAACAGCGTTTCGATAGATTTCTTTTCGCTTCCGGGCTTAATAAGAAGCCTGACGAAGAACAAGTAAATGCATTAATCTATTCTATGGGAGATAAAGCAGAAGATATTTTTACTTCCTTCGATCTATCTGCTGAAGACAAAGTAAAATACGATATCGTAATTAAACGATTCACAGATCCCTTTATAGTTAAGAAAAATACAATTTTTGAAAGAGCCCAGTTTAACCAAAGGGTTCAAAAGGAAGGGGAATCTGTCAACGATTTTATCACAGCATTATATTCTCTCGCGGAATATTGCGAGTATGGTACACTTCACGACGAGTTACTTAGAGATAGAATAGTTGTTGGGATCCAAGATAAAAATTTAAGAGAGAAACTTCAGTTGGATTCAGAACTCACATAGTGTAGAGCTATAGAAAAAGTTCGATTATCTGAATCTGTCAAGAAACAACAGGAAATTTTAACTACTGACAAAACCTTAGTTCAAGCAGTGTCAAATGTTGATAAAGTGAAAGCGAAAAAAGCTGGTTATTTTCATCGAGAAGCAAAAACTTTGGGGAAGAGAGTTTTTAATAAAAATTCTGAAAAACAAAAACTTCCTGAGAACTGTACGTGGTGCGGAAAACAAAAACACGACAGAAAATTTTGTCCCGCTAAAGATGCAAAATGCATGAACTGTTCTAAAATTGGGCACTATGCTAGGGTTTGTTGTCAAAAAGATAAAAAATCAGCTATTTAATTTCTAGGAACAATCGAAAATGTTCATTCTGAATTTATCAGCACTGAATGGAATCAGATATAAAAATGAAACTGTTAATTTCAAAATTGATAGTGGGGCAGATCATACAGTAATTCCGGTATCAGTTAAAGATTCTGTGTTTACAGATGCAAAAGTTATGAAACCTGAGAAGCAACTTTGTGGTCCAGATGGTAATGCACTCAAATTATTAGGCAAATTCTATGCAGAAATTAGTTATAAAATGAAAAAAATTACTGAAACAATTTATGTCCTTCAAGGTTTGCAGAACTGTTTATAAGATAAATAATTATAAGATAAAAAAAATTTTATTAACCATGTTTTTTAATTTTCTGTTGAATCGTATAAACGCTACTGAAGGCAGCCGGAACCCCAGCAATTGGATAAAAGTATTAAAAAAATTCCTTGCTATCGTCTTTTGAGCTATTATAAAAGTTTCAAATGGCTATCTAGCCGGGAAGTTAGTTAAAAGTTGATTGCAAGCTTTCTACTGGAAACGCTGCCGAAGGCAGCAGGGCCCCGAAGCAATTGGATATTATTAAAAAGCATTTTCACCGTATTCTGAACTGTTCCGAAAATTTCAAATGTCTAACTACTCGGGAAGTTAGTTAAATACATTTTCTGTTGAATCATATGAACGCTGCCGAAGGCAGTAGGGACCTGAAACAGTTGACTAAAAGTATTAAAAAAAATGTATTGCCACCGTGTTCTGAGCTATCCTGAAAGTTTTAAATATCTGGCTAGTCGGGAAGTTAGTGAAAAATCGATTGCAAGCTTTGTACTGGTAACGCTGCCGAAGGCAGCAAGAACCCGAAACAGTTGGCTAAAGGTATTTTAAAAAATGCATTTTCACCGGGTTCTGAACTATTCTGAAAGTTTCAAATGTCTAGCTAGTCGGGAAGTTAGTTAAATAAATTTTCTGACGAATAATATAAGCGCTGCCGAAGGCAGTGGGACCTGAAATAGTTGACAAAAATTATTAGAAAAATTTATTGTCACCGTGTTATGAACTGTCCTGAAAGTTTCAAATGTCTAGCTAGTCGGAAAGTTAGTGAAAATTTGATTGCAAGCTTTGTACTGATAACGCTGCCGAAGGCAGCAGTAACACGAAACAGTTGGCTAAAGGTTTTAAGAAAATGCATTTTCACCGTGTTCTGAACTATTCTGAAAGTTTCAAATGTCTATCTAGTCGGGAAGTTAAATAAATTTTCTGTCGAATCATATAAGCGCTGCCGAAGGCAGCGGGACTTGAAATAGTTGACTAAAATTATTAGAAAAATGTATTGTCACCGTGTTGTGAGCTGTCCTGAAAATTTCAAATATCTAGCTAGTCGGGAAGTTAGTTAAAAATCGATTGCAAGATTTGTCCCTGACAAACACACAAACAAACAAACAAACCCACAAACAAGAATCGAAGTTAATAAAAACATGGTAAAATATGGTGTCGCAAGGAATTATTGATAGACCAACAGAGTGGTGTTCTCCAATAGTAGTTGTTCCGAAAGGTGATGAAACTGTTCGAATATGTGTCTATTTAATTGAATTAAATAAAAGTGTACAAAGAGAATTTCATCCTTTACCTTCTGTTGAATATTCTTTAAATTTGTTGACTGATGCCAAAGTTTTCTCAAAATTAGATGCGAACTCTGGTTTTTGGCAGATACCGCAAGAGGAAAAATCTTCATATCTAACGACGTGCATTACAGCTTTTGGAAGATTTTGATTCTTACGATTACCTTTTGGAATTTCCTCGGCGCCTGAACATTTCCAAAAGAGAATGATGCAGCTCCTAGAAAAGACCTCAGGAACAATTTGTCATATGGACGACATTTTAGTATGTGGCAAGGATCAAGCTGAAAATGATGAAAGATTGAAGTGTGTTTTAGAAAAAATTAGGTGTGCTGGTATTACTTTGAATGAAAATAAGTGTAAATTTTCTATCAACAACATTAAATTTTTAGGACATATTATTGATGGCGATGGTATTCATTTAGACGAAGAGAAAGTTGTTGCTATGATGGAGTACCCTCCCCCTACAAATAAAAGCGAATTAAAACAAATGTTAGGCATGGCAAATTACCTTGCAAGATTTGTTCCAAATTATGCAGAAATGTTATCACCTCTAACGTCAATGTTGAGTAACAAAAGGGAATTTGTCTGGGACAGAGCATTTGAAGATTGGAAAAAGGTTTTAACTTCACAACCAGTTTTGAAGGTGTATGATATTCAAAAATTGTCTATTGTCACTACGGATGCCTCATCATACGGAATCGGAGCCACTTTACGACAAGAACAGCCTAATGGAAATCCTTGTGTCGTTGCTTACGCTTCCAGAACTCTTACACCTACAGAAAGGCGATACGCCCAAATAGAAAAAGAATCACTCGCCTTGGCTTGGGGCTGTGAAAAGTTTAAAGACTATATTACAGGTACTCACTTCCGGTTGGAAACCGACCATAAACCTCTTATTCCAATTTTCTCAAAGAAAAACATGGATGATTTGTCTCCTCGTCTACAAAGAATGAAGTTAAGAATGATGAGATACTCATATTCCATTTTTCACACACCAGGTAAAAAGTTGTATGCTGCTGATGCTCTATCTAGAAAGCCACAAGAAATTAAGAAAATACCCGATGAACAAGAAGAAGAAATATATGCATATGTACGAATGATATCCAAGAAATCGACTGAAATAATTAAGAAATCTTCAACAAGCAGACCCAACATGCAAGATCTTACAGAAATTAGTCTTAGAAGGCTGGCCAACAAGAAAAAACCTAGACAGCTCCTGTTTGCCATATTGGAATCATCGATATGAAATATCTATTCAAGATGGACTTTTAATGAAAGGATGCAGAATTATTATACCTCCAGACCATAGAAGAAAAGTTTTAAAGCAGATACATGAAGGTCATTTAGGAATTACTAAATGTCGTGCAAGAGCAAGAACATCTGTTTATTGGCCAGGAATAAATAAAGAAATTGAAGAAATGGTAAAAAACTGTACAAATTGCATTAAAGAAGCAACAAATCACCATGAACCTCTTATGCCAACAGAATTTCCAGAAAGACCATGGGAAATTGTCGGCATGGATCTTTTTAAGTTAAAGAATTATTGGTATCTTATTGTCACCGACTATTTTTCAAGATATCTCGAAATTGCCAGATTAGATAGATTAACATCAGCTGAAGTAATCAATCATTGTAAGTCTATTTTTTCAAGACACGGGATTCCAGACTTAGTTAGATCAGACAATGGTCCACAATTTGAACCTATTGATTCTTCTGAATTTGCAGAATTTTCACGAGCTTATGGATTTCGTCACATCACTTCAAGTCCTAGATATCCACAAAGTAATGGATTTGTGGAATCAGCTGTGAAAAATATAAAGTTTCGACTAAAGAAGTCCAGCGATCCTTACATAGCTTTGTTGAATTACAGGGCAACTCCTCTAGAAAATGTATTAAGTCCTGCTGAGTTACTCTTTAATAGAAGAATGCAAACAACTCTCCCTATCGCAAAATCACAACTGCAACCAAAAATGGAAAATAAACGTGATCTCGAGGGAAAGGTGGAAAAAAGAGTTGAAAAACAAGCTACAAACTTCAATAAGAGACATAGAGCAAGAGATTTAAGCGACTTAAATCCAGGAGACATAATGTGGATTACAGACAGGAAAACTTCAGGAAAAAAAACCAAAAGATTTTACTATTTAAGATCATATACAGTGCAATCAGGAAGGAAGCAATATAGAAGGAATAGAATGCATCTAATACCCTCACCAGATTTCAACCCAGAGGCTAATGAAGTAGATTATTCAGATCCAGTAAACTGTAATACACCTGTAATTAAAGTATCCAGTCCTACTAAAACTGATTCATTAGATTCAAAGGTAATATCCTCCAGTAAAGGTAAGTATGGGTGTAATCCTTCCTCTACAGTTATTACTACACCGTATGTCACCAGAAGTGGTCGAGAAGTTCATCCCCCCAAGAGACTTAATCTTTAAAGGAAGGGAGATGTGGTATCCAGCTGTAACTCAAAAAGAACAATAAAAGAACTGTAACTTTGACTGTTGTTAGAAATCGCATGTCGGTTGTTGTTGTTGCAGCTAGGAACGAGCTGCTAGTTAAAATGTTACGATCATGAAGCTAGAGAAAGGAGGAACTTCCTTTACGGGATTCCTCCTTCAAAAGTGGATCTCACGCTGAACTGGCCGTAGAATGGCGCTGACTGTAGTTGATGTACGACGTTAACACTGAGTACAGTGAGCGCGCATCATTATTTTTCTAATCATTGTTTTATTTTATGATGAATATGTCTAAATCTCGATGCTGTTTTGTATTTGGATGTGAGTCAATGCAATAGCTAATACACAAAATAAAGACCTGTTTTCAAGAATTCCGGCATTGTTTTCTGCTGTCAAGGTGCATATGCTTCATGATACGCTGTTCATTTAACATTTAAGTTATCTATATTTGCCTCTTTTTTTTTTTTTAATAAACGTTTTATAAAAAATTAATAAGTTGAGTTTGTTAGAATAACAAGGCTTCACTATTTCATTTGTAATATATATATATATATACATACAAAATTTATATCTTATATATATATATATATAAAGAAAAAAATTAAAGCTTTACATTTAGCAAATTTTAAGACGTACATTTAAGAAAGTGATGCAATTTAAGTCAGGGATAAGCAACATCATTGAAATGTTATGAAAAATTGTAAATCTAGCTTTATAAAATCTTTAACTTGAAATTTAATTAAATAAAATTTTTCTATGAGTTTTGTGATTTTCAGTTAGAGAAATGCTAGCTCAAAAACTATAAAATTTCATCGGATAATTTAATTTAATTAAACATTATTTTCTTTAAAATTTCTAAATTTTCACTCGAATTTAACCAACAAGAAGCCGAGAGGTTCTGCTGTAGAAACTAGAAGATGAGAGATACTGTGTTAATTCCCAGGTCATGTCCGACGTCTTAGACGTTCAGAGTTTTCTGTGGTTTTCCACGAAACTTACGTAAATACGAACTAGTTTTCCTCAGAAAATCCCCCCCCCCACACACATACACACAGAGGGCTTTTACCAAAGACCTAGGATCCTGGCGTGATCAAGCGACAGTAATCCCCTCAAACCAACCCATCAATCTAATTTAGCAATTTTTAGACTGAACACATAATCTCTACTTTTAAACAAATCAAATTTTTTGTCAAAATTCTTTACGAATTCGCGATTACAATATATCCCAACTTGTTTATTTTATTATTATTATTATTATTTTCCATTGCAATTCGTTTTCCAAAATTAGTTGTCTTAGCCGGTCTGAGTTTCCCGAGATTTTCTTCGAAACTCACGTGTATACATGCTTCTATAAACCGTAGGACAACATCCCTGAAAAGCATTTAAGTCTGGCCGAGAATCTTAACTATATGAAACAACCATACTACCCCCCCCCCCCAAAAAAAAAGAACTATGTAATTTAGCAATTTTAGATTGAATTCACAATTTCTATTATTATTATTATTATTATTATTTGTCAAATTTATACTTTTTTTATACCCCAGCATATTATATACTTTTTTATTGATTGCAACCAAATATCACAGCTCATCATCTTAGCCGTTCTGAGTTTTCCGTTGTTTTCTCCGAAACTCGCATAAATACGAACTAGATAGTTTAGAAAATCCACCCTCAGGGGGCATTCGATCCAGGCCCATGACCTTTATGTAGTTTATCGACCGCAACCCCACAAACCATTAACCTAATTTATCGATTTTTAGAGTCAACTCACAATCTTTATTTTTAGCAAAATTTTAATTTTTGCCAAAATTCGTTATAAATTCATGATTTACAATATGTAACAACTTATTGATACATTAATATATATATTTTTTTCTATATCACAATACTCCAATCTCATAGCTCGTCGTCTTAGCCGTTTTGAGTTTTCCGTGGTTTTCTCCAAAATCGCGTGAATACATGCTAGGATCTCCTTAAAGAAAACGCCCATGAAAAGCATTATAACCAGGCATAGGATCCTAGTGCAGCCAACGGACCTTAAACCATTAAAACATGAACTTAATAGCGATTTTTTGAACTCATAATAGCTAAAAATTTAATTTTTGTCAAAATTGGTTATAAATTTCGCGATTTATAATACACTACACATATATATATATCTTTTTTCTAATGCGATCTAATGTCACAATTCATCGTCTTAGCATTTATCAGTTTTCCGGGGTTTTCTCCGAAATTGGAGTGAATGCATATTTATTATTCGAGTGAATGCATATTTATATATTATTATTTTCCAGTGCAATTCGTTTTCCACAATTAGTTATCGAAGCCGGTCTGAGTTTTCCAAGATTTTCTTCGAAACTCGCGTGCTTACATGCTTCGATAAACCTTAGAAAAACATCCCTGAAAAGCATTTAAATCTGGCCGAGAATCTTAACTATATCAAACGTCTGTAAACCCCCCCCCCAAAAAAAAAGAAAAAAAAACTATGTAATTTAGCTATTTGAGACTGAATCACAATTTCTACTATTATTATTATTATTTGTCAAATTTGACTATAAATTTGCAGTTTACAATACCTCAAAATTTAGTATTATATACTTTTTTATTGATATCAACCAAATATCACAACTCATCATCTTAACCGTTCTGAGTTTTCTGTAGTTTTCTCCGAAACTCGCATAAATACGAACTAGATAGTTTAGAAAATCCACCCTCAGGGGACATTCGATCCAGGCCCATGACCTTTATGTAGTTTATCGACCGCGACCCCCACAAACCATTAACCTAATTTAGCGATTTTTAGAGTCAACTCACAATCTTTATTTTTAACAAAATTTTAATTTTTGCCAAAATTCGTTATAAATTCGTGATTTACAATATGTAACAACTTATTGATACATTTATATATATATATATTTTCTATATCACAATACTCCAATGTCACAGCTCGTCGTCATAGCCGTTTTGATTTTCCGTGGTTTTCTCCGAAAGTCACGTGAACATATGCTTGAATCTCCTTAAAAATAAACCCACAAAAAACATGCCATCTAAGTATAGTAACCATAATGTTGTAGTCAATCGGCTTTAACCCACACAACTATAACTTTTTTTTTTTTTTTTTTTTTTTTTTTTTTTTTGAGGAAAGAGGATTATTTAATTTCTTTTACATATTTAATTTTCATTGTAAAAATAATTTTATAATTTATATTTAACAAAATTTAACAAAAAACAGGAAAAAATCCGCATTTTTAAGGAAATAAAATTTAGGTTTTGAACCAGAAAGAAATTTGATGAAAAAATGATATAGTAATTTAAAAAAAAAAAAAAAAAAAAGAAGGAGAAGAAGAAGAAAATCTGTAAAAATTGATTTTCCAGGAAAGAGTTGATTTTATTTTATTTCGCCATTTTGTTAAAAACATCAAAAATATAATTACCATTTCCTTTCTTTTCTTAATATTTAAATAGATATTGAGATACAAGCATAAACATTTCTAATTAAAAGTAATAATTTTTATTTTCATCTTTAAGTTAAAGTTCACTTATTTTAAATAATTTGTCCAAAGAAAATTTAAAAATCTGAAATTTTAAGTGAATTTCGATATTTATCCTAACAAAGAATAAATAATTTTTGTCCTTTTGGACTTTAAAAAAAAAAAAAAAAATATGTTTGTTAATTATTAATACAATTTGTAATTTTTATTACAAATATTTAAAAAAAAAAATTTTTATACCTTTTTATAAATAAAAAAATAAATAATAAAATGTATATTTGTGCATTTTTTTAATTTGAAAAAAAATAATAATAATAATAATAATAATAATAAAATATGTAATAAAATATCGTATTAAATGTATCTTATTATATGTAATAAAATATCTTATTTTAATATATCTTTTTCTAATTTGAAAACTTAAATAAGTAAAAGAGATTGAGAAAATTACAGTACTTTAAAAAATATACTGCTAAAATACTTTTAATGAAATTAACAAGCAAGCGTTTTCTAATGTACGCCATAGATGGCGAAAATTCCGGTTGATGTACGACCGAGCAAGCTCCGTGTGCCAAAAATTCAAAACGCAGTGATTATACCTGAGATATTCTATTACCATGGTTACGATATAATGTGATTTATGCTGTCATGTGTTTTGTAGCCGCTTTAAAGTAATATTAAAATGTGCGTGCTAATGAACTATGCTTAGTCATTGCCTGCAAAGCTCGACACAAACACGCACACAATATAGTTAGATAAAACATCACCTACTAATGTAAAATCTTAAAAAAATATTAAAACTTTTAAAAAGTATTCCATTAAATACGAAGAAAGTAATTATATGATAATAATAACAAAACAACTGATTATAAAATTTATATTTTTCCTAAATTACTTGAATATAACTTATTTATGAAAACTTATCCCATTTCTTTTCATATTATTTATTAGAACGCTTAAAAGCTGCGCAATATTTCGGCATTTTCAAAATTCATTAACAGAAGAAAAGTAGACGTAACTGTGTGAAATTTATCGTGCATTTTGTTGCGTGTGTTTCTGAGATCTAGAGCTATTAAGGGAAAGTTAAATAATCATGTATTACGTTATAAAGTGAAAAAAAAAAATGTGTAAAACTTGTTCTGGAGGTTTTATTGAAAAAGGAAATTTGTATAAACATTCATTCACACATACATCTGAGATACAAGCGTATATGTCATGAAAGATTTTCTACAAACAGTAATCTAAATTTAAATCAACGAATCCATACGCGTGTGAATTCTTTTCAAGGATTCTTTCAAATGGCATACTTAAATGATCTCATACGCACTCAAACAGAAGAAAAGCCATACGTGTGGGAAGTATGTTCTAAAAAATTTTCCGTTAAAGAAAGTTTAGATAGGCATTCACGCACTCATACAGCAGAAAAGCCATACGTGTGTGAAATATGTTCTAAAAATTTTTCTGAAAAAAGATATTTGAATAACCATTTACGCATCCATACAGAAGAAAAGCCATACGCGTGTGAAATATGTTTCAAAGGATTTTCCCAAAAAGTAACTTTAGATAGCCATTCACGCACTCATACAGGAGAAAAACCGTACGTTTGTGAAACATGTTCTAAAAGATTTACTGCAAAAAGATATTTGAATAACCATTTACGCATCCATACAGAAGGAAAGCCATACGCGTGTGAAATATGTTTCAAAGAATTTTCCCAAAAAGGAACTTTAGATAGCCATTCACGCACTCATACAGGAGAAAAGCCATACCTGTGTGAAATATGTTCTAAAAGATTTTCTGGGAAAAATGTCTTGTATAGACATTTACGCATCCATACAGGAGAAAAGCCATACGTGTGTGAAATATGTTTCAAAGGATTTTCTCGAAAAGGATTTTTGGATAAACATTCACGCACTCATACAGGAGAAAAACCGTATGAGTGTGAAACATGTTCTAAAAGATTTGCTTTAGAAAAATATTTAAATAACCATTTACGCATCCATACAGAAGAAAAGCCATACGTGTGTGAATTATGTTTCAAAGGATTTTCCCAAAAAGGAAGTTTAGTTGGCCATTCACGCACTCATGCAGGAGTAAAGCCATACGTGTGTGAAATATGTTCTAAAAAATTTTCTCAGAAATATAACTTGAATATTCATTTACGCATCCATACAGGAGAAAAGCCATACGCGTGTGAAATATGTTTCAAAAGATTTTCCCAAAATTGGAGGTTAGATAGACATTCACGCATTCATACAGGAGAAAAGCCATACGTGTGTGAAATATGTTCTAAAAAATATTCTGAAAAAAGTGTCTTGAATAAACATTTACGCATCCATACAAAAGAAAAGCCATACGTGTGTGAAATATGTTCCAAAGGATTTTCCCAAAAAGGAAATTTGGATAAACATTCACGCACTCATGATTGTGACTCATACAGCAGAAAAGCCGCACTTGTGTGAAGTATGACATAAAAGATATTCTGAAAAGAGCAGTTTTAAAAGGCATACGCTCATTCATACACAAGCAAGACGTTTGGATATTCATTCACGTACGCATACAGTAGAAAAGCCATATGTGTGTAAAATATATTATGATTTACTGTAAAAGAAACGTTTCACGCATTGATACAGTAATGTCTAAATGCTTATATGTAGAGCCCCTATATAAAATAATAGGCTGGCGCAACACCGCCATTTTTTTGCCTCCGAAGAGAACAGCATTCCAGCTTGGCGTCCTTATCGCTTCCCTAATGATTTTAAGAAATCTTGTTCTGAAGCTGATCTGGTCAAGATAAGAGCAATAAGCAACAATAATATTCTTAAAAACACATATTTTTCACAGTACATTCCCAGGATGTCATTTTATTCTGAGGATATCCTATGGATCTATGATGTGTTGTTAGGGCGGTTTCTGTTTCTTTTACAAAATGTCGCCAAAACTCAAATACACAGTAATAGAAGGTCTGTGAACACTTTATATTCACTTCTTGAATGATTATAGCAGTTTATCGCTAAATAAACTTCCATATCATAGTTTACTTAGCTGAAATTATGAAATATAATAAAATAATTTACTTTAAAGTAACGTAAGACGATAAAAAAAATGTTTGTGGTTTGTTTATCAGAGAAACGCGCTGGGTACATGTGGCAACCCTAAGGCAACAAAATGCCTGATGCGCCAGCTCGTATATATAGGAGCCTTACTTATATGTGGTGGGAATATGCTTTAAAAAATTTTCGCAAAAGGGAGGCTTAGATACACATCTATGTACTTATTAAAAAGGATTCAAAAGGTGTGATTGGTTTTCTAAACGATTTATTGAGAAAAAAATGTTTAGAAAATCATTCGCGCACTTATATCGACAGTTAGCCGTACTGTATGGAGATCTAAATGATTTATAATTACATTTCAAATGTTTACTATATTAAAACCTAAATGGTCATTTACTTTGGCGACCGGTTGGATTTGATCTTGGGTCCTTTTGGATTAGAAATCAAACGACATACCTCTTGAAAAAAGGTTAACCCATTGTCCATCGGCAAGATCTGATAATCTATCCTGAGAAATGGCGTCCGCTACATTTACACTTTTATACAAATGAAATATCGTATTTGTGTAAGTATGTCCCATACAGCACACTTACAACTCTGGAACGTTGCAAGGTCATCGCACTGCGACATTGCATAGACTTTCTGCTTATCTCTGGAACATCCCAAATACGTTCAAGGAATATCGAAATGTCTCAGCTTTGTGACTTCGCATGCTACATCTCTAGTACATCACATACACCCAAAGTGTACCCAAAGTACATCACATACACTCTAGAACATCGCAAATGTTACACCTCAGCGATGATCTGTTTTTGTGTCTCAGCGATGTTCTATTTCCATCCCTATGGGATGTAATGATAATAAGACATTGCGATGTACCTGGAACATCGTTGGAACCAAGTGTGCTGAATGGGGTTTAATTTATTAACTTTTCGTATAAGAAATTTTTCCTGGTAGTTAATGGCTAAATAAACATTCATGCATTATGTGAAAAAATGCATACATCAGTAAAAAATTGTAAACAAGGATTTTCATTCAATTGAAATAGTTACATTAAGTATCACTAAAGTAAATATTTTAGAAATGTGTTATGTTCTAAAAGATATTCGGATTTTTAAAAGTATTTCATAAAAAATGTATTTTGGATAACCATTAATACACTCATACTGGTTTAAAAAAAAAAGTTTGTGTCAAGTATGTTCGGAAGGATTAAAAAAAACAGGAAAAAAACCTACATTCATGTTTTCGTTCATACAGACGGAAACCATATGTGTGTAATACTGAAAACGAGTTCCTTGGAAGTAAAATGTAAATTCACATCTATGAAGTATACAAAAGTTTCATGCATGAAATATGTTTTAACACTAGAAGCGCCAAAGCCGTCTTTATGAAGGTTTTTTGTTCGATAAAGTTTAGTTTAGGCTAAGGCTCCTATATATACGAGCTGGCGCATCAGGCATTTTGTTGCCTTAGGGTTGCCACATGTACCCAGCTCGTTTCTCTGATAAACAAACCACAAATATTTTTTTTATCGTCTGACGTTATTTTAAAGTAACTTATTTTATTATATTTCATAATTTTAGCTAAGTAAACTATGATATGGACGTTTGTTTAGCGACAAACTGCTATAATCATTCAAGAAGTGAATATAAAATGTTCATAGACCTTATATTACTGTGTATTTAAGTTTTGGCGACATTTTCTAAAAGAAACAGAAACCGCCCTAACAATACATCGTACATCCATAGGATATCCTCAGAATAAAATGACATCCTGAGATTGTACTGTGAAAAAAATATGTTTATAGGAATCACGGATTAGGATACAGGATGACAAACTAGATAGGGCGGTCAGCGTGGGGAACGGAGCTTTATTTTCCGCATTAATTCAGCCGAACAGAGTAAGCGATCCGATCGCCGCCTGGTGTAGTATCTTTGAAACTCATCGGAAGAAAGGGAAAGCCCGCCCCTTCGGCAATCAGTCATCCAACGAAGGAACAGCCAGAAATGTAAAAACGCGCTGATTGGTGTATTTTCGAGTTTTTGTCGCCCACTATCTGTAAGATGAAAATTACTACCTTTCCGTAACATTAGCAATACATCCTTCTCTTTTAATCCGTGATAGGAATATTATTGCTGCTTATTGCTCTTATCTTGACCGGATTAGCTTCAGATCAAGATTTCTTAAAATCATTAGGGAAGCGATAAGGACGCCAAGCGGGAAAGCTGTCCTCTTCGGATTCAAAAAGGTGGCGGTGATGCGCCGGGGGGATTTAGGGGCCCTAGTTTAGGCCGCCTTATCAGTTATCCGTTGTCGTATTACGTATTAGTGAAAGCGTTCTAAAGGTACTATCAGACGGAAGACGATATATTCTAAAATATAAGCTATTGCCGCTCAAAAACGACCAAACGACTTCAGCGGGGTTGTTTTTAAGCATAAACGGAAGAACGAAATCCAGAAATGTAAACAACGGACCCAACATTTGGCTGTTATTCTCCGCCAAGGATGTTTAAAGGGGAAAAGAATAGAGGGTGTTCTGTAATCGCGATCCTCTGATTGGAGGATTTCGTTCTAAAGACTAATGTATGTGCTTTAAACAGTCGAAAATGCGTGATTGAAGAACATACGTTCGGCAACTTGTATCAAACGGCATATTTGGATCGCTTTCCGCTTGAAAAACCTGTTTATGAGGTATTTTGTGGTAAAGACTATCGTATGGTTCTTCGTCTGATAGCGGCTTAATTCGCCAAAACTTGCAGTCTTGAGTGAAGTTTATTTTATTATTGATTGATTTATTGACTAAGTGGAGATAAAGGAGATAAAGTCGGCCGTAAAAGTATCCGAACACTAGCGAAAATTCCTATTTAGAAAAAGTAAACTTAACACTGTTTTGTTACATAAATCCTTGTCGAATCCTGTTCTTAGTCTAACAACAGGACTCGATAAGCATATATTTAACAAAACAGAATTAAGTGTACTTTTTTCATATAGGAATTTTTGGTAGTGCTTGGATACTTTTCCTACCAACTGTATATAAAAATGTGTACTTCGATTTATTTTTTTTTTCTTTAATTTATTTGAATATTTTCAAGTGAATATTGAGAATTTTGATATATGCTCCTTAAAACTGTGTTTTTTTTTTTTTTTTTTTTTTTTTTGTATGTGTGTGTGTATATATATATACTTTAAATTGCTTTTTGTGCGCCTATTTAGCGTTTTGTTTTATTCGTCAGGTTGGTTGGGTTGGGTTTTAGCCAGTGTTGTGCAAGTTCACGAAAAAAACTAACTAGTTCAAACTCAAGTTCATCGTGGAAAAAACGGATTAGTTCGCGCTCAAACTCATGTCTGAAAAAAATGAACGCGCTCAACCCAAGTTCATTTTTAAAAAGGAGCGACATTCATTAAAAGTTAATTTTTGAGTACTTATTATTTCTTTTCTAAATCGATCTTATCCTCTGCGAACACTTTCATAGGTAATTTACATTTTTAAAAATTACCAATTACCATGAAAATTATTCTTCATTTAATGCTTAATTAAACTTATAAAATTACGACACTTACAGGTCCCTACTGCTTTCGGCAGCGTTTATATGATTCGACAGAAAATTTATTTAAGTAGCTTCCCGACGAGCAAGACATTTTAAACTTTTAGAATAGTTCAGAACACGGTGGAAATGCAATTTTTAAATACTTTTAGTCAACTGTTTCGGGTTCTTGCTGCCCTCGGCAGCGTTATCAGTACAAAGCAATCGTTTTTTAACTAACTTCCCGACTAGCCAGACTTTGAAACTTTCAGGATAGCTCAGAACACGGTGACAATGCATTTTTTTTAATACTTTTAGTCAACTGTTAGAGGTCCCTACTGACTTGGTCAGCGTTCCAATCGATTTTTAACAAACTTCCCGACTAGCTAGACATTTGAAACTTTCAGAATAGTTCAGAACATGGCGAAAATGCATTGTTTTAAATATTTTTAGTCATCGGGTTCCTGCTGCCTTCGGCAGCGTTATTAGTGCAAAGTTTGCAATCGATTTTTAACTAACTTTCCGACTAGCTAGGCATTTGAAACTTTCAGGATAGCTCAGAACACGGTAAAAAACATATTTTTTTAGTACTTTTAGTCATTTGTTTCAGGTCCCTACTGCCTTCGGCAGCACTTATATGATTCAACAGAAAATTTATTTAACTAACTTCCCAATTAGCTAGACATTTGAATCTTTCAGAATACGGTGAAAATGCATTTTTTAAATACTTTTAGCCAACTGTTTTGAATCCCTGCTGCAGCGTTACCAGTACAAAGCTTGCAATCGATTTTTAACTAACTTCCCGGCTAGCTAGCTAGCCATTTGAAACCCTTATAATAGCTCAAAACACGATAACAATGAATTTTTTTAATACTTTTAGCCAATTGTTGCGGGTTCCCGCTGACTTCGGTGGCGTTTATATTTAGGTAGCGTTCTTCGGTAGCGTTCAACAGAAAATTTAAAAACATGGTATGTAAAAAGTTGTTTTTATAGCTTAATTATTTTTAAATAGTGTAATAGTTTGACTTAAATAATCTTTATTTATTTGCACCAAAGCCAATGTTGGCTTTTAGTTCTTGGTTAAAACACTAGACAATTTCGCTTGCTATTTAGCGTACTGTAAAGGAATAAGCATGAATTTTATAAAAAGTGTGTAAAAATGAAAGAATAGTTCAAAATCAAGTGGGTTTTGGAATTGTTTCATTTTGGGACCGCCATTTAACGATTTGTGATATTTCATCCAAGGTCCCTAAAAGAAACCGGTAAATTGCGTTAAAAATATTTAGCTAATTCAAAAAGTAACGCAAAATAAAATTAAAACGTTAATAATAAATTTAAATAACATATAATTTAATAATAAATAACTTATTAAATAGAAGATAATTGTTAAATTCACAAAAGGTACATAAATTGCCCATTGGAAGAAAAATCTCAAAGTGTTTTGTCGTCCGTTTAAACGAGCGTGGAATAAAAAGGTACAGCTTTCTTTTTTTTCTTTTTTTCCCGGATACTTAAAATAAGAAGCTATAATCCTTAAAACACTTATTTCTTTAAAAGAAATTTCGTAAAAATATGTGCATTTTCAATATTGTTTACAAATAATGTGTACACATTTTTCTTTCTGTGCAAGCTTGTTTATCCTTTATATATATATATACAATGTTGCTGACAGAAAACTGAATATATTTTTTAAATTTCAATTATTATTATTATTGTTGTTGTTTTAATTGAGTGTTGAAGTTTTAAATAGGAAAAAATATTTAAGTGTCTAAAGAGACATTATATACACATATCTATAAATATCATATTTAAATTCATTTATTAATTATTACTATTTAACTTATTTTATGTGCTTTTCTCATTTAATTTAATTTTAAGTTTTTTCCTTTTTATTACTATTGTAGTTATTACATAAAAATATGGTTTTCATTAGAATATTTCTTTCGAAAGGAAAAAAGAAATGTGCAATGACAATACTTTATTATCCACTTAAGCAAAGCAAGACATGAAATAAACTAGTTTAAGTAAAAATAAATTAATAATAAAAATACAAAATACTGATTGCAGAATGTTTCAATTGGGTATATTTTCACACATTCCATCATTGATGTTTGTTATTTACATTTCATAACAGATTTTTTTCGAAAATTTCAACTGAGGGATTTATTCTTCTCGTTCCAAAAACCTTGGCACCAGCGCTAAACAGTCTTTCTAGCCTATAGAAGTTTCGGTGAAAACCATGGAAAACTCTGAATGGCTTGTTCGACAAGTATGACAAGGAATCGAACCCGGCACTTTTACACCACACTGTAAACGTAAATGTCTTAAATTCGGTTTAAAAAGTGTCTTAAATGGATGGTCATTTTTTAAGCGGAAAAAAAAAAAGTCTTACTTTTTAAGACACCTTTTTGCATCAGAAATTAAGATATTGCAAGTGTCTTAAAACGCCGCCATGTTTTAGGATTAAAAACACCGCCATGTAAGGCTTAAAAATACTACCGTTTTTAAGGCTTTTTAATAAATATATAAATAAATAAAAATAGCGAGAGATTATGTTTTTTTGTAAAAAATATATTTTAGAATTGTTTAGAGCATTAATGAAATATTTATATAAAAAAAAAAGAAAAAAAAAAGTCCCATTTTCCGGCGTTGGGATTCGAACTCATACTGTCTAAGGAAACCGAAACCTGAAGCCAAGCATCGTCGGAGTGAATCATTTACCAATCACGCTACCGTCGAATACAGAAATACGTGTTTTTATGATATAATATACTGCAGTATTCGTGAAAATAATCGCAGTGTTATGTTTCATTTCTAATTTTTTGCCATAAAACTATTGATAGTATGGTATTTTAAAGTTAATAAACATTATTATCTTAAATTTCATATTTAGAGGACCAGAATTTTTTAATAATGCATAACAAGTATGTGAGGGTTTTATCCCTCGATGATAACGATTTCTTTCTTTAAAGTGATATTTAAATAAAAACGAACTATAATCATGAATACAGGAAAATCTGTAGTTTTACATATAGATGTAGAGGAATTTGTGAAAGAAAAATGTTTTTAAATAAATAAAAATAAGAAGGAAGAAAGAAAAAAAAATATGCACAAATTATTCATGATTGTTCACTTATAAATTCGCTTTCTTCTCCAGAAATTACTTGCTACATCCGTCTTCACACTTTTTCTTTCTAAGTAATGCAAGTGTCTGAATTTCTAAAGTGTCTGAAAATTCAAACGCGTTTTGCTGTCTGAAAATTCGCGTATTTACGTGTTTCAGACATTTTTGTGATAAAATTTATGTGATTTTGTGTCTTTTCCCAATTCATTAATTCCAGTAATCCTAATTTATGTAAAACAGTATCATGTTTTAGCACGTTATGAAGAACTTTAAATTATTTTTTAAGTTTTTAAAATGGAATGTTGGTATTTATTGATGTTCATGCCGGTATCATAAATGATATATTTTAAACTGCTTTAACTTATTTGTCTTAAAATATTTCACATAATGTACATTTATGTCATATTTTGCCTCGTTGTGTAATATTAAGAGGTTTAGCCGACACTTTACCTATCTTCACTTCTGGGATCCAAATTTCATGTAATTAATTCTACGAGAAAATTTGTAATGCAAATTACTCATTAGCTAATGCTTTTTTTTCTTTTTTTTTACTTGGTCTTTACATAAAAAAAAAAAGAAGATCACGACAGTTTAAATAATTTTTGTTAAAAGAAAAAAAAAATAATAATAATGCAAAGGATTTTGTAAGTTTTTAATATTTCATTTTGAAATCACAAAATGTAAAAACTGATGCTGTTTTAAAACTAGTTCGACTTCTTTATGAGGAGAAAAGCCTATATAATACACTTTTTACTTATGCTTAATTTATTCATTTATTTGAATAACTATATTTATTCATTATTATTAATTTATTACTATTAAGTCTTAAATATCTGCAAACAAAGAGATATATTTTTCAAGCAATATATTTTAACCGAATACGTGTATTTTCTTTATACATAAGACGCTTGTTCATATAACAAAATAAATATAAAAAACATGACTTTAAATACATCTTAAGATTAAAAATTGCTTTTCAAAAACGATAAAATCTAAAATAATAATAATAATAATAAAAGAAATAACAGATTGAAAATTTTTTGTTTAAAAGTACTTTAGTTTTTCTGTCTCATTTAAGTCTCTATGCATGCCTGCTGGAAATGGAAAATAAAAAAAGAAATGGGCCGACAAAAGAATACACACAACACGTCCTTGAATATAAAAACGGGAAACGGAGAGCGTCTCAAATCAGCAGCAATAAATCAATTCCTGGAAGACAACAGATACGACCGACGTCATGTAGACTCAAGACTATTATTACAATTACAATAGTTTACTTCCATGTCGGGGAACCCACATAGGTTACCAGCAACCTTTTAAAAACCAAAGTCACCGAACTTTCGTGCTATGCAGGAGACAATTTTCAGCGTGCCGTCTTCTCTTAAAATCAGTTTGCAGAAATTTATTTCGCCGAAGAGTAGCAAGGAAGGGAAACACAATTGTGTCTCATCCTCTACACTCAGTAGTGGGTGTTGTCACCTCACACCTCTTTCTTCCCTCCCCTCCCTTCCAGCAAAAATAAAGGAAAAGGAAAGAGAAAATGATTCTGTTTACATATCAATCTGTCAATAATCTTGATTTTAATATTACATTGACAGATAGCTACTTTAAAAATTAACAAAAACAAACGTCGTGAATAGTTTACTTGCATGTCGGGGAACCCACATGGGCAACCGGAAACGTTTTAAAAATCAAAGTCACCGAACTTTTGTACTATACAGGAGAGAAATTTCAGCGTGCCGTCCTCTCCTCAAATCAATTTGCAGAAATTCTGTTTCGCAGAACAGAAGCAAGGAAAGGAAACACAATTGTGTCTCATCCTCTACATACAGTAGCGGGTGTTGTCATCTCACACCTCTTTCTTCCCTCCCCTCCCTCCCAACAAAAACAAAGGAAAACGAAGGAGAAAATGATTTTGTTTACATATCAATCTGTCAATAATCTTGATCTTAAATTTTAATATTACATTGTCAGATAGCTACTTTAAAAGATTAACAAAAACTGTAGAATATTGTGCTGTTTAACAAACGCCGTGATGTGAGTATGTGTTGTGTGTGTGTGGAGGGGGGGGGGGGAGAAAGAAAGAGATAAAAAGCGATAATGATATAAAAAAAGAACGAATTTTTCTAATTTCATATTCTCAATTCAAAATATCTAACTTAACATAAATTCCTATTGATTATTGCGCTTTTTGCTAATTTTTGCTTTATATATGTACTTATGAATTTAGCACATAAAACAATTTATATAGAATAGTGAATATCAAAATCGTATGATTTCCAAACATACTATGAGCATGGAGAACTTAGGTAATCGTAAAAAAATTTCATCTCTAAATTTTTATGTTCATAAACGTTTTAAAGTGAATCCGAAAATAACAATATCGGTGTGATGTCCGTCTGCAGGGTGTTACTTTGTTAGAGTGTCAACTTGTTAGTTTGTGTACAAATTAGCTCAAGAACAAATGATCTCAAAAGACAGTCTAGTTCTAAAAAATATCATTTATGACATTGGAAAGAACACTATATGTTTTAATATTCTAATTTGTAAACCTCGCAAGTTATTGAAAATTTACGGTTTTCTTAACATTGAAGAATATATAAAAATTTCGCGTGAGCGTGTACTATGATAGTTATTTTCATTGTAAAGATTATACCAGTTTTAAAATATCATTTATAATTCCAGCATGAACATGTATAAAGCTATAAATATTCTACGTTTAAAATTTCGTTAATTATTTAAGATTTACAATTTTCTCAGTATGCGAGAATAGAGCAAAATTTCACATAGACGTGTATTATGAGGATTATTTTTATCTTACAAATGTCGGATAAATACTTAAATGTCATTTATGATACTGGCAAGAACTTTACTAGCTGTGGATAGGCTGTTTTGAAAATTTGTTAGTTACTGGAGATTTGCGATTTGCTTAACACCATGGAGTTGCATGAAAAGAAAATAAGAAACTGACTTAAAATAATTAAACATTAAATTAAGATAAGGTAAATGTATCGGAGCACAGTTAGGGTAGCCAAATAGGTAAGGCATTATATATCATTTTACGACCGTGCCGCTGCCGAGTAATCAATCTTCATTTCTGTTAAAATGAATATAATATACGCTCTAGTAGAAACTTGTGAGAACAAGAGTATGACGGAGAACTTAGTAGACGAACTAGTTTTTAATATTACTGTAATATAATACTTCGTCACATACAAAAGTTGTTTAAACGCGAAATCATTCGATTGCTTTTATCTTAATATTAATTAAAAAACATTCTAATGTTAAATAATAATGAATAACTTTTTTAAAAATTATCCGTTTTGGAGTTCTAAAAGCTGCAATTTTTAAATTACAGTGTACTTCTTTTCCATACAAAAGCCATTAAATTTGTAAACAGTTGTTGATTCATTCGTGAGAATCATTCGCATAAGACCACACAGTATTGTTGCAAAACGGAAGAAATATTTAATTTAATTTGTAATATGTTATTTTGGCATTTTGACCTTAAAAGGAATTTTTAATTATGTTACAAAGCCCAAAATGTGATATAAAAAATAAGTAATGATTCAATTCTTTTGAAAATTCATTTAAATTTAATGACCAGCAAAGCGAGCATTGCCTGCTAGTTTGTAATATATGCACAAAATTTTAACAACAAATAATAATAATAATAACTATAATAGGCTGGTTTAAAAGTATTTGATTTCTATCCTCCGTCCCCCCTTGAACCCTTCAACTATATATTATTTAATATAATTTTAATAAATATTTATACAAAGTTCCAGAGAAATAGTTAACATGGTGATATAAAAACAACCATTTCGCGCCCCCCCCACCCCCACCCTCCAAGATATGTGTAACATTTTTTATATTTTATATTAAGCAGTAAGGAGTATTTACAAAAAGTTTTATTTCAATCTATAGTAGATTGGTTTAAAAAAAAAATCCTTTTTGCATCGAAAGAACCCTCTTGCCTTCCTAAGCTATATATAACACTCATTGTGATGTTCCTAATAAATAAGTGATAGTTATTCAAAATATCGTTAAAATCGGTAATAAGGTGATAGAAAAAAATTACTTTCTTCTGCCCCCTTCCTTAATTATAATTTCCTTCAGCCCCCAAAATATGTGTGACACAATATTTTTGTCATAAACAGCAAGTGACTATTAGTTTCGTTAAAATCAGTAAGGAGGTGATATAAAAACAATTATTCTCTTTCAGTCTGGTCCTAGGCCTCCTTCCCCAGGGTATATACTAAATGAATGTGGTGCCAATATAATTGATTGAAATTTCTAAAAATGTATTATGAAAATCATTCTTTAAAATCATTATTTAATGTTTAGTGTTTTTGCGATTTGAAAATTGCAAAAATGCCATTTTTTCCGGTGATCTTTTTTCCAGGGGCCCTTTTCACTAGTGCCTTTTTTTCCAGGTGCCCTTTTTTCCGGAGTCCATTTTGCACACTTATTCTCTTTTCTGTCCTATTCTTCTATTACTTTCCTTTTTATATTTCAGACAGAAATATTTAAATGAGTTTGAGTTTGAATTACTGTTTAACGCTCAAGTTCGTGGAAAAAACGAATTTCGCTCAACTCAAGCTCATAATTTAAAAAACGAGCGAAGTTCAACTCAAAACTCAAAAATTCAGAGCTAAGCTCATGAACGCGTTCAAATGAACGCGTTCGTGCACAACACTGGATTTTACGTCGCACTACTTCTGCGCAATGGGTAATTGGCGATGATTCGGGACTCTTCCCTAGAGGTGGTCTGGAAACATGCCATCACAATTTTGATCCGTTTCGGTAATCCCCCAGAGGAATAATTTTGATGGGAATGCGGAGGACATTGCGGCCACGACAGATTTTACGTGCACCAGTAATGTACACTACGGTCTTTGGCCGACTCGAATACCGAATACGCAATCTTCCAATTGCGAGCCCGGCGCTCTACCGACTGGGCTACCACGGCCCTTTTATTCGCCAGAAAACACGAAATCACTTAGACATTTAAAGGTTGCAATTCCGTACGCGATCCGGAACGTCACCATGTTGGCGATCATTAAAGAAATGCGCCAAGCGGCACCTTCTACAGGATTTTTTTCTGAAGGAGAAAGCTCTGTGCTTCTAGTGTAAAAATGTCTTGTCTGATTAATCATCTACGCATCAATATAGAGGAAAAGACAGTACTCCAGTTGTTTTTAAATCCAGCCAAGTTTGCCGCTCGTCGCATTTCTTTCAAAGATCGCCAACATGGCGTGGCGACGCTCCGTATTATACAGAAAGGTGTAGCCTTTCAATGTCTACATAAGACAACGCATATTTCGACGAAATAAACAAAACGCTGAATACGTGCACAAACAACGATTTAAAGAACAAGCTCAAATCAGTTTTAAAGTGCACGTAACAAAATATCAAATATTAAAAAAAAAAAAAAAAAAAAAAAAAAAATCAAAATATTAATTTCAATGTACAAGATTTGCAAGTAATCATTAAAATTGTCAATACAGCATTTACTCAAAGGAACAACAGTCACTGTGCCTAAATGTTCCGTAAAACCAATACTCCTGGGTATTACTCAAGGGCAGGAGTTATGCCCTCCCGGAAGATCAAAATTGTTATGGCTTGTATTCGGGCCACACCTGAAAGCAAATCTCAGACTGTCCCCAGTTCCATAGCTCTAAACATTAAATGTATATTAGAATAAAATTTAAAATACTCATTTCTTTAAGATTTTGTTTTTAAACTTTATGTAATCGAAAGACAACAAAAACAAATGCACGAGATTTTGTTTTTTCTCATGTGTACATAATACTAACTTCATTCACTGAAATATCATTAAATATATCCAATGATTTTGTGTAAAAAGTCAATAAGAGGGCTTTACGTCGCACTACAGCTACGCTTTGGGAAATTGGCGACGGTTTGGGATAAACCTCGCCATTGTCATGCCATCACACTTTTGTCCTTCGCAGAAGGGATGTCTTTCCACTTTGATTGAGTTCAGAGATAAAATCTGGAAAGAAGTATGGAAAAGCACGCAAGTTCACAATACCTACATAGTTCGTCCATAATAATGAAATAATCCTTTCTGATTAGACCCGAGGACGTGACGCAACAGCAAATAAACATTAGGCATCAAAATAATCTCTATGTCGATATTCTGAACTAAATTTTAACGAAAACATTTACAAATATTTTTCAATATACATATTTAATATTAAAGATCATTTGCATAAAAAGAGTAATGCATCCACTTTTTTTTTTTCCATTACACATTTAAAAATTAGTGATTTTTTTTTTAAATTGTTATTTATTTAATTTGTAGGAGTAAATATTTTTTCCTTAAAATGTGTAAGATTGTTAGATTTATTTTTTATTTTATTTTATCCGAAAAAAGGTAGGATTTATAGTGATTTCAGAGTAAAATCATGTATAGTAATCTAAATTCTATCAGAAGGTAAATATATGTTTGGTGTCGCCATCTACTGGCGATTGTGTATACTTTTTTATTTTAAGGTTAGGGTAGCAATATTTTTTTTCCTTGTTAATGTGTACATGTTATTGTAATAAAAACTTGTAAGCCCTTGTGGTGTGGATTTTTCGAGATAGAAGCGACCCTAGAGGCAAGCAAAAAATCTCAAGTACTCATAAAACATACAAATATGTGTCAAGCTATCAGATAAAGATAAAGGAAGGGGGGAAAAACTAAAAGTAATGTAAATTGGAAAAACCACCCAGGCCCAGCGCGGGAATCGAACCCGCTCTCCTACGCTCGAAGGCGATTAGCAGTGTGGTGACATAACCTCTCGGCCACGGAGGGCCAATGGAAAATAATAATAACACCATTGGCAGGTTTTTTTTTTTTTTTTTTAGTATTGTACCCCCCCCCCCCAAAAAAAAAAAAAAAAAAAAAAAAAAAAAAAAAACTTTATTTTTTTAAATTAATCCGAAAATCATAAGCAAAAAATTAGACTGCTTAAATTTAGTGCGGTAATTACATATTAAGATCATAAAAAGAGGGGTTTTTGAGATAAGTTGTTTGAAATTGATGGGAGGTGGTATTTGAATGCTTTAATATGAGTGTACATTTGCTATTAGTTCTACTTACAGAACAAAAAAGTATCTATACCTATTTCTCTTCCTTTCTTATTTTCTTCCTATTAAAATCTATCCTTATATAACTTTAGAAAAACTATATATTAGAGAAAAATGATATAACTTTAAAAGTTAACATTTGTGTGTAACACATTGATAGTTTTTAATCAGAAAATATATAGCATTGTCATCATCATCATCATCATCAATGAAAGAAGAAAAAAAAACATGTAATAAAATATTTTTAAAGTAATATTTTTTTAATGTAGTACCCTATCTGTTTTTTATCATATTGTAAAATGTTAGTTCGATCTGACTAAATCAATATATTTTACAATAATAATACACCACTATATAAATGAATTGTATAACGATCTACTAAAATTTGTTTTTAAATTACGAAAAATATATTGATTTATTTGACTGTTCATATTAATGAAAATAAACGTAGGAAGAAGAGAAGAATCACTTTTCAAATTAAAATATGTAGCACGTGTATTACCAGCTTGCCAGCTTCTAAGTAATGCGTGTAGGAGGGGAAGATGTTTCATTTATTTGTTTTTATTGTATTTAATTGTATTTATTTGTTTATAGTGCTTTAGGAAAGTGTTATGCGCAAATAAATATTATAATTTGAGGGAGTCATTTTAGGGATTTAACACATAACTAGACAATGATGTTCATTTATAAAATGCAATTTCATTAATGAAGATGACAATGCATGATACAGATTATCACATTAAAAGCTAAAATATGTTATGCACAAATGTTTACCTTTAAAAGTGTAACATTTCTTCTTTATCCCGTCTAAATTTTAATAGAAATTAAAGAAAAAAAAAACTTTTAATGTTTTCTAAGTAAAATAAATAATGAATGTACACTCGTATTTGAAGTATTCATAATTTTAACCACCTCTTCCTCTTTTTGTTGTTATTTACAACTCGAACTAAATTTAAGCAATCTAATTTATTTCTTAATACATTCAAATTGATTTCAAAAGATGAAGTATTTTGTACAGTATTTTATACAGAAAAGTAACATTATGTTACTCTTCTTAAATTATCTTATGGAAATCTGAACATTTTATATTCTTTTCGTGAATTATTATGACAGTTTATCATTAAACAAACTCTCATATCGTAGTTTACTTAGCTAAAATTATGAAATATAATAAAAGAAGTTACTCTAAGTAACGCAAGACGATAAAAGTAATGATTGTCGTTTGTTTATCAATAAAACGCGTTGGGTGAATGTGGCAACCCTAAGGCAACAAAATGCCTGATGCGCCGGCTCGTATATATAGGAGCCTTAGGACCAGAGCCTCCTTAAGTAGATGCCCAGCGAGTCGCTCGAAAACTTAGCAACAGTACAAGAAGAACATAGCCAGTAGATGGCGCTTGATACCGAGTCGTAAAGTTCTGTTTATTTCCCGCGATTCAATTGAGTTCTTCATGGTTTACGTTTTATTAATTTAACAAATGTGGGAGTTTTTTTTTTTTTTTTTTTTTTTTTTTTTTAATATAATATGGTGTATTGCGTCGTTCCATTTTGTAAATCGGAGTCGCCGTGAAAATATAAGTTTTCACGGTTTCATATTTCAAGACAAGGTATGTAAACTGCATAAGTAATTAATGCAAAATTACCAACCCTCCGGATTTTTTAATATCAATAATATTTTTCACAAAAAACATTATTTTTATTTATTATCGTAAATTCTGTGATTAAGACGAAGATAAATTTAAAAGAAATTATGATATAAAAATTCGAAGGGTTGACACCTCTGTTAGTAAGTTAGATTTAACAAATAAAATAGTTATGCTTATTACAAAATGAAATGAAATTTTTATTTATTGATGTAGGAATACAGAAAAATAACTTGTTCTTAGTTACTTTGAAGTAACTCTATATTGTAGTATTTTATAGTTTTATTCATAAATTACATTAGTAACTTATGAATAAAACTATAAAATACTCCAATATAGGAACAAGATTGATTTATATTTTTTTAATACCACTGTTTTTTAAAGACTTGTGTAAATGCGTATAAAAATTTGATTATTTCAGTTAAATCGATACAAAAGTGTTGGGAATATTGAAAAGAAAAAATAGAACATTTTTATTTCTACTTTTGTTCTTTTTAAAAATATTAAGTTTTAAGATTCATAACATTACTTTTATTAACCTTTTACCACACAAATGGAATATGGAGTTAAAAATTCATGTAAAAATTAAATATCATGATTACTGATTCGAAAAATTATCAGGTATAACAGAAAGATTAATTGATTTTTTGAAATAGAAATTCTCCACATCCATACACTCACATATACACACACACACATATACTGGCTAATTGCCAAAAACTACTTTTTTTGGACTCATGAGACCTTAAAAATATAAATCAGTGGAAAACTCGATATCGAATTTTTGGACCGAACACAATACTTTCATTACCTACGGTAGTAGGGTAATGGAAGTAAAAATATTTCAAGGATGTTATTAATTTATCCTTAAATTTGCCAATCTTTATCAATTTTTTCAAATTGAAACCTAATACGAGTTTTAAAATACAATTGTGAATTTTCTGCATTTGTTTGTTTTTAAGTTATTCTGATAATAAATATGCATATAAATCAATCACTAAAAACAGAAAAAAAAATGCTTTTTGTATTCAGAGAACCCCAAAACGTGACTTTATTCAAAAACCTGAGTTGAAAATAGAACTTCAAAAAAATACTTTGTTTACATTATAGGTTCGAAAAATTAATTTTCCTTCTTCAACAGTATTCGTCGACATAAAAAAAAGTATAGCAAAGCACTTTCGTCAATTACATTCTACAGAAAAGAACGTTTAGCTTAATTTTGAATAGCCCTGTATGTTTTCAATAAACTATGTGCACATCAGATTGTGCATTTAAATTTAATCTTATATGAAAAACACCTAACACAAAATGAAATACACTTTCAGCATTTTCCAAGTATATCCGAGATAGACAAACCGACGCGCACAGACCAACCGCTAAAAACATTATTTTTCGTTTCAGGAGACCTCAAAACATGTAAACATAACACAACTTTATTTCGAAACTGTCTATCAGTTTCTAAAGCATACACTCTCGGAACTGGTAAAGCTAATAAAATCTTGAAAAAAAAAAAAAAAAAAAAAAAAAAAACTTCGTGCGAGAGAAAACTTATACTCAAGAAATCCTTAATTTTAAAAATTTAAAT
Source organism: Salticus scenicus (assembly GCA_963930645.1). Classification (NCBI taxonomy): domain Eukaryota; kingdom Metazoa; phylum Arthropoda; class Arachnida; order Araneae; family Salticidae; genus Salticus; species Salticus scenicus. The sequence continues at coordinate 42,530,653 of OZ005658.1, forward strand.
CTTAATGGTTATTTATTTATTTTTTGTGACGGACCAGACAACAGATTGCTTTCTTCTCCAATTTTTATTACTAAATGTTAACTTATCTCATTAATGTGCTGGTCTATTTTTCTTATAAATAATATAAAATTCTCGATTTAAGAAAAATAATTCACACCTAATAAGGTAAAAATGTAACGTAAAGGACATGACCAAGAAAAAGAAAAAAAAAGACATGATTTTAATAATTTATCATAATAAATTATTCATTCTAAACTGAAACTCATTTAAAGTTCAGAGATTTTAATTTATATAAACAAAACTTTCATCTGATATCTAAATTTAAAAAAAAATGAAATTTTTATTGAATAAATATATAAAAAATAATTTAATCGCGTGATAGACATGCCATGTTTTTGCTTATTTAATTTTAAATTTCGTTTTTTAATTAATATTATATTTTAAAAAAAGGTGTTATTTATTAGATTCAATTAGTTGAAAAGCTAAAATAGGTCTTGTCCACTTCCGAAGAAAATTAAACCCTATACTTTTTTAAATATAAATATTTGAATATTTTTTTGAAAATATTTACGATAAAGCACTTTCACATCATTTTTTCAAATTAAAAGAAAAAAAAAATACAATTTTGGACTTTAAATTGAAATTAATAGCTAGATTTTTATATGAAAAATATAACTTATCTATGAAAGAGAAGAAAATTGTTGCTCTGCGTAGGTGCTGTCACCTAGCGTTAGTTTTGTTTTTTAAATGTTGCCTAATTTAACATTGGGATTCGCTGCGCGTGGAAGGCATCTACTTAAGGAGGCTCTGCTTAGGACACACCAAAGCGAGTACATATTAAGCGGCACAATATAACGTTAAATTTTTGGCTAACGATAACAGCGCCTACACTGTGAAGTGGTCGTGCGGCAAGCTAGAGCGGAGCAAAGCATTATCTATATAATATTTCTCTAACGGGGACCAGTTACAATTATTTTTTGTCGAAACGATACGATATAGTGGTGAAATTAAAAAAAGCGAGGATTAAAAAAATAATATTTAAAAATGAACAAATGCAGGCGGATTCAGCTCAATGAACTAATAAGAAAAAATGACGGCATTTGTATGATGAAATTATTTTATGGAAAAATGTATTTTTAAAAGTTGCTCCTTCAGAATCTTTGCAAGCGTCATTTTAAACCTAGCATTATATTAAAGATATATACAGAATATAAATCATCATCATAAATTGACTAAAAAACGCATTCATAAAAAGTATAATCAAAATAGGATTTTTTTTCCCTTTTAATAAAAAATTATGCCAAAATATGTAAAATGTCATCGCACTCTTAGCGATAAAAATTTAAAAGGAGTCATGGGATTCTTTAATAAAACTGTACTGCCTGCGGAAGTATGAAAACTGTGTCGTCAACCATGAATATTATTTTGGAACTTTTCTTTGAATGATTCTAGTTTCACTATTGCAGTATACTAATTTGGTTCTAATAATAATTTGGCTTCTGGTAAATTAAAATTTTAATAATGTGGTGAAATTGGTATAATATTTATGAATTTCAAATTTTAAAGGTATTAAATAAGAAAAGAAATAAAGTGCGAAAATTTCGCACGGGTTTGCTAGTGGGTAAATTATGCAGAAACGTTTTCCACTGCCTCATTTTGGTAATTTAGCATATTGGCGATTGCGAAGTATTTGATCACGTATTATCAATTCGGAATTCATAATAAGTAAACAAATACTTGGTAATTGCAAAGGCTCTAAGTTGCCAAAATGAGGCAGTGAATGATGTTCATTTCGATTCTGGAACATTAGTTTACATACGCGAGAATCTCATAAGTTTGTTGCAAAGCTGCTGTTAGTTTTCTTTTCTTTCTTATATTTGAAATTTTTGCAAGCGGGCATCGAGAGTCAAGCATACAAATCTGAAGTATATGTTGCCAATTAATAAATAAATAATAAAATTTTTGTACTTTACAATGTTAAAAAAAAAAAAAAAAAAAAAAAAAAAATGCATTTAGTGTAGAAACAATTTCAGCTCAAAAACTAAAATAAACATAGAATAAATAACTATAAGCTTTAACTGGGGCCTTCCGTGGCCAAGTGGTTATGTCTCGACACTACTAAACGCCTTCGAGCATAGGAGAGCTGGTTCGATTCCCGCGCTGGCCCTGGGTGTTTTTTCCATTTCTTCGTATTGTAATCATAGATATAGTACTCGGAGAAAAGTCCCACAATATGTATACCTTTCTCGGAGTGAATACGCGTAGATAATTTCGCAAATAAAACATATGAATAATTTATGTACTAAAGGTCAATAAAAAACTTCAGATACTCATTTTTCTTTCTTTTCTTTTACTTTTACTTTCCTTTCCTTTCTTTTTTTCTTTTCTTTTTCTTTTTCTAAATAAATAATAACATTTAAAGAAAATAACTATTTAAGTGTACTATTTCTAAATGGTAAAATTTAATTGTATCGACTTTTTTTTTTATAACATTTACCAGCAAAGTTGAAATATTTATGACTTCGGTCTGTCTATCCGTGCTCTAACCCCCATAAATATTCAGTTACAATAGAAAAGTACTAAAATTATTGTTTTAGTTGTGTTAAACTTTTTTAACCCTATCCAATTAGAAATTAATATTTTATATTGTGTTAAGCGTTTTTAACACTTTCCAACAAGGTTGAAAAATGCTAATCACTTCTGTTTGTCTGTTTGTCCGTTTGTCTGTCTGTCCGCCCTCTAATTCCCGTAAATATTCCTGGAATTTCTTAAAACTGATATATATTTTATTCAAGCTCACAATCGGATGTTTCCTATTGAAAATGGAATGAACGCCTTTGCTAGTTTGTGTACAGGGATACCCAAAAGTTTTCCATTAAAAAAGAGCATTGTGTCCTATGGGAAGCATTTCTATAAACCATATTTTAATGCCGTTACTTTGCATAAATTGATATGAAATTGAAGTAAGTTATTCAAGTTCACTATGGGATGCTCCCCATTTAAAATGGAGTAAATACCATCGCTGATTTGTATACAGGGGCACCCGAAAGTATTCCTAATATTCTTTTGATGAGAAGTATTTCCACATACCAAATTTGAAGAACTTTACGTTGCACAAACCTTAATAAAATTAAAATATATTATTCCTATGCACAAACGAGTGCTTCCATAGAATACAGTATAATTAGCATTGGATTTACAGGGTCACACAAAATTATTCAGTTACATTAATAGGTATCATTGGAAATTTGCTGGAATTGCATTTTCGTTTATATTAATCGTTTTTTTAGCTTTCTGAATGCTTTTAACACTTTCCAATGAAGTTGGAAAGTGTTAATGAGTACGGTTTGTCTGTCTGTCCGCACTCTAACTTACGTAAATATTCATGGAATTTCTTGAAACTTATGTATAATAGTTGGAAATAAAGTGAATACTACTACTGGCTTGTGTACAGGGACACCTAATAATATTTACGGACTCTGGGGCGGGCACATGGACAGTCGGTCTGATAGATACTTAAATTGTAATCATATTTCCACTTAAAAAAACGTTAAAAACTGTTATATCGCTTAATGTAAACGAAAATGCAATTTCAGCAAATTTGCAATAAGAGCCTTCAATGTAAGAGAATATTTTTGTGTGGCCCTGTAAATCGAATGTTAATCATACTACCTTCTGTAGAAAGCATTCTGTTGTGCATATGAATAACATATTTCAGTTTTATTAAGATTTGTTTGACGCAAAGTTATTAAAATTTGGTTCACAGAATGAATGCTTTGGAATATCTTTGGGTGTATTTATACACAAGCTAGTGGTGGTATTTACTTCATTTTCTATAGCAAACATTTGATTGTGAACTTGAACAACATATTTCAATTTCCTTGAAATTTGTGTAAAGTAAAGAAATTAAAATATAGTTCATAAAAATACCTCTGATAGAACACAATGCTTTGGAATATTTTGTATGTCCCTGTATACAAGCCAGTAAAGATAATCACTCCATTTCCAATAGGGAACAACCGATATTGAACTTGAATATCATACACCAGTTTCAAGAAATTCTATGAATATTTACGGGAGTTAGAGCGCGGACAGACAGACAGACAAACCGAAGTCATTAACACTTTTCAACCTTATTGGAAAGTGTTAAAAACATTTAGAAAACGATAAAAACGATTAATATAAATGGAAACGCAATTTCAACAAATTTTTCTGATAACACTCATTAATGTAACTGGATATTTTTGGGTGGCCCTGTAAATCTAATATTAATCATAGTGAAAGCATTTTGTGCATACGAATAATAAATTTTAATTTTATTGATATTTGTGCAAAGTACGATTCTTCAAATTTGGTTTATGGAAATATCCCCCATAAGAACACAATGCTTAGGAATAATTTCGGGTATCCTTGTATAGAAACCAGTGGCGATGTTTACTCCATTTTCAATGAGAAACCTCCAATAGTGGACTTAAATTACAGATTTCAATTTCCTTAAGATTTGTGTAAAGTTACGGTATTAAAATATGGTTTATAGAAATGCCTTTCATAGGACACAATGCTTTGGAAAACTTTTGGGTGTCCCTGTACACAAAACAGTGGAGTTGTTCACTCCGTTTTCAATAGGGAATATCCGATAGTGAACTTGAATATCATATATTAGTTTCAAGAAATTCCATAAATATTTACGGGAGTTTGGGCGCGGACAGACAAAAGACAGACAAACTGAAGTCATGGACACTTTTCAACCTTGTTGGAAAGTGTTAAAAATGTCAAACTTTAAAAGAAGTATTCCATTAATAATCAAAGCAGTATTTAAAAAATAATAATAACATCGTAACTGATTATAAAAATTATATTTTTCATTAAATTATTCAAATATAACTTACTTATGAAAACCTATTGTTTTTCTTTTCCTCCTTTTAGTAGTACAATTGTACGCCGCGCAATACTTCGACAGCTTAAAAACTTTTCAAACTTCTATTCTATTACACACACATATACATCAGATTTGTATGCTTGACTCGAAATCCGTTTGTAAATCTTCGTCAGATATTCACCAATAACTTCAACTCACGGTTGAACACGAAAATTTGAAAAGCGTATAAAGGTAGGGTACAAATTTTCAGTAAATTTTTACGAATTGTTTCAGCCATCCAGCGGTATAGTTATTTTCAGACTTTTTGGGTGAAAATAACCAATCAAAAAATATATGAAATCCTCGACACTAGATGGCAGAAACAGCGTACGAAATTTTGCTGGAAAGCTGAACTCTGCCTTTAGACGCTTTTCAAGTTTTTGCGTTGAACCGGGAGTTGAAGTTAATGGTGAATACGGCCAAAAGACAGATAGCACATGACAGAACTACAATACGAATTGGAAAAACACCCAGGGCCAGCACGGGAATCGAACCCGCTCTCCTACGCTCGAAGGCGAATAGCAGTGTGGTGACATAACCACTCGGCCACGGAAAACCTGTTACAATTGCTCAATTTCAATACCACTATATGGCTGATGGCAAAAAAAAAAAAAAAAAAAAAAAATGCAGCATCAAAAATCTTTGCATGATACCGATGGGATGATAGATCTATATAAAGTAATATATCTATGATTGTAATTCTGTTGTGTACTATCTGTAATTATCTGACGAAGATTTACAAGCGGACTTCGAGTCAAGTATACAAGTCTGATGTATATGTCATCAATAAACAAACAAAGAAGCTTTTACTACTATCATTAGAAAAAATGATGAATAAACAACAAAAAATTATTTTGAATTTCTCATCATATTTTTTCCAGGCTGTATGATTTTAATTAACACATTGAGCGCCATGCGAATTCTTAATAAAATCCATTAAATTTCCTTAATGATATTATCGTGTGATAAATAAAAATTAAGTAAATTTTCAATAATTACTTAAAACAATGTACAGTTGGTAACAAAAGTGTCCGAACACTAGCAAAATTTCTTATGTAAAAAAAGTACATTTAATACTGTTTTGTTAAATAAATCCTTGTCGAATCCTGCTCTTAGTTAGTCTAAGAACATGATTCAATAAGGATTTATTCAACAAAACCGTATGAAGTGTACTTTTTTTACATAGAAATTTTTGCTAGTGTTCGGACATTTTTGTTATTGACTGTAATATTTTTTGTTTTACATCGTATTTTACACTGTCAACCACCGATTGGTTGACGCGGCTTTGTATCATATTTGACACTGTCAGCCACCAATGGCTGACATTGCGCTCAACGTGTTAATTAAGTTATTTTTTTTTTTATTATTATTACTATTATTATTATATTAGTTCCTAATACATTTTCTGCAATATAAATTTTTAAAAATAGCTATTAAAATAGACTCTTGTGAAAAAAATTAATTTACATACTTGAAGTTAAAATAATTTGTAACGGCATGTACAAGTTTACATTTTCTTTAATTACAATTAAATGTTGATATTCTAGCACCTAGCTAAAATATCATTTTTTATAAATTGAAAATAAAAGTTACACAGTATAATTAATGTTTTTTTAATTTTTAGTGTAATTAATGAAAAAATTTATATTCGCATATTCTTACCTGTAAAAAGAAAAGTTACATATTTTTATTTATTATCTTGTTTCGTTAAATTTAAAGAAGATAATAATATTGGTGATAAACATATATTATCAGAAATATATAAACTATGTATTTATCATTGAAAACTCATCGAGTTTGGGAAATGTCATTTAAAGTAAATGTGTTTAAAACGTGAATATTCATTGAATTTTGAAATGAATGATAATCGTGCATAATTTTGAGAAATCAATACAGTAAGTTTTTCTCAAAAATATCCTCTGATGAACAAAAGATATTTTCTAGTTAATCATATAAGTGTATTAATTTTCTTGCACAATCAATACCAAAAATGAACATATATTAGACATTTTTACATTAATATATATGAGTTATATATTTAGTTTTACTTATACATCAGTTTAATATACATATACCTATCAAAATCAAATTTTATTTAACCCTCTCAGTGTTTGAATCGGATTTTTGTAACGTAAGAATTCTCCTCAAAATCATGCGAGACTGATTTTTGTAACTTAAAATATTTACTCCGAAAGTGTACGGAACGGAAAATTGTGACTCTCTCTTATCCCTTTTACCAAAGCGAATTGACAGGAGGTGGATAAAGACGATAAGGATTAGTTGACAGTTGATATCCTTCTTTGTTAAACGAGAGGGTTGTTTACAATACAAGAATGAAACATATTCAAGAAGAGTTCTTTTGTTGATAACTTGTAAAGATAGTTCAAATACTGCTTTGCTGAATATATCTTCGCAAAATAAACTTTAGTTTTTACATCTTTCATTAAACGATTCCTTTAAATAATCATAAAAGTTATTAATTATTATTATAAATTAAAAATTATTATTTGTTAAATCATATGCTCTTTTTTTTTTCTTCCTTAACTAACCGAATAATCAGCATAAAATACTGTTTTAATTAAACCTTAATATACAGTAATTTACAATCTTGTAAAACGCTTTTCTTTTATGTTCATCCAAAGAAAATTTCCGAATGTTTGAAAATATTATTTTTTCGTTTTATATAATTTTTATATAATTTCGGTTTACGTAATTTTGGGATATTATGAATGCATTTTAAATATTTTTGATTGATTTACCTGTTATAATTCAAGAAATACGTATAATTACGGTATAATTCACGAAATCACATAGGAAATTGTATAAAACTTTATATTTGTTTAGTTCTGGACAAAAATTTGAGCTGATTAGATTTTAATTATTATCGCCTAATAGTAAAACTTATGTCAGCTTTTCAAAATTTTATCGACATTTATATCTTTATCAATGAAAAGGGAATTACAATAGAATTTAAATTATATATTTTTTTATGAAAAGCTGAACTATTATTATCATCATCATTATTATTATTATTATTATTGACTATTATATATTAGTTGTCGCTATCTGATATACTACTGGCCATGACAAAATAAAGGGTGTGTCAAAATTTGGGATGCCACTATACGGTCATTTTTTGCATATTAAGACTAATCAGTGGAACCTATGAAATTTAATAAAGAAATATATGCCTAAGTCTGTATGTGTCTTAATATAAATAGTGACAAGTAAGCCTATCGGATGTGCAATGATGCAAACACATAATAATAATTATGCAAACTCATAATAATAAAAATTATCATTTGTTACACTTAATTTAATGACTGTGTTTTCTCTGTCTTTTTTTAAATCTTTTTCTTGTTATGACTTTCTTCTGTGATTCGTACGTGAAGTATATAGCGTATTTGAAAACGATTGCTATTTAACTGATGTATAGCATTAATTGCACTGATCATCATATTTGATCGCAATATTGTCTATCAACAAGTTCTGTCCACTTCATTGGTTGCTATATTTAAATAACATTTGAAAAATATATGAATGATAATAATAATGTTTTTCTTATATTACTGTATAAAAAAGTAATTCTACTGAAATCACTCAAAACCTTTCTTTGGGCACCCGCTGCTTTCGGCAGTGCATTCCGCGCACGCACTATGTCTGGTCAAGGTCCCTATTACCTGCGGAACGCCTTACCCAGGCACATCAGTTTGGGTGCTTTGGACGAAAAATAGCTTTTCTATCATGCAAGAACTATAATTTTACAGATGTCTATATCTCAGTACCTATTGAACGTTTTAATTTTGGTATAATGTGTTAGCGAGACATGGTAAACTTTCTTTTAATCCTCGCGTTGTGATAATAAAATTTTAATATAATAAATTTACAATTATATTATAAAAACTATAAACAGATATAAATTTTATTTAAATTTAAAAGTCAAATTATAAATTTAACTATATTTACTCTGTTACCTTGAATATCTATAAATACATATAAGTAAAGAAAAATATAAAATATGTGCAATTAAATAAATTAAATACAGTTATTTATAAATAACTGTATTTAAAACACAAATTATCATTCAAGAATTTTCCTTGAGGGCTGGTATACGAAGCGACAGTTTTCCCCGCTTAATAAGGCATGCGCAGTTCCCACTGAAAACACTGTAATCTGTTATAGAACTTCTCTTGTTCTACTCAAAGAATTACTTTTTGATGTTTTACTGATGAGTAGCCTGTAAAAAGCTCGAAACGTTTAAATTTATGTTTTGTGTATTTTAATGTTTTAAATTGTATATTTTTAATGTATATTGTCTCGTTTTTTGATGTGATTAAAGTTTAAAATACAGTTTATTAAATAAAAAATAAACAGTATAGTAATTTGCCAAATATGAAACGAATGTGAAATAAATATTTAAAAAGATGTAAAAATTAATTTGATTGCGAAATGTAAGAAATGTAATTATTAAATTGTTAAGTTTCTGAGAAGCAGAAATAATTTAAACCCACATTTATTAACTTCTTAACTTTTAAGGGTAAAAATACTCTCCGAAGTACGATAATTTGCATTTTTCTGTTACCAGTGAAGCTACTCACATAGCTTTAGAATGCAATAAAGTGATCTCCAAAATGAACTTGACAGTGTTTTTGAAAGATTTATTCATTTCAAAGTTGAGAGGGAATGGTGATACTGGGAAGTATATCTCAAAAATTGTCCTCGGTAGGTAAGGGGGTAATTTGTAACTTCCATTAAATTTTGCTCTTTCAAATTCAGAGATGATCATTATCTATGCCATTAAAAAATCTTCAGATAAAAAGAAGTTTTTTTTTAATTTGTGTTAAAGGAAAAGGTAATGAATTATGAAAGAAATTTATCATAATTTATCAGCGATAAGCATCTTAAATATCGGAACTGAATAATTATAATGATAATGACATTAATAACGAAATAATTATTGACAAACTTCACAGCCTTAGAACTTTTAAAAATTTAGTTTAAATTCATGATTCCAAAATTTGCCTACAAATAAACAAGAATGTTTATCAAATAAAAATATTAGCTTTAGATTACGATAATAGTTGACAGGTAGCATTAATAATATACATACTCACTTTTCGAAAGATTTATTATTATTATTAACTTCACTATTATAATTCTTAAACAAATGATAATCAAAATGAAAGAAAAAAAGAAAATTCTTTTTGAAGCAATGTTTATTTTTGAAAGAGTGGCTTTCCTTTCGCTGGATGTTGCCAGAAATTCTGCTTTACTTATGTTTGTCTAAAAAAAAAAAAAAAAAAAAAGAAGAAGAAAAAGAAAGGAAGAAAGAAAGAAAAAATAGTTACGATTTTTTCTTCTGTCGGAAAAAAAAATTAATCCTTTAGTCAGAAATAAATAAATAAAATACGGGGAAAAAAGAGGAGAAAAACTGTAGTACAATCGGATTAAAAAATAATAATTAAAAAACAAATGAATTTTACATTTTTTAATACGAAACTTTAAAATCTGGAGGGAAACAACCCCACGACTTCCATTACCTACTATTACACGTATTATATGCATTTTTTGGAGGACGATCATAATCATCAATTTTTTTTATCAGAAGACATATACTTGACTTAATGAAATAGACAGCTAAAAATTTTACAGTAAGAGGAAGTGGATACGTGTTTGTGGTAAACACATGAAAACGTAAAGACATGAAATAGAGTTTACATAGCAAGAAAAGAAAAAAAAGTTTGTAGAGTGTTTAGTAGAGTGTTTATTATTTTTGTGTGTGTGTGTGTGAGACACCAATTGTCGAGATCTAAAACTGATCTATCTGATCAGGATGACTATTGAATTTCTTGTGAGAAACACGTAAATCATTGGAAAGGATATCTAAAATGGGTTTATGCAACAGTTTTCAAGAAAAATGTTAGAGCTGTTTTTGAGACACCGATTTTTACCAAAACTTGGCATATTCAGTTGTTGATTGGAAAACAATAATTACATACAAAAGGATACTTAAAAGAAAGTTATTGCTGCAAGTTTGTAAAAAATCCATGCAGCAGTTTTGGAAGGAATACACTCTCAGTACCTGACATTCAGCTATTCATACAGGACGCCTATCAATTTTCCTGAACTAACCACCTATATCATTTGAAAGGATATCCAGTAGAGTGTTTATATAGCAACTTTGAAGAAAATCGTTAGAGCCGTTTTTGAGATAAGGACTCACGACCTCACTTCCGGTTTTCCAATTTTCACCAAAATTTGGAAAATTCGTCTGTACATTAGTTCTCTCTTAATTCTGAAGTTTCGCGCGTAGCTGTATCTTTATTAGCTTCGAAGATATGATTGTCAGAAGATTCCTCACACACATATACACACACATACACACTGGCCAATTGCCAAAAAATCCCTTTTTTGGACTCAAGAGACCTTAAAAGATGTGAATAATGTGAAATCTCGATATCGAATTTTTGGATCGAATACAGTACTTCCGTTACCTACTGTAGTCGGGTAATGGAAGTAAAAATTCAAAAATCATAAGACTTATTTATTTATTTTAAGGACTAGAAGGACTATTAGTTTCAATCTGAGTAAAAACGTCACCAGCTTTTGTAGACCAGTTTTGTGTAACACTAAAACAAATTAAAAATATGAGTCCTATCGTTACAAATTCGGTACCAAATGAAAGGAGAGATTTTTCTGAATCCAGGGGTGTGAACGGTTTCTCGACACGACAATTATATATATATTTATATACATATTAATTAACTAAAGTATGAAATTTAGGTGAAACACTCCATTTTAATTCATTTCAGTCATTTTAAAAAGTACTTCGCTCAGTTTTACGGCCAAAAAATGAGAAAAAAATTAAAAATTCTATCAAAGACAGAATTTTAGTTTAACACGGAGGATTATTAATTTTAATCCGTAAATTTTAATTTTAATTTTTAATTAATTTTTATCTCATTTTTTGACCGTTAATCTGGGCCACGTACTTTTCAAAATGACAGAAATGAATTGAAATGAGGTGTTGTCACCTAAATTTCCTACTTTAGTTAATTTAAAAAAAAATGTAATTGTCGTGCCGAGAAATTGTTTCCACCCCTGGACTAATTAAAATAGCTTCATTCATTTTGTACCGAATTCGTAACGATAGGAGTGATATTTCTAATTTATTTTCGTGTTACACAAAGCTGATCTACAAAAACTCCAGATTGAAGCTAATAGTCTTCCGTCCTAAGGTTAACGTGCGTTTTTCTAATCAATTACAATGAGAAATAATCACTTCGAAACAATAAAATTTAGAAAATAAATAAAAATAATAATCTGGTGTGTCACTCACACGACTTTCTCTTACCCTGAAATTTAACACTAAAAGTACAGATTGGATATTAAGGGTTAAGATATCGAGTACTGTTATGTAAACCTTTCTTAAAACATTGAAATTTGGCTTCGGAACAGCGTTATTTAGCAAATAATTCTATGTGACGTGGACTACCACCCCCCTCAACCCTCCATTTCATTATTGTATCCACATTTATATAGAATTCTAATCTGTTATTAGGTTCAAAAGTTTATTTAAAATTTTTCAGACAACTTTCATTCCTTGAAACTGATCAATCTTGAACAAACTTTTCTAGTAACAAACGCGTTAACTTCAAAATACATCATATTTGTATCGCCTGAAATTGTTTGTTTTCAATTTACTCTAACAGATGCAGTCAAAGATTAAACTATAAAACTTGACTTCGCTATTCACGAAGCCTCAAAACGTGTAAATATACAAAAAACCAAGTGATGAATATTTATCTTAAAAAGAAAAAGAAAATACATTATTTATCACATGGCTATGAGGATTTAATTTCAATTCGTGAGCAGCTTTCCTGGACATTGTAAAATATCATATGATATAGTACATTGTAGTAAAGCACTACCACAAACAAATAAAAAAGAGCGTTATGGCTTAAATATTGGCAGCCCTGCATATATTCTGAAAGTTATGTACATATCACATGGTGCACATAAATATAATACTATATTAATAACACATAGCATAACCGAAAGTACACTTCGATCAATTTTCGAGTATTGTCGCATTATAATCTAGTTTTTTTGTGTAACCCTGTAAACGAACAGTGGATGATTTCTATACCATATTCTACATGAAACATGTTTTTACGCTTATAAAAAATATATATTCGTTTCATTTGGTTTAGTGCAGTCTATAGATGTCAAACTCTACTTACCCGCAATTTCCCCCATGGACGTAATGTATTTGAATTCTCTTGAGTGTCTCTGTATACGAACCACTTGCTTGATCTTAACGAAGAGTTTAGTGTAGCATCCTTATACTATACACATTTAGAATACCAAGTTTGAACTTGCTGTTATAAGTTTTTATTGAGATATGCACACACACACACACACACACACACACACAGAGAGAGAGAAAGAGAGATACACACACACAGACCATTCGCCAAAAACATTATTTTCAGATTCAAGGGACCTCAAAACGTGTAAATATAACAAAAACTCACGTTCGAAAATGTGACCTTAAAATAATACTTACTCTACCTTATGGGTAAGAGAAAGTAAAAAGAGTGATTTTTATGAGTTTTTTCTGCACTGTAACTATCGAAAAATAAAATTCTGCACAAAACAAAATTTAGTTTAGTACGACAGGATTTATTTTCACTATTCTTGCATGTAAAGGCACACAGTAACTGTGTTTCATTCACTAGCACCGATTATTATATTCATTTCTTAAAATTTATTTGGTATAGCTTTAATATAGGAACCTATTGATGGCTTATAAATTTTTGTAGTAATTTTGGCGGTGAATTAAACGGCTCTGTTAACTGGGTAAGTTAAACAAAGAAATTTCAAGCTACTTCAGTGCCAAATTTCAAATTTCGCCAAATATTTTATACTGCAGCTCTTCCCTCTTTTTAGCACAATTTTTCTTACTTTTATTTATTTATTTAATTTCTTTTTTAATTTAATTTTTTATTTAAAAAATTCATTTTTTTTCTTCTAACGACATGAAAAGAAATATATTTACGCATTTATTTAGTTTAGATCTTGCGATATGTATAGTTTTTATAGTTTTAAAAATTTTTAAATAGTCTTTTTTTTCTTCAGAAATTTCCATTTCTTTTATAAAATTGAACCTTTTGTATATATTTTAAATTATTAAAAGTTGCCATCAATATTTTAAAAACTTTAACTTCTTTTCATAGTTTAAAAATGTTAATTATATAAATATTTTTACTCATGAGTTTTTCGATGTATAGTTTTTATAGTTTTAAATTTTTTTAAATAGACCTATTTATCTCATAAAATTTATTTATTTTCAGAAATTTGCATTTCTTTTATTAAATTTAAGCCTTTGGCATTTATTTTAATGTATTAAAAGATGCCATCAATATTTTAGAAACTTTCCTTTCAATAATTTGAAAATAATAATTATATAAATATTTTTAAATAAGATTCTCAATTAACTAATAATGTTATATCTTTCTTTAAAAATGTTTAATAAATGCAAACATACTTTCCTTATAATTATGTTTAACCTATATAAATAATAATAATAATAATAATAACGCATATGTAACGCATTCTATGCTGAAATTGTCTCAGTTCTTTAGCACGATTCTTCTCAATTTTATTTTAATTATTTAAAAAGGAAATATGCTTTCAAGTCCCCCCCCCCCCCAATTTTTTTTTTTTTTTTTTGCTTTTCCCGACATAAAAATAAATATTTTTACTTGTTTATTTATTTATGTTTGGCATCACTATTTTTTTCTTTTGATTTTAAAGTTACAACCATAGAATAATAATAAAGGAAGAAGGAGCGTACGTGTTTTGGTTTCGGTTTGTAAAATCCAGGAATGCCGGGTATAGGGTTGTAACAGTGCTTCCATCTGATTGGTTGGCGACTTGTTGGCCAAATTTTTGAATCGTCTCGTCTCTCTGTCAATCAGTCTGCGAGGCAGCACCCACAATAAACAGCCATAAATGCGCTGAGGATGGGTGCCCTACTTCAAAGTTGAGAGGAGCAAAAGTAGCTTTCGCTGGCATTTCACTACAAGGGGTTTGTAAGCATTAGAGTATTGCCGTGCTCCTTCTTCCTTTATTATTATTCTATGATTACAACATGCTTTTTATTTAATATCTTTTGAATCAATATCCGGCTGAATAAAAAAATACAACATTAACTATATTTGGTTCTGATAATAAGTGTTCCAATTTTTCATAAAATCTAGTAATCCGAACAGATACAATGGCGATTTTTTAGTTTTATGTATTTTAAATAAAGCACAAATGTCTGCACGTTCATTGAAGGTGTAATACAATGTATGACGACAACTCAAAATCATTGTCTGAAAGAAATAGTACGACCCGTCGTACTAGGAAAAAAAAAAAAAAAAAAAAAAAGAAGTTTTAAGCAAAAGTGTGTTGGATGCAGACAGATATTGAGAGGATTGCAAATTTATGAAAATGCCTCCCCTGTGGTATCATACACAAATCGGATTAGACAAAAAAACAGAATCAACTTTGTTAGTGATATCACTGTCAAAATGGATTAGGGGTATTATACTGGGTAAAAACATTTTGCACAGTGCACTGTAAATGTAAAGACAGGCAATTAAAAAAAGTTTTGTCAAATCGGAATAAAAAATCAGAAAAAATATCTAAATGATATCTGTAAAATCAGAGTAACCCAATATTTGTTTCAGAAGGAATTATTTAAACTAAATGCATTACAGAGCTTTAAAAGTATTGAATAGAAAGATACCAATCAGAGTACTGTGAATTACTGCGGTAAGAATCAGAAGTTTATGTTTTAATCGCATACGCTTTCTTCTTTCATTCCTTTTACGAGGGTTGCTATTTATATTTCTGGCCTTGGCAACAGTAAGTGTTGCTAGGCGACCGCAGACGATTTTAATCGAAAGTTTGATATTTTTAAACGTAAATTCAGCAGACGATTTACCATTATAGCTTTATTTGTGTTGTTGACAGTAAATTGAAAAGTTCTTCTCTTTCAAAAAATGGAATTGAATCGTGAAAATTTTCGTGCGATTATTTTTCATAACTTTCGACGTGGATTGTCAAGACAAGAGTGCTTTGATGAACTTAATTCCTTATACAGCGATAAAGCGCCATCCTACAGCACTGTAAAAAATTGGTATAACGAATTTAATCGTGGTCGATGTTCGATCCAGGACGAATCCCGTGCAGGTCGTCCAAAATCCGTTGTTGTGCCAGAAAAGATCGATGCTGTGCGTGAACTGATAAAGCAAGATTGTCATGTGACATACCGTGAGATTGAGGCGTCTTTGGACATTAGTATGACTAGCATCAATAAAATATTGCATGAACATTTGAGCGTAAAAAAAAATTTGTTCGCGTTGGATCCCGCATAATCTGACAAACGCTCAAAAAAAGGCTCGTGTCGATTGGTGCAAGGAAATGTTGGAAAAATACATTCAAGGTACATCAAAGGCTGTGTATAACATCTACACAGGTGACGAATCATGGATCTATGCATACGAGCCGGAAACAAAACAGCAATCAACTGTATGGGTCTTCCAAGGCGAGGCAAAACCAACAAAAGTTGTTCGAGGAAGAAGCACATCGAAACAAATGATTGCCTGTTTCTTCGGCATTAACGGTCATGTGGCAACAGTGGCGTTAGAGCAACGCAGGACGGTCAATTCTGAATGGTACACGACCATTTGTTTGCCAGAAGTCATCGGAGAAATTCGGAAAAAGCAGAAGAACAGGCGAATCATTCTTCATCATGACAATGCGAGCTCTCACACATCGACTCAAACAAATGCATTTCTGACTGAGCGAAAGATCGAACTGATGGGTCATCCGCCGTACAGCTCTGATTTGGCACCCAATGACTTCTTCTTATTCCCACACATCAAAAATAAATTACGTGGACAACGATTTTCGACCCCCGAAGAAGCGGTTGATGCATTCAAAACGCATGTTTTGGAGTTACCTCAATCGGACTGGAAAAAGTGCTTTCAAAATTGGTTCAAACGCATGCAAAAGTGTATTGATCATCATGGAGAATATTTTGAAAAACAATAAAACCAATTTCGATCCTACATATTTGTTTTTTCATTATTAGGCCAGAAATATAAATAGCAACCCTCGTAACCATTTGACCGAGATTAACTAAATTTATTGCAATTACAAAGTTAGAGCAAAATATCTAAAAACTAAATACAGTACAAAATGGTCAAATTTTCTTTAGCCATAACTAAATGCAAGGTTTTTTTTTTTTTTTTTTTCCCCTTTCATGATTTATTTCTGAAATCATTTTTAATCGTAAACGTATAAAACTTGCAGGTATATCTGTTTTTTTTTTTCTTTTTCTTTTTTAAATAGATAATTGAATTAATTTAAATAATAATAATAAACAACCGTTTTTCGAGAATAAAATGACAAAATGCGCGCATTGAGCAGGCTTATTACCTTTTTTCTGATTTTACCCAAATCTTTCAACTAAATTTTATTGCAAAGGCATAAAAATTTGTAATTATGCTTGCTTTTACGACAGAAATTTGAATGTTTTTTTTCTCTTTTTCGATAAAGACATGAGATTTTTGGGGAAAGATTTCAGAAAAGGTGACATGAAAGAATGTCTTTTTGAATTCTGTTATACTCACTGAAAAATAAAAAATGTCATTCGCTTATTTTCTATTTCATTAGACAAGCCTCCAATTTTTTTTTTTTTTTTTTTTTTTTTTTTTTAAATAGGTTTGATATGTAAAAAAAAAAAAAAAAAATATTAAATGTAATTAAAATATAAAGTATATATATATATATATATATGTATTATTTGCGATGAGAAAGTGAAGTCATAAAAATTTGAAGTACTTGTTATTAATATTTAAAAAAATTAATTGATTTAAAAAAATCGATTTTACTACGATTTTTAGCGTTTAGTGATATGCTAAACATAGCTCATTTGGTTCTACAATATCCTTTATAAAAGTTTTCAATTTATCATATATATTTTTTACAAATATATAATATACAAAATATTATGCAGGATGCATTAATTCAGGAAATTCATAAATATAAACGTGAATTTAACAAATCATTTAATAATCATTTTTTATATACTCAAAAAATTTCACACCATAATTTAGTTTTAGGAAGGAATATGAATTTCAAACAAATAAAATTGTGTTGAAATATAGTTTAATACTTTTCCCAAACAGCTATTTACTTTTTTTTTTTTTTTTTTTTTTTTTTGTTTAGTAATTTAACTGAAGTGTTCATGTTTCGATTTATTTTAAGAAAATTCCTCATCATTTCCTTACTATTCTTTTTGTTGTATTTGAACTTTTGAGAGCTCTTTTCTGTGTCTGATCATGTACGAATATGTTGCTGTGTCATTATCGTTAAGAAATATTTCGTATAATGCAATAAAATTTCTTTGGAAATTGGTTATTAGTAAAATATTAACAAAAAAAAAAAAAAAAAAAAAAAAAAGCATTTTTTTTAAACTTAATTTTGCTAATTTTATTATATTTCATTATTTATTATACATTTATTGATTAACCAAATTAAGCTGTCATTGAAATTAACTTTACTAATTAATGTAGATTAACATAGTTAAAATTTTGAGAAATAAAATCGAAATATAAACAATTATTTCTGTTCCTTATATCAACAGCATTTTTATTATAATTTTAAAAGAAAGTGCAATTAAAGACAATAAAGATAGGTGTAAAATATCATGTAAATTAATTCATTCATGCAATAATAATAATAATAAATAAATAATTTCAAACATTTAAAAATTATTATTATTATTATTATTGTATTTGTATAAATAAGAAAGTTTTACGATTCATTTTTGCATACCATTTTAATTTAAAATATCTATAAAATGAGTAAATATTACGTTCAAAGTGTTTATAGTTTTTGCTGCATATAATTAATTAATCATATATGATTTCTGATAATAAAAGTTATGGAAATTTAAATTCATGAATTGGAAATAGAATGCAGACTGACTTTTGCGCTGCTAAAGCTATTTTAAATTACAGCTTTAATTTTTCTGAATCCATTTTTATTACATAGAAATGATAAAGTCTGTTGCTATATTTCTAAAAGGTTTTTGAAATATCAATCCAGTTTCTTCTAAATGTACATTCTCTTCCTAATCCCACTTTGAAAGTATTTTCGGACACACCGCCAGTTGTGGGGGTAAAAATGTTCGAAAATTTTTGGTGTAACTTCAACGGACATAACAGGGGATTTTCAGGGTAGCTTTCTCCTAACAATAAGATTATATTTAAGTAGAAACGTGACATGAAGTCACACGCTGAGAGCGTTAAAATTATGTTATCAGAAAAAACATTTTTAAATACATTATATACATGTATATTGCTTCACCTTTGAATAAGCAGATATGAACTAGAGCGTGTTCAGTAGAACGCCCGGCCCGATCGATTGATTCCGAGCCAAAGCGTTCAGTGGAGTCGACCGATCCAGAGTCACATCGTTCAGTGAAATGGACCGATCTCGACCGGTCGTGGATCAGAAAGCCCAGAGAAATTTCTTGATCCATTGGGTCACGTGATTGATCCAATGTGCAATAGGATGAAAATCAGGCGGCTCTGACTGACACTACGCAGCTTAAACCTGAACAATCAACATCTGTTTTTGACAATAATTGTGTAATTAGCTGATAATGAATACTGATGTACCTATTTATGTGCATTGTTTGTGCTGTAGAAAATAAGGTAAGTAATTCTATAATTAGGTTCTAACAACCACGTGACTTTCTTCTTAGAAACCGTACTTTGCTGAAGGACGGCGCTACTTTTTCCCCTTTTTCCATGCCTTTGGAAGCGTGGTAGTCGAATTTTTTTTATGCTTTTACAAATGCATTTACAACACTGTGTTACAATAAATTTTTAACACTATTCCGCAATGGTAAAATGGGTCAGTAAGGTCAACTGTCCCTCAGCATGACGTCATCTGTTAGAACTCTATTTGCTAAACTATAGAGCAGTTTCATATGACGTCATAGTGACGTAGATGGAGGGCTATCAACTCCACGTGAAAATAAATAGACGCCATTTTTAGAGCAGTAAGCAAATGGCAGTTGAAAACAGCTCACAGCACCATGGCAACCGCGCATAGCAACCAGTGATGGAGGGCACGCTGTCCGCGTTGCTATGCTGTTATTAGCTGTTTGCAACTGCCCTATATTATGCTTATTTATTTATTTAATTTGTAAAAAAGATTTTTTACGTAATAACGATTTTCGATGCGTAGTTTCTTTTATTGATGAACGTAACATTTAAACATAAAATTAAAACAAAAATTTGCACAATTTTAATTAAAACAAAAATACTTTTTATTTTTCATTCAGAGGCTATCATATTTTGTTATTTAATATATAAAAAAGAGCTGGAAAAAATTAATTCTTTCTTTTTTTTCAGACAAAGCTTTTCATTCATGCGATTGTTGATTGTATTTTTTACTTTTAAAACAATAAGTTAACTATAAGTAAATAAATTAAAATTTCCTTCCTCATATTTTTAATTTTGGTAAAAATAAGTTTAAGATGTCAATTATTAAATTTAATAAACAAAACATACCGTAAAAAAAGTACCTATAAAATTAAGCAGTGTTTACATTGCTATTTTATTTTAATATTCAGTCGGCAATAAGAGAAAAATCTCTTCATATTGATTCATAAATCGAAGAAGAATGTAAGACTATTTTTTATATAAATCCATTATGTTAACTAAACAGCATATTTCATATAACTTATGTTTTATTTTTTTTTTTTTTTTTTTTTTCGAAAACGTTTTTGTTTATTACGCCGTTTGTACATTTCTGTTAATAATATAAATCGAAAAGAAAGAAAAGTGTTTACTTATATCGAGAAGTGCTCATTTAAGATAAATCCACTCTGCTCCTGTAAAAATAAATATAATGTAACATTCTTTACATTTTCATCATTAAAATTGTTTATACATGAATTTTGGAAAATCATAACCAAAGTAATGTATATCAGTAATTTAACAGTACAATCAATTAATAGCTTCTTATTTTATGTTAGCAGAATGCAAAAGTCTACATGAATAAGAAAGAAGGAAAATTGTTATTACATAAAAGGTCTTTCTTTCCTTCTTTTAAGAAAAAACATAATATAGTTTAGCATTTTATGGAATTACGTATTAAAAGTCCAGACAAAATAAACAACAGAAATACAATAAATTAGTTGATAATACAGGTCAAATTGGATAGATGGCGCTGCTAACATTGATAACATATACATCAGATTTGTATGCATGACATGTAGTCCGCTTGAAAATCTTCGTCAGATAACGACAGATAGCACATGACAGAATTACAACACGAAGAATTGGAGAAAGCACCCAGGACCAGCGCGGGAATCGAACCCGCTCTCCTACGTTCGAAGGCGATTAGCAGTGTGGTGACATATCCACTCGGCCAAGGAGGGCCCATGGCGCTGCTCCAATTGTTCCAAATCGTTTAGTAGATTTTCGCCCGATCAAATATCAGTGACGTAATTGCCCGGTCGCATTGATCCATCTCGGGTAGAGCCCCTAAATAAAATAATAGGCCGGCGCATCACCGGCACATTTTGCCTCCGAAGGGAACAGCATTCCCGCTGGGCGTCCTCATCGCTTCCCTAATGATTTTAAGAAATCTTGATCTGAAGCTAATCCGGTCAAGATATAGCAATAAGCAACAATAATATTCCTAAAAACACATTTTTTTTCACAGTACATTCTCAGGATGTCATTTTATTCTGAAAATATCCTATGGATGTACTGGGGTAAGATGTGTTGTTAAGGCGGTTTCTGTTTCTTTTACGAAATGTCGCCAAAACACAAATACACAGTAATAGAAGGTCTGTGAACAATTTATGTTCACTTCTTGAATGATTATAGTAGTTTATCGCTAAACAAACTTCCATATCATAGTTTACTTCGCTAAAATTGTGAAATATAATAAAACAAGTTACTGTAAAATAACGTACGACAATGAACAAACAAACAAGAAAAAATGTTTGTCGTTTGTTTGTCAGAGAAACGTGCTGGGTAAATGTGGCAACCCTAAGGCAACAAAATGCCCGATTCGCCAGCTCGTATATATATGAGCCTTAATCTCGGGCGTTTTACTGAACACGCTCCTGAGAAAACCCTTTAAATTTTATTTCCACACGTTTGGCCTGCCATCATATGAATGTGTAGATGTCTATTTAGCTTACTATTTTCAGAATATCTTTTAGAACATATTTCACACACGTATGGCTTTTCTCCTGTGTGAGTACGTGAGTGGCTATTCAACTTTGCTTTATTGTAAAATCCTTTAGAACATATTTGACACACGTATGGTTTTTCTCCTGTGTGGATGAGTAGATGAGTTTTTAGATGTGGCTTCTGAGAGAATCCTTTTTGACATATTTCACACACATATGGCTTTTCACCTGAATGTATGCGTATATGTCTATCTAAATTTCTTTTATCCGAAAATGCTTTACAACATATTTCACACACAAATGGCTTTTCTCCTGTATGAGTGCGTAAATGTGATACCAGATTTCCTTTTTTAGAAAATGCTTTAGAGCATATTTCACACACATATGGCTTTTCTCCTGAATATGTGAGGGAATGTATATCCAATTTTCTTTTTTCATAAAATCCTTTGGAACATATTTCACAAACGTATGGCTTTTCTTCTGTGTGAGTACGAGAGTGGCTATTCAACTTTGCTTTTTCGTAAAATCCTTTAGAACATATTTCACACATGTACAGCTTTTTCCTGTATGAGTGCGTGAATGGCTATCCAACTTTGATTTTTCCGAAAATCCTTTAGAACATATGTGACACACGTATGGTTTTTCTCCCGTGTGGATGCGTAGGTGAATTTTTAGATGTGGCTTCTGAGAAAATCCTTTTTGACATATTTCACACACGTACGGCTTTTCTCCTGTATGTGTGCGTAAATGTCTATCTAAATTTCTTTTATCAGAAAATGCTTTACAACATATTTCACACACAAATGGCTTTTCTCCTGTATGAGTGCGTAAATGTGATACCAAATTTCCTTTCTTAGAAAATGCTTTAGAACATATTTCACACAAGTACGGCTTTTCTTCTGTATGAATGCATGAATGTTTATCTAAATTTCTTTTATCAGAAAATTCTTTAGAACATATTTTACACACATACGGTTTTTCTCCTGTATGTGTACGTAAATGTGTATCCAAACTTCTCTGATTAAACTCTTTAGAACATTTTCCACAAACGCATGGCTTTCCCTCTGTGTTTATGTGCAGGTGTGCAAGCAGATTATTCTGTTCAGAAAATCCTTTATGGCTTATTTCACACATATATAGCTTTTCTCCTGTATGAATGCCTCGATGTTTATCTAAATTTTCTTTTTCAGCGAATCCTCTAAAACAAACTTCACATATGTAAGGCTTTTCTTCTGTATGTGTACGTAAATGATTATCCATATTTCTTTTTACAGCAAATCCTGCACAACATATTTCACATGAATAATTTTTAACGAATGCGATGGTGTGCATGTGTATTCTTATTTTCCATAGAAGAAAATTCGAACCTGTCTCACATATATATATATATATATATATTTTTTTTTTTTTTCCCTGAGATTTTTTCAATATTTAGGAAAAAAAAAACTTCTTCACAGAATAACATTTCTCAACTTTTTCAAGGTATATGTGAAGGTATACTTTTAAAGGTATATATCTACAGTGAAGTAGAGTCAAAATGGTCAAAGCAAGCTTTGAGTAGAGTGCTGATTCCAATTCCAGCACAAAGATAGAAAGGAGAAGGGAAAACGAGATGGAGGGAATGGACGGGAAAATGGACCAAAATTTTAGTTAGAAAACTGGTCACTACGCGGCGTAAAGATCAGTTGGTACAGCAGATTAGCATCGAAAGCTTATTTAAACAAGTGCTTTTTAATGAAATTTAAATAATTTCAGTTATTTATTTAAAACAATAGAGCCCGAAATTGCTTTGCCCCTGGTTGTGACAGTGGATACCCACAAATAAGAAAGAGAAATGCTGCATTAGGAAAGAAAAGTCCAAGTTTACTTTCTGCACCTATGGTAAGTTAAGACTACATTATTTCATATTTAAATAAGTGTTTTGCGATATATAACTCATATTTTAAGTGCTGTAAAGTCTAGTATATATGTTAATAAACACACTCATTAGTTTTTGCTGCCCAGTATGTTTTTTATTTTCATAAAACAAGACTAAAAAGCTATCCTCTCCTAGCACCTATTTCTGTATGATTGCCTAACTCGTTTTCTGTTCCGTATTATGTTTTTTTTTTTTTTTTTCTTAGGCGACCTGAATAATCGCTAAATTTTTATTTATAAAAACAGAGTTCAAGGCATGCGTCATGTAACAGTAATAATAGCGGATGTGTGTTTGTCGTCGAAAGTGTTAGGCATACAGTCGGCTGCAAAATTATTCGAGCACTAGCCAATAATTCCTATGTTTAAAAAGTACACTTAAGACTGTTTTGCTAAGTAAATCCTTGTCGAATCATGTTCTTAGACTGATTAAGACCATGACTCGACAAGGATTTATTTAACAAAGCTGTATTAAGTGTACTTTTATTTTGGCAAGGATTATTGCTAGTGCTCGAATAATTTTGCAGCCGACTGTACGTCAGAAGTGAGCAGAGCCACGCCACATTAATTCTAAAACTACTTTTTTTTTTTTTTTAAACTTTCTTATGTATTCAGTAAAAATATTTTGTTCTTAAAAAAATTTCAACCTCCCAGATTTCAATGAACTTGATCTTTTTCAGAGATCTAATATAAATTTTCACCATTTTTAGAAAATGTTAATGTTCATTGAGACAAAAAATTTCTCATAAATGTGCGTTTCTTCCTTATACACTTTTAGAAATATACATAATGTTAAAAAACATTGACATTAGACCCGAAACAGTTGGCTAAAAATATTTTTAAAAAATGAATTATCACCGTGTTCTGAGCTTTTCTGAAAGTTAGCTAAAAACCGATTGCAAGATTTGTACTGGTAACGCTGACGAAGGCAGCAGGGACCCGAAAAAATTGGCTAAAAGTATTAAAAAAAGGAATTTT
Source organism: Salticus scenicus (assembly GCA_963930645.1). NCBI lineage: Eukaryota > Metazoa > Arthropoda > Arachnida > Araneae > Salticidae > Salticus > Salticus scenicus. The sequence continues at coordinate 42,555,744 of OZ005658.1, forward strand.
ACCATGTTCTGAACTATTCTGAAAGTTTCAAATGTCTACCTAGTCTGGAAGTTAGTTAAATAATTTTTTTGTTGGACCATATAAACGCAGCCGAAGGCAGCAGGGACCTGAAACAGTTGGCTAAAAGTATTAAAAAGATGCATATTCACCGTGTTCTGAACTATTCTGAATGTTTCAAATGTCTAGCTAGTCGGGAAGTTAGTTAAATAAATTTTCTGTTGAACCATGTAAACGCTGCCGAAGGCAGCAGTGACCCGAAACAATCAGCCAAAAATATTTTAAAAATGCATTGTCACCGTATTTTGAGCTTTTCCGGAAGTTTTAAATGTCTAGCTAGTCGGGAAGTTAGTTACAAATCGATTCCAAGATTTGAACTGGTAACGCTGCCGAAGGCAGCAGGGACCCTATACAGTTGGCTAAAAGTATTTAAAAAATGCATTTTCACCGTGTTCTGATCTAATCTGAAAGTTTCAAATGTCTAGCTAGTCGGGAAGATAGTTAAATAAATTTTCTGTTGAATCGCATAAACGCTGCTGAAGGCAGCAGGTATCGGAAACAGTTGGCTAAAAATATTTAAAAAATGCATTGCCAACGTGTTCTGAGCTTTTCCGAAAGTTTCAAATGTCTTGCTAATCGGAAAGCCAGTTAAATTGGAAGATTTGTCTAAACCGTTTTTGAGTTATTACCGTTTTTTGATACATTATGGCCAAATTTTTGTCATTATGAACCTAATTTTCCTAAATATCTCCAAAACGGAAAATCATAGAAAGTCCAAAAAGGGAGGTGCACAACTAGATGTTATAACAAACCTATGTACCAATTCGCAACTTTCTACGTCCAACCGTTTTTGAGTTATGCGACATACCCACACACAGACACACACACACACATACAGACGTCACGAAAAATCGTGTAAAATCCCTTATATCTCTAAAACGAGAGGTCGTGTTAAGATGACACTTGCAGGTGTGCAACTAGACATCATGAAAGTCACACGTATAAATTAGCAACATTCAGCGATCATTCGTTTTTGAGCAATGTGAAATACAAAATCTATTTCGCAAATCGGGATTACTATACTTCCTTATACTTTGTATAAGGAAGTAAAAACGCATTCAGTTTAAATCAAAGTTAAAAAAAAAAAAATCTCCTAGAGAAAAGGGTGTTTTCAGAATGTTTTCGGGTTTTATCTGTGTTTTGGGGAATATTTTCTTTCTGTCTTTTTCTGTTTTCTGTCTTTCTCTCTCTCTCTCTTTTTTTTTAATTAAGCGTATCATTCAGAATAAGATAATTAAAAAAATCAAATTATTTAGTCATTGAAATCAGAATTTAAAAAATTAATTTTAAAATTCCTTTTATGATTAAATTATAAAGAAATTTTTTAAAATTAAATAATTGTAAATATTCTAAAATTCTTTTTTTTTTTTTTCTGCCCTTTACAAGAAAAAAATAGATTTTAATAATTATTTCATGCTGCTTTATTAAACTTTTCATAGTCAATAACTTTTCACAAAATATTTTTAATTATTGTCCCTCTACATTACATAACAGTGTCGCACTGTTAAATTTTTCAGAATTTTTTTTTTTAATTTGATTTTTATTTATTTATGTTTTATATTAGCCGAGTCCTACAGTTTTATTTATATATTGAGAAACAATTTTGTTCTATTTACTTTTATTTTTTTAATATTATTTTTTATTCTGTTTTAATATAAATATACATTTTTTCCATGGGGAATTTTTCAGGATTTTTTTTCTATAGAGAAGATAGAGCATCTCTAATATTTCTGAAAATTTTTTGTTCGTGTTCTAATAATATTTGTAATATTTCTTTTATATTTGTATGTTTATATTGTAAGTTAGAGAAAAGTACAATTTTAAACAAGGGTTTTGAAAAAACCCACTTAGGCTTTTTCTAGTGGGTTTTTATTCGGGACGGGCAAAATCTAGCTAACCCTGGTTTGAACGCATATTGGCCTATGACTGACACTGCTGTATTAAAATTCCCCCCTGAATAAAAAGGCTAAATCTCAATGTCTATGATATAAATATATGTTTATAGCGGCCTATTAAATACCCAAGTAACGCAGACTGTTGGCCCAACTGCGATTTATTGTTAGTTCTTTGGGGAATTGTTATCGTTGGGGAAAGGGCTCAAAATATCAGTGGGCCAACAGTAAATAGTATTGTTGGCCCAACAGTCCTCAAATACTGTTTTCCCAACAGCAAAATATAACAGTTGGCCCTACAGTGTCATTCTGTTGTTGGACCATCTGTAAAACAAGGTGGATGGACCAACAGTATTCAACTGCAGTTGGGCTAACTGCAAAATATCATTGTTGGGCCTGCAGCATTCACCGACGGTTGGGCCAAACGCAAACCAGAGACCCACGGAGAGACCATCAGACAACCGTGTTAAGCGACCGTTGGGTCAAAAGCGAAAAACGAACATTCTGCCAACCAACCAGCTAAACCACAACACACGGATTAAAAGAGAAGGATGTATTACTAGTGTTACGGAAAGGTAGTAATTTTCATCTTACAGATAGAGGGCGACCAAATCTCGAAAATACACCAATCAGCACGTTTTTACATTTAATGCGGAAAATAAAGCTCCGTTCCCCACGCTGACAGCCCTATCTGGTTTATCATCCTGTATCCTAATCCGTACCACAACAACAACGCTTTCATCTCCGCCATCTTTGATTATTAGCTGCAAGAGTTAACACGCCGTACATTAAGGTATGTTTATCATTTTAATAATGATATTTTTGGAATTATCGAGTATATTTCACTAATAATTGGTTACTTAATGATAACAAAACCAAAATAATTTATTTATCTGATTTAGATCCTGCAATAAAGGGGAGGAAAGCTATTACTGTCAATGTATTTATTTACACGTATATTTGTTGTAGCTCGATATACATTGTAGCATACATTTTTAATTAAATGATTTTTTTTTTTTCTTTTTTTGTCATAATTATCTCTATAAATTGTTTTTTGATCGATTCACTGCTCTATAAACTTCATTTTTTGTTTTCAAATGTTTGAAATGCAACCTGCGCATTTTCAAAGTTTTTTTCCTCATAACCTTTTTAACAGGCTGCAGGTGTATGTACATTACTGTATTCAGAGATGAGATTTATCAAACTTTTGTAGGAATTTTAGATTTTTTTTTTTTTCTTGTTTCTAAATAATTTTTATTTAATTTTATTTATTTTTTACATGTTCTTGAACAATTTATTTTCACATATTCTCCATATTTACTTATGAACAGTATAATTTCTTGTATAAATTTCTTCTTTTATTGCAAAAATTAAATTTTATTTATTTTTTAGTATTATTACTGATTGTATAAATAATTGTGCCTGCTTACAGCTTGAACTAATAAATTTGAAATGAAATTTTCACGAGTAAATATTAAATAATTTATACATGTCTAGAGAGACAGAAAGCATTTATATTTTCCTTGTCTCACGTTAATTATGAGAATTTAAGAAGCAATCTAGGGCTGTTTAACATTCAGAATTATTGCTTTTTTAAAAAAACGGCTCGCAATTGAACTTATTGAAATTAATTTCTTAATAATCAATAATGTAAAAATATCACTTTCTTTCTTTTGAAAGGCGTATGAAAATTAATGCTTCATACTGAAATTTTAAAAGCCTAAAGTTTTGTTTTCATATTAATCAAAGTGTTACAGGGTTCATACTCCTCAGGGAATACTCAGGGAATTTAGAACTTGTTAAAAAAAGTCAGGGAAAATAAAAGTTTTCATTAAAAATCAGGGAAATTCAATGATAAAACCTGGAAAAACAATTTTTTTTTTTTCTCTCAAATTATGTTTTTCTTGTTTAGCTTCGTATCAAAATTTAAATGATTAAGTATTGTGAAAATACACATGTAAATAATGATTTCTACCTGAATTGCTATCATGATCGGCAGTAATATGACATTATACACTATACAGTGAAAGTAGCTGCATTTTGTCCTGTCTAGAGGAGCTTTTCTTGTAATATGTCGCTGATATTTTCTTGAAAATTGTCTAGGAACTCGGGGAAAACTCAGGGAATTTTTTCTCGTATTTGAGTATGAACCCTGTGTTATGATGATGTTTCTGCTAAGCCTTTAATTCGTTTACTTTTAAAAAAATATTTATAAGTATCTTATTAAAAACAACTAAATTTTTAAATTGTCACATAAGATTATCGTATACTTTAAGCATAATTATAAAAATATATTTTGTTGTAATATATAAAAGTATAACAGTGTATTTTGAATGAACATAACAATAATTCATAATGAAATTTTAAAAGTCAAAAGTTTTGATACTTATGTTAATCAAAATGTTATAACAATGTGTTTTTCAAAGAACTTAATCTGTTTACTTTTCAGAATATCTTTATAAATCATATTTTGTTAAACTAAATTTTTATATGACATGATATCTCACCTCGTATAATGTAAAAATGTATCAATAGATAGATTAAATATATATATATATGTTTATTCATCGTAGGCATCCTATGTTGGACCACATGTGACCTCGATTTTTTTCCTGCTCCTGCTGTTTACTTAAAGTAAGGCTGTTTTATAATTCTTTTAAAGTTTTCGTTACTTTTAGTTTTTTACTTTCTGTGATTTTTTGCATTGTTATATCTCTGTTACTTTTGATTAAAATTACATCAACTGCTTATAAAATCTTTATTGTGATATAGAGCTGTACCGAGTACTCGGTATATACTCGGTACTCGGCCAATTTGCCGAGTACTCGTTACTCGGCCAAATTTGGACTAAGTATTCGGCCAATACCGAGTAGTTGTAAGAATTTCATTATTTTTATGTATTATTAGAAGAAATGTATTCATAAGAGTTGTTTATTAATAACTAAACTAAAAAAATATGTAAATATAAATATAGAGTCATCAAACTTTTGCTGCAAAAGCTTTCTGCAGTTGAAAGGGCGAGTAGATTGCCACCAAACTTGGTATAGAGACAATTCATGATATGAGCTTATCCCTTTTAGTTTCAAGAATTTAAGTGTAACCATCTTGTATGTGTGTAATATGCGAATTTTTACTTTCTTCTATATTCAATAGAAAAAAGTATTGGATTCGTAAAAATTTTCAACCTCGGGTTTTTGATGGATTTACACGTTTTGAGAGTTGTAGAATACGATTTGACAATTTTTAGAAAATGCCTGTCTGTATGTCTCTCTCTGTGTGTGTGTGTGTGGCAAAATTTCGTGGCAACTGTATCTCGGGAACTACTGCACAGAATGTAATACAAATTGGTATGTAGTTACACCTTGATATTAATTAGTGCCTATCAGCGTTTGGTAAAAAGTATCTTACAGGTTTCGTTGCCATCCTGTTTTTTCTAAATTTTTAACATGGTGGTATAGAACAAAATTTTGTATAAATGTGCATAAAGAGAATTATTGTTTAATAATTATTATGAAATTTACAAGAATTATTTATAATAGAGATAGTCAACTATGAAAAATTTTTGTATATGTATGGGGGGGGGAGGCTTCCCTCGAGGGGAATAAATTTTCATAATGGGTATCTTTCAAAACAGCTCGCTAATACCTTTAAAACGAATGGTTATCTGAGATAATTTAAAATAAATTAACGATTTTTTTTTTAAATGTAATATCGAGAATAAAGTGAACTTTTTTTTTACATTTAGTGTTATACTACAGTCGGTAACAAAATTGTCCGAACACTAGCAAAAATTCCTATGTAAAAAAAGTACACTTCATATGGTTCTGTATAAATCCTTATCGAATTGTGTTCTTACACTGACTAAGAACAGGATTCAACAAGGATTTATTTAACAAAACCGTATGAAGTGTACTTTTCTTACATAGGAATTTTTGCCAGTGTTCGGACACTTTTGTTACTGACTGTACTTCTCTTATATGGAAATCGTACTGCATTATCATGGAAGATAATTTTATTAAATAATCATTGTAATAAATTATTTTTACTGAGTGAATTTGCAAAGGAAAAAATAGAAGAAAGTCATTTGGTAGCCACAACATTCTAGTTTTATGACAACTTAGTACATAAAATTGTATCTATAAAACAGAGAAAAATAAAATATTTTAGATATAAGAACCCTTATATAATGCTGATATAGTACAGATAAAACTTTAAAATCCTGTTTTTATATTTTTTAAATTTATTTCTTACCATTTTCCGCAAACTAATTTAAATATACATTCCAGGTAAATTTACCTTAATCAGGGGTCAATCCAGATTTTAATTTTTGGGTTCCTTTTTTGTGAAATTTTTGTTTAGAATAAAATGTTTTTGTGAGAAAATAAAATAGTGTGTAAAATCTTTCATTTTTACAATCATTGTATATAATGTTTAATATCAAGTTCAATAGAGTTTCTTTGAGCTAATTTAAGGCATTTATTTAAAAATAATACTGAAAACATGAAAATGCTTTATAAAAGTATCATTTTTATAAAGCAAAGTCTTGTAAAAAGGCTCCTTTTATAAGTTTGAATTTTATGTGTCCCTTTTCATAGATTTGAATTTTGTGAAGGGTCCATTTTCACGGATTTGAATTATGTGTAGGATCTCTTTTCATGGATTTGAATTTTGTAAAGGAGCCGCAAAAGGGATCCAAATTTTGTTTGGATCAACCCCTGCCTTATGTTAATGTAATACACTGTAAAAAGTAAATCTGAAGGGCTGCGATGTGTATGCCGAAATATATCCGTTTTATCGAAAGGATGAAAATAAGGTATTTGAATTTAAATTGAGGTAAATCTGAAGTTTAATTTGATTTTTTTTTTTTTTTTAATCTATGCTATAAAATAAATGGAAATTTAAGTTGTAATGATTAAGACATGATATCACATTTTAATAATTAAAACTGATCGATGTGTTTAATTTTTTTGGTTTTAATGAATTTGAGTTAATATAATTTGATTACAACTTTTTCACATTTGAAACCCGAATGAACGACTACGTCAGAAACGCCAAAGAAAAATATTGGAAATGCATACAGCTGTTTCGGCAGCCTTAAGCGTGCCGTCTTCAGTGCAAAAAGGCACTGAAGACGGCACGCTTAAGGCTGCCGATACAGCTGTATGCATTCCCAATATTTTTCTTTGGCGTTTCTCACGTAGTAGTTTATTCGGGTTTTAATATTCCAACGCCAAGTCTCCTGTTATTATTTTTCACATTTGGTATACAAAACATGAAGTTTAGCAATTTCTTATAGTTTTTCTGTTGCGATTCAGCGGCTAAAAATTTACCAGTGAATTAAGTAAATATAATGTAAACTGTACTTTTCCAAGCCAATTGGTCAAATTAATTCTGTTGATTTCAAATCATATCAATAAAACAAAAGTAAGTGATTAAATCTATAAACTACTTAACACTTGTTGCTCTCAGAGAAGTTTTTATTAGAAGTATAATTTTTCAAGATGTATTTTCATATGTTGCACTTAATTTTATTATTATTATTATTATTATTATGTAAAATTGAATCAAAATAACTAAGTATTTTTATTTTAGGTTTGTATATTGCACTTTCTTGAAAGTCTTTCAGACTGTTGATGAAGAGGAAAGTGATATGTTTGAAAATATTATTTTATCTGGACATATCAAAATAAATAAATAAAATAAATTGTATGATAATTAGTATACTCTAAACATTGTAATATGTAACATTTAATTAAGTTTTACTGTTTTCAATAAAAAGTATTTGCAATTTTTGAAATGTACCTTTATTTTTTGCATCTTTTTTTAGACTAATGCATTTTACCAGGGTTGCAGAGATTTTTTTTATTCCCAACATTTCCACCAATCTATATAAAAGTTTCTCCAAAATGGGGAAACTATTTTAACTATGATTTTTGCAATTCATTGTTGAAACTGATATCATTTGTATATTTTTCTGTAAATATCTCTTCCCCCCCCCCCACGATCCTAGATCACTGAATTGGACATATTTTGCACCCCTGCATTTTACTTTTGTATCCAGATTTAGGTGTCTTCAAAAAATAAGGGAATCATTTTTTTATCGTATACTGTAGGTAAGAATTGTATTACTCTATTGGCAAATTAGGTTAAATTGTATAATTATGTCCATTGTCTTTACAAAATATAAAATTAATTTATTCACAATATAAGATTTAATAATAGTTTTCAATTTTACATAGATTAATTGTTAATAGGAGTTAATGGAGAAAAGCTCCAAGACATTCTAGGAAAAGTATACATGTTTAATGAATTTTTTTATTTTTCCGACTGAGTGAAAATAATGCCTGGACCAGGAGTCGAACACCGGACCTTAGACTTACAAGGTCAAGGCTCTACAAATTGAGCTATCCAGGCCAACAACCGGTCGGCATTACTCATTCACAACCTTTAGGCAGAAAAAAAGCCTAAAGGTTGTCTGAGTGAGTAATGCCGACCGGTTGTCGACCTGGATAGCTCAATTGGTAGAGCCTTGACCTTGTAAGTCAAAGGTCCGGGGTTCGACTCCCGGTCCAAGCATTTTTTTTCTTTTAATCCATTTTTTTTTTTTTTTTTTGAGAAATTAAATTTTTTATTATTAGTTTTAAATGGGATGTTACCTCCCTATTTTTGAAAGGGGTTATTAGTACAATTAACTCTGATAAAATTCAAATTCAATTCATTTTTAGAATAGAGAGAGGAGTTCATGACTTTCTTATAGACAGGTTTTTCTTTTCTTATAATAACAGTGGTAAGAATTTCGAAATTTTTTTCAGACAAAGATTTCATTTTTTTACAGGACTACAATATATGATACATAATCTGCAATAGCGTTTCGTGAATGAACTTTTGGGTATGCTCCATACAGGTGGCTAGAAACAGCACATTATGAAAAGCTCCTCTTCTGTTTGACTGCTAAAATGTCGCCACATCTGTGTTGCTTCTCGAAATAAGCAAGTTAACAAGATGATTAAATATCCATTTTAATGTATTATTTCTAATTACCCCAGTGGAACATACTGAAAGTGTCATTCATGAGATGTCACCGATAGTCTGTATAGGATAATAGCAGCTTAAAAAGATAATAAAATTTAAGTAGTTGGCTATCCAAATACTAAGGGAGAGTTTTTCTTTTTTTGACAATGTTACACTGTTCATAAAAAAAATTTAAAAAAATCTCTCGTCATGTCTAAAGAATATCTTGCAACTGCGGAGTAAACAAACATTTTCCCAGCCTTTCATATAAACATTTTATCATTGCATATTACTTCATCATCTCATATTTTTCCCCTCTCTCTTTCATTGAAATAATGTGGTGAAAATTTACTCTCTATTTCTCGTGTGTATTTCCTGGCTGTAATGTTGAAAAGCAATTTACAAAAACATACATTTTCTGATTTATATAAGATTTCATTTGTATTTTAAAATGAATTAAAATTATATTCAATTGTCATAGTTGCCACCTAAATTTATTTTGTAAGTACAGTCTAACCTCGTTAACGTGAACACACTTAATGTGAATTACTTTTAACATGAACTGTTTCTATAATCCCATTGCGACTGATAACATGGACATTTTTTCTCCCTAGAGAATCACGTTAACGAGGTTCAGCTGTATTTTTAAAAATCTAAAGATTGGGTAAACGGATCAGTGAAAATGTGTATATACCAGTGAAATCTTAAAATCTCTGGTCCTGCACTTAATTTTCTTAATTTTTACCTTTGTTAGGTCTATTTCATTATAAATCAATAGTTTGAATTACATTCTCACATAATTTTTAATTTGATTACATTATAATCCAGCAACAGTGATGTAGATATTTTTAGTTCTGAAATTTAACTTTCTTTAAAATTTAAAGCATCAAAAATAAAAAAACAATCTTATATGTTATCAGACTTGATATGAGAATTTGATTTTTCTATTCTATATAGGATAAAAATTTTGCTGATATATTTATTAAAGTGAGATAAAATAAAACAACAGATTGATTTATATTCCTTTCAATCTATTACTAGTAAAATAAGAATTTAAATGAACTCATTCGCTAAAAAACATCAGTTTAAAAAAGGAGAGTTAAATAAATAAATAATTTTAATTTTCACTTTTAAGGTATATATTTAAAAACAAGATTTAAATATGAGACATGTGGTATAAATTACTAGTGCTCTACCACTGAATTATTTAGTCGATATCAGACAATAAAACCTGTAGTAATCACTTATATAAGAGCTTACAGATCACATTAAAAATTTTTTCTGTTTCATATGAGTAATTCCTTCAAGTCAGATATTGGCTAGGTTTTTCAGTAAGTACAAAACTGACACAGTCAGAGGTTCTAAGTTTGAATCTTAGCCAAGTCACTTTTCCATTTTGCTAAAAATAATTCACTTTTAGAAATGTGTATACATCATGTTAAGAATTTGTAGTCAGATAATTACATCCGCAAACAATCAAATATTTATTACAATGTGCTATAAGGAGTAAGGACATATCAACATCAACAAATAAAAATGCTGTTTTTATATATTACATTGATTTTCGTATATTTCTTTTATGTACATTGAGATTTATTTTTCAGACTTCATAATTTTTTTTAAATAATTACAATTTAGAGTAAATAAGATATTTTTTCTTTTTTTGGAAATTTATATAATATTATAACATTTAAAGAAAAAATTATCTTTAAGTTTGTTAATTTGTTTCAGAAATTTATTTATTCATGAAAGTAATAAGATATTGAGAATATAGCACTTTTAAACAAGTAATTTCATGATAATTTATAAATTCTTTTGATTAAAATTTAAACTTTTTTAAATATATATATATATATATATATATATATATATATGGGTCATTTCTCAAGAATTCTGTCATTTAGGTTAAACTCAAGGAGTTAGGAACAAAGCACCAAATTAAAAAAAATTATATTTTTTAGGCTATTTCGTTTTATTTTTACTCAGATAAAATGTATCTTTTAGGGTGAATAAACGCATTCTAAATTGAAAAAAGAAATAATTAATATGTTGCAATTATAATTAGTTTATTCCCTAATAAATTAATTATAATTGCAACATATTAATTAATTCTTTTTTCAACTTAGAATGTGTTTATTCACCCTAAAAGATATATTTTATTTGAGTAAAAATAAAACCAAATAGCCTAAAAAATATAATTTTTTTTTATTTGGTGCTTTGTTCCTAATTCCTTGAGTTTAACCTAAATGACAGAGAATTCTTGAGAAATGGTACCCTATGGCCCTCGGTTGAGCCAACCGTTGGGTGACAGTTGGGCCAACAGTAGAACGGTTAGAAAAACTGGCCTAACCGTAGCCCAACAGTCTGCCAACCGTGGCCCAACGGTCTTCCAACCATGGCCCAACGGTCTTCCAACCGTGGCCCAACGGTCATCCAACCGTGGCCCAACAGTTCACCAACCGTTTGCCAACCTTGGCCCAACCTTTGCCAACCATGACCCAACCGTTTGCCAACCATGACCCAACTGCTCCATCGTTGGGCCAACCGTCACCCAACGGTTGGCTCAACCGAGAGCCAGCGGCCAAAACCAACCGTTGCCCAACGATGAAGGAAACTGTAGGGCCAACCGTATCCCAACCATTCCGTGTTACTTGGGTTTCGTCTTAGACAAAAGGGGGGGGGGGCTCCCGCAAGTACTCAGGCATAACACACGAGGAGTAGAAGTAAGGTTTACTTTAATTATTTGTTTATTTAAATATTTAAATTATTTAATAAAAAAATATACATATATATTTTAAACTGACATCATAATATTTTAATTTAATTATTTATTTATTTTTGAAATATTGATTTCAATCAATCAAGCTGGCATATATGTTCTTTCTTTTCTTTTTTCCCGTGAGGCAGGCAAAGCCTGCTTTTATACTATTTAAAGAAGATATTTGTATCTTTGCTTGTGTGCGATGTAGATTTAAAATATATATATATATATATATGTGGCATATTTTTTTTTCCCGTCTAGATAGAGGATTGAATTTGGGAATAAGGCCGAATGACAGCTGTAGGTCCTAGGCCTGAGGGGGGGATACCCTCCGTGGGGGTTTTTCTAAGGGGTCCTAGCCCATATTTACACAAGTTTTGGAGAAAACCATGGAAAAGTCTGAACAGCTAAGCCAACGAGTGCGACCTGGGATCGAACCCGGCACCTTGTGTCTACCAGCTTTTTGGTGCAGAACCGCTTGGCCACTGGTGGGCTCTCTAGATAGAGGAATATGTGCAGATTCACAATGCACTTTAAATTTTCAATATTTTTAAAAATATGATTTTTTGTGTTTTTCCCCAACATTCTTCTTTGAGCTGTAATTTCAAGCACAGACCACCAATATAACATGTTTACAACTTTTTATTTTATTTTTTTAACATAAAAATGAAACACTTCTTTACACATGAATATTAAATTTAAAAATTATTCCAGTTTAAACAAAAATAGCTGATAAAATTGATGTCATAATAGATAATTTAAAATTTTATTTAGATTTATTTATTTTTTAAATGTTCATTTAAATTAATCGAATTGTCTTATAGGTTTTTTCCCCTTGATTTTATCATCCACAAACTAAAATGGGTGCAGTTTTAGTATAGAATCCCCTTCGCGACTTTTATTATTTTTTGCCACTTTGGTGATGAATTAAAATGACTATTGCAATTGCATAATAAAAGACTTTCGAAAATCAATCGAGCTACTTAGGAGCGAGTTTTCAAACTTCATCAAGAGATCTTATACTAAAGCTGTTTCTTAATGTCAATGCACTTTTGTTTATTTTGAAATAACCGTGTTTCTAATTAACATAATGAACTTCAAATAATTGAATATAATTTATATTTTGTTAATAGCTGTATGTGATAGCAGTTAACCATGGCTTTGATTTGTTGAAAATAGAGCACAGCTTTAGTATGGGACACCCTTGGCCAAATTTGTGACTTAATTGTTTTAGTAATGACAACAGTTTACAGTGTTACTTTTCAGAAAATTGGACGTTTGGTTTATTAGGATTATTAATTAAAAAAATGTAAACTTTTAAAAGATTAGCTTAACCTTTAGACGGGGGCTGTGACAGCGTATGTCACGCTCCTCTGTAAGGTCTTATGAGGGGCTCGTGACAGTTTTGGAGGCAATTGGGGGATAGCACTCCTGAGATTGCGAGGGAGTGAAAGTGGGCGGTAGAAAAGAAGAGTAAACCTGTCAAAGTGGGAAATTAATGACCCCTTGAAAAGAAATTTCGCTTCTTTCATTCATACACTGGTTGAGGTTATTCGTTTATTTTTTCTTGGAGTGTTTAATTCGTTTTCATTTTTCTAATTTGTTGTTTTACAACAAAAAATTAATATGTCAAAAAAGCGACGAATTTTGTCGCAAAAAGAAATTGAAGATGTCGTTTCAAGATGGGATTGTCTTAGTGATGACGAAAATTTTGCAGACAGCGATTCTGATTGCTTAGAATCAAGTTTTACTGAAAATATTGCGGAAATCCGAGAGAACAGATTTAGTGATTTGGATGAATGTATTATACAAAAGGATTCAAATTTTGAGAATTTTGAATGGACTTCAGAATCCAAAAGTCTTTTTAAAATTCACCCATTTAATATAAATTCGGGTATGAAAATTCAAATGTCAGAAAATGCAAAAGAAATCGATTTTTTTGAATTATTTTTCAACAATGATATTTTGAACATCTTAGTAAATGAAACAAATCGATATGAAGTTCAAAACCGAAAGCCATTGTTAAGTACTGAAAATTTATTGAAGCCGAAGCGTTCACATCATATTAAATGGAAAGAATGCACAAAATCTGAAATGATGTGTTTTTTAGCCGTTACTCTTCTTTGTGGTCATGTCGAAAAAGACAGGATTGAAGATTATTGGACTAATAAACAAATCCTTGAAACACCTTTTTTTAGGAAAATTATTTCATTAGATAGATTCAAACAAATTTTGAAATATTTACATTTCACAAATAATGAAAATGCCCCAAGTAGATCCTCCGATGAAAATTACGATAGATTGTGGAAATTAAGGCTTTTATTTGAGACACTTATAAAAAATTTCAAGGCAGCTTACATTCCTGAAAGAAATTGTGTTGTGGACGAAGTGATTGTCACTTTTAAAGGTCGTGTTATCTTCCGTCAATATATACCTAAAAAGCATAAAAGATGGGGAATTAAAATTTATAAACTGTGTGATGAAAATGCGTATACTTACGATATGAAAGTATATCTAGGTAAAGACAGAAATGAGTTAATCGAAGGGAAATCAGCTGCAGAATCTGTAGTGATTAAACTGATTGAAGATTTGAAAGGAAAAGGGCATAATTTATTCCTAGACAATTTTTTTACGTCACCTCTTCTTTTAAAATATTTAAGAGATGAATGCAAAATAAACACATGTGGTACAGTTAGAAAGAATAGAAAACATATGCCGAAAGATCTTTGTGCTAAAAGCCGCGGCGATATTGCCGCAGCCTACTCAGATGGACTTTGTGCTGTGACATGGAAGGATAAACGAGATGTATACGTTCTTAGTTCATTTCATAGCGATTCAACATTTAGTAAAGATGGAGAGGAGAAGAAAACGAAACCGAAAGTCATAGAATGCTACAATACCAACATGGGATTCGTAGACTTAAGTGACCGAATGGCGAATTCTTATGGCTTTGCCAGAAAAACTTTGAAATGGCCAAAGAAATTATTTTTTCATCTATTAAATATAACTGTACTGAATGCTTTCATATTATTTACTAAAAAGAAAAAAGATACACACAGAAATTTTCGGCTAAATTTAGTCGAACAAATTTTAAAGGCAAATAAAGAAGCCTCTATTGCAATAGTGCCCTCAAAACAAAATGAGAATGCAAAACACTGGCCTATCAAATCAGAAAAACGAAGGCGTTGTGTACAGTGCAACAAGAAAAAGAAAGAAACGAAAACATGGATTCTTTGTGCTAGTTGTAATGTTGGCTTATGCCTTGGAGATTGCTACAGAGATTTCCATGAAAATAATTCTTAAATTAACAGCACAAAAGAAACAAAAA
The DNA here is from genome assembly GCA_963930645.1 of Salticus scenicus. Classification (NCBI taxonomy): domain Eukaryota; kingdom Metazoa; phylum Arthropoda; class Arachnida; order Araneae; family Salticidae; genus Salticus; species Salticus scenicus. The sequence goes on from OZ005658.1 coordinate 42,570,793, forward strand.
AATTTTTTTTAACGATAACTAAACCACTAAAAGGTAATTTAATTTAATTTAATTTAATTTAATTGATAACGATTTTTAACGATATTTTATTGATTTTTAACAATAACTAAACCACTAAAAGGTAATTTAATTTAATTTAATTGCATTTTTTATTACGTTTTTATGACTAACTTTTTTATTTATTTATTTCTTTATTTTAATTTTAACAGTGCCTTTTATTAAGGAAAATGTATCTATGCTCACTAAATACACATATACTTTTTTTTTGTGTGTATGTGTGTGTGAATTAAGAAAATTTAAAATCGTAGGTAGAGTGATATTTAGCTAATAAAGTAACATAATCTAAACTTTTTCATTAGAAAACATTCGATTATTCAACTTTCCAGGTTTAGATCTCTTCAAAATCTCGGCATCAGCAAAATCAAATGTATGTTAACTTTTACTCTAATAGAATTCACCCAATATTAATTAAGATCTATTAGAAAAGTAGTTAAATAAAAAGTTTATATAGTTCTTTAGCAACATTTTTCAATTTTTTTTTTTTTTTTTTTTTTTTTTTTCCACAGTTGCTAAATGTTATTGCTTTTTTATCTCTTTTATTTTTTGTATGTATCTTCCATTAGTAATTTAATTTTATTATTATTATTATTTATTAATTTATTTATTGAGGGGGGGGGGGTATTAAGTTAACACCAAATATAAAGAAATTGAATGCAATAAAAAATATCGCCGACAAAAACATATATGCACGAATGGGGCTAAAGAACTATAAGATTCGCCATATACGCGCTTTCTTGTTTTCACTTGATGAAGAGTCGTATTGTGATATTTCTACACAAAACAACTGTTACTTGTTTCTGCATATGGCAGTTTTTGTTTGTTCACATTCCTCCTAAGTCTACTGAATGAGTGCTCTGTATAGATTTTATCAGATTATCGTATTTAATTTTTATGTATGATTATTTAAAATGTTATTTTTAATTGATATTTAATCCAGATTAGTATACTTTTATTATCTTTTATCAAGTATGTATTCACTTATCTACTTTCAAAATTTTTGTTTCTGTTAAAATATATTAAATTCAAAATAAAATAAAATTATGTATTATATTGTTAGTTGGATTAACAATTTCTAATTGTGGAAACAAAAAGTATCAGCTATTGAAAGTTAAAGTTCAGTCTTTGTATTTTGTTTGAAAAAAAGTTACATCAGATTTTTTGTTCCTATTTCCAAATGTTCTGTACTTTTTTGTATTAAAATTTGTTTACTCAGTAAAAGTTTCGTCTATGTTAATATCTTATCTATTATATTACACAAAGTGAAAATTTGAATGAATCTGTAGAAGTAATTCTAGTTATGAAAAATAATTTTTAAAAAGTTTGAATATACTTATTTTATTTAGCAAAAAAAAAAAAAAAAAAAAAAAAAAGCAATATATATTTACTCGTTTATACAATTTTAATTATCAAACAGCACTATAGTATTTATTTTGATTCAAATTCCTTTCTCTTCATACCTTATGCATTATAAGAAATTAAACTTTGAATGTTCAGTGTAATAAAGAAGAATTTCTATAAGGGGAAAAAAAGTTACGAAAATTAATTAAAACTACAGAGCGTAATAATAATTATAGATCTGAAATATTTTAATCAGTAGAATATAAATAATACATTCTAATAGTATTTATATTCTAATATTATTCATTATGAAAAATAAACGTAAGTTATGCGCAATGCGCATTTATTACTTACAATTTCAACATTTATTTTATCTTAAATTTTATTTGTATTAAAAAATAATTTTTACCATTAAAAATTATGTATAAGGATGAAATGCATTTACTCTTTATTATGCAACATTTATTACCGTTTAATGATTAAATATTAAATAACTTCTTTTATGAAAAGTATTAAAATATACCTGGTTTTGATATTATTTAATCACCCTAGTTGTTTTAAACCCTTACTTAATAATTTATTAATTTATATTATGCTTCTGTATTAGGAAAAGTATTTATTTAAATAATTAAACATATAACTTAATCAGTTAATTAATAATTTATCATTATAGTTTAATTTAAAACTTCGAAAATGTATCGCTTCCTGCATATACAAAATTAAACTAATGCCTGATAATAATTTTAGAATAACATCAAGAGTTTGAATGCAGTCAGGTCTCTTGAAAAACCGCAATCCTCTAAAATGTGATAAAGAGTAAGCCTTGATTTTTTTTTTTTTTTTTTTTCACAGAAGCTTTTTCTCTTTGTAACTTTATGGTGCAATGTCTTTTACAAGAGACTTCCTGTTCCATTGTAGACAAGGGCTGGTATAGCTTTGCTCTAATAAAAAGGACAGGAGATAAGGCATATTTTGGCATAGAAAATATCTTTTCTTATTTATTTGTTCATTTGTAAACGAAGAATTTTACTTCTGAATCCAGAATTTTGTACATTTTAATATATTGTTTATTTTTGTTTATTATTAATAAGTATCTCATCAAATAACTTAATTTTTTTCCTAAATTTAAAGCATTTATTTGGAATGCTTTAACAAAATTACACATGACTCCCCCTATTCTTCATAATCTTTGTTTAACTTGTTTATCAACTAATTATCACAAAGTACTTACGATCTTGGAGTTAATAATGAGTCAATACTATTTAGAAAAAAAAAAAAAAAGAAAATTATATTTTTCATGCATATAAGAATGCTTTTCATTTACATGCTGAAATTTAATTGAATTTTCATTAGTAAACTATAACTATACAGAACTTAACACAACTTTTATACTACAACCAAAGAAAGCACAAAGTATTAAAAAAGCGGCGAGAAAATTATTACTAAAGACAAGTATGTTGCAATAGTATGAGCAGTAGCGTAATTTTAATAATAATGTAGTAATCTTAGAAAATTTCAAATACACTGATTTTCTGTAGAATTTCTTAATAAAAAAATATCTTTAATTAAGATAATTGAAAATTGATTTAAAAAATAATGAGGCAATGAATGTGAAAGCGGCAAGCATAATTTCTCACCAAAAGAACAAAAAAAGAGAATAAATAAAAATTATATGTTTTCTTTCGTTTGAATTATTATTTACTTGTACAATGACGAGAAGAAAAAATAATAACGCGCGTGTGTGACAGAAAAATAAAGTATTATGTTTAGCATATTTTTTTACTTCTAATGTTATTTATTATCAATATTTTTATAATCAAGCAAAAACTGAAAATATTTTACTACAATTTTTTTTAGCATGATTTAGAAACAAATACCTAGATATAAGTTCTCGAAAAAGACAGAAAATAATGAATTTAAAAAATGAAAAACTTTTCAAAATAATAGTATATATATATATATATATATATATATATATATATATATATATATATATATATATAGCTGATAAAGTGATTAAAAAGTAAGATATAGAACACATGGTATAAATTAATTTTAGATTTATGCACAAGTACATTGTTGTAAATTCTTTTACTAAACTCGATTTTTTTACAGAAAGTTTAAGACAAACATAATGTTCGTACAAAACTAGTTCATTTAAAAGTCAATGTATGTTTGTGCGCGTGTGCGTGTGCGTGTGCATGCATCATGGATGAAATTATTTAACATAATAATATCAGAAGTTCATAAATTTCTTGATGATCAATAAAAAAATTGTTAAAAAACAGCATAAAACGAAGAAAAAAAAATAATCAATAATCGTTTTTCGCTAAAATAATTAAGCACGTAAATTCATCATGGGAGAAAAGGTAAATATATGTGCAGCATGAAAGCAGAGTTATTTTCAAATAATAGTACTGCTTAAAAAATTTCATACATTTACAATTTATTGGTGCATTTTAATGCATAAATTTATTTCCTAGAACTTTTTTGTTGAACTCTTTATATATGAAATGTTTTGTACAAACCAATTTTATATAGTTTGTCCCAACTATTTGAAATAATAATAATAATAATAATTCATGCATTTTATTTTACGTTTTCTTTCAAATAAACCATAACTTAATACTACGGAAAATGCAATATTAAATTATCACAACTTTTACATTTAATGATTATATTAAACTGATTTAGAGAACATTATAAAATATTTTAGCATATGATTTTTTCTCTAGATTATGATTTAGGCAGGGCTTTTCTAAAAAAAAAAAAAAAAAAAAAAAAAGAATGGTGGACAGTGTTCAGGTTAAGACCAACTATCTAAACTAGAAACTTGGGCCTGATGGTGGATACTCTCCGTTGATGGTCTTTCTAAGGGGTCTTAGCCTGTATTCACTCTAGTTTCGGAGCAATCCCCGGAAAACTCCATATGGCTTCGTCAACGAGAGTCATCTGCGATCAAACCCGGCACTTCCCGTCTACTAGCTTCAAACGCTGAAACGCTCGGCCACTGGTGGGGCTTCTAAAATCTGGTGTGACTCTATTCAACTTTTCTAATATAGAGTTGTTAAAAAGCTGTTAAACAAATTTTAATCAGTGAATAATTTAGTAAATAAATATAAGGGAAAAAATACAAAAGTTGATTAAGTATTTCCCCTTGAGTTTGTACATTTGTAAAACGGACCAATGTATCCGAATTTTTTAATACGCCCGTGTATTTAATAAATAAGTAAATAAATAAATACAAAATATCCAATAATGCAATACTGTGGATGAATTGTAAAATATATATTAATTTAATTTAGTTTGAAATAATTTAAATAATTTGTAACATAATAAATAAAATATTTTGTTTTTTCCTTTAAAAGAATTATAGTTAATACGCATATAATTTTTCATCTTCCCTTTTCCAACTTCAAATAATTTATATCCTTATACTATACTAATAATAATTCTAGCTTATAAAAGATCACTAAATTTTAAACTCGGGAAAATTTATGCCGTGCTTTTAAAAGTTATCTACAACACAACTATGAGATTTGATTTCAAATGACTCGTATTCCTTCACACACTAACGCAGACTGAAAAGGAAATTTAGAAATTTAGAAATTTATAAAATCAATAATGATGAATCAAATCTTTCAGTCGAAACACCATAAATTGCAAAAACGCAGAAGAGTGGTTTCAGTTGAAAATAAATAACGAAGAACCATCATTAGGGGAAGAAAAGTAAGGTACAAGTACAGCATGAAAGCAATTCGTATTTTGGAAATATAAGGTATAGTTTATAAAGTTTATATTCATTCAACGAGAAATATTTTAGCCAATTTATTTTGCAGAAACTCATTTTATAGTTTTTTTTTTCCTCCTTTCTCTCTTAGAAATTCAGAACTTTATAAAATCAATAATGATCAATCAAATCTTTCAGTCGAAACACCATAAATTGCAAAAACGCAGAAGAGTGGTTTCAGTTGAAAATAAATAACGACGAACCATCATTAGGGGAAGAAAAGTAAGGTACAAGTTCAGCATGAAAGCAATTCGTATTTTTGAAAAATAAGGTATAGTTTGTAAAGTTTATATTCATTCAACGAGAGTATTTTGACCGATTTATTTCGCAAAAACTCATTTTATATTTTTTTTCTCTGAATATATATAATTCCATAAATATATATATATTAATTCTCTGAATGTGTATAATTCCAGTATCTTATAAAAACAAATAAGATTTAATTTATTTATTTCAAATGAGCTAAAAATTACTATAATATGAATTTACATTTTTTCTGTTTCGTATGTTTTCTTTTATTTATTTCGCATTTCATTTTAAATAAAATTAACAAAACATAACTTAGAATTTTTATTAAATTTCGATTGAAATATTTCAAACTAGGAAATGAAATCATTTCAAAGCTTTTAGTTTCCTGAAATCCTTAAATGTTCATTATATGCTTTTTGCAATATTTGAAAATATTTCAATTTATATAAAATTTAACTCCTAATGTAGTATCCTAAATATCAAAGAAAAACACAGTTATATTGGAAAAGCTAACATTTAGATTTATATTTCTATTTTAAAAAATGTTTCCGTGGGAAAGAAAGCGCTAATGTACAACTTTCACTTTTTCCCACGAAAGAGTAGGTGAATACAGCACAACCCCAACTGCCGTAGGGAAAAAGGGGAATGTTGATCGGAGACCAGGAGAATAAGGAGGTTCGTCCTCCCAATTGGCATTACCAAGAAATTATTCAGTGAGCGGTGAGGCTGCTATTTCCTACCCCCCCTAGGCAGAAAGAGCCCCTCAGAAGAACTATAAAGTTTCTAATGCAGCCCACGTCAAAAGGTTAATATCAAGTAGCTGCTTATAAAAAATATATAAATAAAAAAAATAAGCTTTTAAAAAATTAGCTTATTATGAAGTAGCTGCTTATAAAAAAAAAAAAAAAAAAAAAATCACACTTATGTTGTTGCAAGTTGTGAATTTTTCATTACATTTTACTTTAACAGATACTTACATACTACAAAGAGCCAAAAATGAATCTTATAGTGAGGAATATGGCATTTGAGATTGTTTTTTAATAATATGTTGGTTAATTTTTGTTTTTCATTCATGATCTATTATAAACTTGGGAGTGATTCATAATTTGATCTATCGTAGTTAATAATTTTGAATCCATTAAATGTGGGGTTCAAACTCACCACTAGCATTTCAGCCTAGCAGTTCAGAAATTTTTCTGAAACTTGCATAAATTTGAGCCAGGACTCTTTAGAAAGAGACCCACAGAAGGAACGCCACCCAGGCCTAGGGTCCTCGCATAGTCAGTTTACCTTAAACAACACAACACCGTACATTATATGTGATGTTGTGTGTGTGTGTGTGGGGGGGTGATCTTTTAAGAAGAATTTTCTTAAATGAAATCGATTGTACAAATACAGGTAATTCAGAAAATTATGATGTTTAAATTGATATGATCAATCAGTGTAATATCCAATAACGGTAAAGGGCAAAACTGGATTTTGTAGTGAGGTTTGGAACTGATTGACTATGCAAGGGTTCTAAGCCATATTTATGCAAGTTTCAGAGAAAACCATGTAAAACTCCAAACTGCTCAGATAAATTTGACCTAGGATTGAACCCAGCACCTTCTTTCTTATGAACATATTAAGTGAGAGACATTTCATTCAGCTTTTTTACTGAACACACACAGCATGATCAATTTTTTTACAAAAGATAGTCTAAAATATTGATGACCCGCTGATCTCGAATCTTTTAAAAATCATTAATACATTTCACTGATAGCCTTAAAAAGAAAAAATAATAATAATAACTAATGGCTGGGCTGCTTTTTTTTTTTCTTTTTTATTTAAAAATACAAGACAATTTAACATTTTTTTTTCTGGCAATCCTAACAGCATAAATTTTATAGGTAGTCTAAATAAATGTTATTTTGTAACATATTAGAGGTGAAATTAATAGTAAATTGAGGTAGAGTGTATATATGGGGGGGGGGGCTATTTTTTTTCTTCTCACAGATACGAAGCTTCAGCTGACGTCTAACACACAGACAGCCAATTTCTGAATGTTCAAATCACGTGTGAAACATCTTTAAACATGTAAATTCCATCAAAGACTAGAAGTTAAACATTTTTACGAATCCAATACTTTCTTTTATGAATATTGCAGAATGTAAAAATATGTTTTAAAAGAATATCTCTTATAGACTTTCATATATTTTTATAGGTTCTTGTAAAAATTGCTAGAATTTTTTTTTAATTTAGGATGTATAAGGTTTGACTTGCGACTGGAAAAATTACAATTAAAAATAAAAAATATCTTTCCACAAATCATGACATACTATAGCAATAACTCTGTTTCCTATGAATAATTAAGACATTGAAAAAATTCAGATTATACGTTTTAAAAAATTCTTTCAAATTTCTTTATGACAAATTAACTAAAACCTCTGATGAAGAAATTACTCGAATATAAAATTATATAACAAGTTAGCTAACTGTTATATTAATAATTTAACCAGTCATCATATTTAAATGAGTATAAATTTCAAATTATTCAACTAATTAACTAAATAATTAAAAAAAGAAAAGAACTCCATTAAATCAATAAACATTAATTTTAAAATTATAAAAATTTCCTGTTAATTTTTTTAATTTTAAGGTAAATAGTTAGTAAACGTCACAAATTAAGTACACAATAAAAATGAAATAACCATTAATAAATGAATAATTCAACAATAGAAAAAATTAGATAAAGTATTGTTAGGTGTGATAAAACCTCGTAATATGATACATGCAAAATGTAATGCTATGCAGCAAATACTGTATTCTGATGACATTCATGTTTTAGTTATAACGCAGTCGAATCCTTCCTTAAGTATTAGGAATAAATTATGTGATGTCGTAAATAAATTTTATGAAAATTTTACTACATTAATCATACGATTTATGGAACGGTGATTTTTTGACCGATCACTTTTTTAATTTTTAGATGTATCTTTCTTTTCAAACACACTCTGAAATTATCTGTTTAAGCAGAACTAAATATGAGCGATTTTAAATATCTATGAGAAAATACAACCATCATCCAGTGATTGTTTGTTTACAAACACGCGTGATTTTTCTCTAACTGCTGATTGGTTCGAGCGTCTCAAAATACGTCACTTCCTCTCGAATGCTTCGGAATGATTTCGCATACGGAATTCAATGAAGGGAGAATAGAAGTTTCCATACGGATCGGGATTTAGACTAGATTCCGGCTAGTGTTCATTCCGATTACGTTCCATTTTCCAGTTTAGGGAGAATAGAGCAGGCGCACGTGACGTCACTGTGACAGGTGATTCCGAGCGTACTTTAGAATGTAGGCAAAAGGTGGGATAAAGTACCAATGAAAAGGCAGATATTTTGCCTACATGTGCAAAAGTTGCAGAATAGCGTCGCTTGTTTATAAACATGCGCCTGCTCTATACGGCTCTTTGTTTAGACATCCATCTCTGTCATGAAAGGGATTGTCTGTAAGAATAAGTGATAAGGATTGGACACTTTTTCTTTTGGCAAATACCCTTCACAAATTTTGTATCCTATCTCAGTGAAGTACTAGTTTAGGTTTAGAAGGACTTCGTCTAGAAAGCAGAGCGAAATGACTGGAAGCGATTTCCGAGCCTAGCTGTTGTCCGCCCTTAAAGCATTTTCTGATTAGTGCAATCTAATGGCACATCTTTCCATTCATACAAGAGAAAAACCATATGTGTGTGAAGAATGTTCTAAAAGATTTTCTCGAATAAGTGATCTAAAGAGACATCTTCGAATCCATACAGGAGAAAAGCGATACGTGTGTGAAGAATGTTCTAAAGCATTTTCTGAAAACGGGAAACTAAGAATACATCTTCGAATCCATACAGGAGAAAAGCCATATGTGTGCGAACAATGTTCTAAAGCATTTTCTGAAAACGGGAAACTAAGAAAACATCTTCGAATCCATACAGGAGAAAAGCCATACGTGTGTGAAGAATGTTCTAAAGCATTTTCTGAAAGCGGGAAACTAAGAAAGCATCTTCTCATTCATACAGGAGAAAAACCATATGTGTGTGAAGAATGTTTTAAAGCATTTTCTCATAAGGGGAGTCTAAGACAACATCTTCTCATTCATACAGGAGAAAAACCATATGTTTGTGAAGTATGTTTTAAAAGATTTTCTCGAATAAGTGATCTAAAGAGACATCTTCGAATCCATACAGGAGAAAAGCCATACGTGTGTGAAGAATGTTCTAAAGCATTTTCTGAAAACGGGAATCTAAGAAAACATCTTCTCATTCATACAGGAGAAAAACCGTATGTGTGAAGAATGTTCTGAAGGATTTTCTCGAATAAATGATTTAAAGATATCTTCGAATTTATGCAGGAATAAAAATCATACGTGTGTGAAGAATGTTCAAAAGCATTTTCTGATAAGTGGAGTCTAAGAAAACATCTTCCCATTCATACAGGAGAGAAAAAAACGATATGTGCGTGAGATATGTACCTAAAGATTTTCTCAAAAAATCCTATTAATGGCACATCTTTCCATTCACACAAGCGAAAACCATATGTATGTGAAAAATGTTCTAAAGTATTTTCTCGAATAACTAATCTAAAGAGGCATAATCGAATTCATACAAGAGAAAAACCATAGAGTGTGAAGAATTTTCTAAAACATTTTTTCAATTAAGTCATATAAAAAATGATCTCCGCATTCGTAAGGGAGAAAAACTGTTTGTGTGTGAAGTAAGTTCTAATTCATTTCCTCAAATGAGTAGTGTAAAAATTCATCTTCGCATTCACTTATGTCAGAAAGGAGAAAAGTCATGGGTGTATTTAAAAAAAATAATGTTTTCTAAAAAGTCATCTACGCACTTATACTCTAAGCAAATCATATGAACATAAAAAATGTTCTAGAGCAGCGGTTTCCAAACTGGTGATCACAAGCTGATTTTGTGTGTTTTGCAGAATGTTTGAATGTGTATGGAGCTTTCCTAAACTTTCACAAGTTGGTATGTTAATACATATGAAAATTTCAGAGAAACTATACGTGTTAAAATATTAAGAATGAAAACGTATGTCTCCCACACAACACTATTCATCCCGATTACATTGATATTACGTAATCGGGATCAAATATTACGTTATAATACGTGAAAATTTACTATCAGCTTTGGTAGATTTTAGGTTGAAATGTCACAAGCAAAGTTGTAATATGACCACACATAAGACTGCGTTTGTATGTAATATGAACCATCTTGTTATGGAAAACATCCAGAGCTTGTCCAATTCATGTAAAATCAACCAAATCTGGATGTGAATCTAAATCATGTATAATCTACCAAAACTGGATATGGAATATAGTGTCAAGAATTCATCCAAGTTTTATAGAAATTACTTAAAATCAACATAGCTAGTGCATTTTTCTTTCTCTTTTAATCATTTTAACACTTTGACTGCCATGGCCATCATATGTGATAACCAGTGATGTTTCCGTTGGGACACTGGCCATGGTAGCCATGGTGTTTAGCCATGGCTAGAGCCCCTAAATAAAATAATAGGCCGGCGCATCACCGCCATTTTTTTTTGCCTCCGAAGAGGACAGCATTCCCGCTTGGCGTCCTTATCGCTTCCATAATGATTTTAAGAAATCTTGAACTGAAGCTAATCCGGTCAAGATAAGAACAATAAGCAACAATAATATTCCTAAAAACACATTTTTTTCACAGTACATTCTCAGGATGTCATTTTATTCTGAGGATATCCTATGGATGTACTGGGGTAAGATGTGTTGTTAGGGCGGTTTCTGTTTCTTTTACAAAGTGTCGCCAAAACTCAAATGCACAGTAATAGAAGGTCTGTGAACACTTTATATTCATTTCTTATATGATTATAGCAGTTTATCGCTAAACAAACTTCCATATCATAGTTTACGTAGCTAAAATTATGAAATATAATAAAACAAGTTACTCTAAGGTACCGTAAGACGATAAAAAAATGTTTGTCGTTTGTTTATCAGAGAAACGCGCTGGGTACATGTGGCAACCCTAAGGCCTGATGCGCCAGCTCGTTTATATAGGAGCCTTAGCCATGGCCACTCGTGTAGTCATACCTCATCGCAGCGGTTTGTCATGACACCTCATAATTATTTTTTGTATTCATTCAAATGTTTTCATCACCTCACTTAATATCTCAAAAATTTTGTCCCATTCAACGCTTCAAACGTTTTGTCATATTCATTTATCCACTCACTCAGCACGTCAACCTATCTGAACTGGATTTGAAGTACTTCAAAAATTTTGTCCCATCCATTCATTCAACGGTGTGATTCAACATTCAGGTAATCAAAGTAGAAACAGAAATCAGAAAAAACCTGAATTCCTGAATGCTATGACATGACTGAATGAAATTTTATGTGTGTAAGGTATTGCAATTTCATTGAGCTGTGAGGTTTTGGTTGTGAGGAAATATGTTGTAAGTGTTTATTCGGATTCCGAACCTGTTGGAAGTGAAATTTGCTGTTGTATTTGTATTATAGAAATGGCCGATGTGCCGACTTCAACACTGTATGTGTCGGGGTTAGTTACTTCAATAAATCGACACTCTTTCAAATCTTCATGTCTTGCATTGTATTTTGAATTTTACAGGAGCTTCACATGCGTTCCAGGAAAAACGAAAATGAATAGTAGTTTTCCGCCTTTGTCTTCATGACCGCTGTGGGGGGGAGGGGGATTTAGTATTGCTCTCTATCGTGTATTTTTCTAAGACGAAATAGAGGTCACCAGAAATGATCAGTCTTGTCGGGGATACGGATGGGTATTGTAGCCTTAGGATGGGGGAGAGATTTAAACTGTTTTCATGATTGTTGCATTGTGTTATTCCCAGTTTTTCAGCCTTGTACTATTGGAAAAGCAGTTGAGTTAGTTTCATAGTTAGTTTTCTTTGTGTACGTTCTTTTCACAGATAAAGAGAATTTAGGGAACTTGTTTTGTTTTTTTAAAAATAAGAAAAAAGAAATCTCACAAACTATTAAGATTTACGGAATCAGTCTTTTATTACAGGCTTTTTAGATAAGTATTTATCATGGATGTTACGTGTTTTGATATAATTTTCATTTATTGTTTATCTATAATAATAAAAGAAGATGCTTGTCTGTCTGTTTGTCTCTCTGTCTGTCGGTGCATCTATAGGTTCAGCGCCTACTGAACGCAGAAGTACAAAATTTGACATACGGGTGCTCCGAAGCCTTCCCGAGGGGCTCCTGAAAACAGAATTTAAAATTTTAATTAGTTCCAGAGATATTAATTAAAATGTCGACCCATGTCAAATCAAAAAATGATTCAAAATTGCAGCCGACCGTCATTTTGTTACGGAACAGCCTAACCTCAAAAGAAGAATCAGAAAGAGAAAATTTCGTTGATTTTTGTAAAGCGATCCCGTTTGAACGGTTCGACATATCGAAAATACACCTGTACCAAAAGAAAGAGCATTTATTACCGATTCTTACGGTACATTTTTTTTTTTTTTTAAATACGAATTTTTTATATTTTTAAAAAAAGTTTTAAAAAGAGTCGAAAATTTCTCTTTTTCTCGATCGTCTTTTTTAAAACACCCTGTACGACCGAGTAACTGTTCCATTTCTTATCGACTGGTGTATTTGGAAAGGTCATTTAATACTCTTTCGAACCATATAAACATTTTTACAAAAGCGGATTAGCGATCCTTATTTTTTGATTTTACGAAACATCGATTTTTTCTCAAAACATTTTATAACTAAATCGTTTAGAGATAGATTTTTTTTTTATATATATATACATATAGATCTCGCTTCAACTAATTACTTCCCAAAAGATTGAGAGAATTTTTCAAAAACTGAATGAGTTATAATTCTTTTTAATTTTAGGCATTAAACCATTGAAAATGGCGAACTTCATTCCATAATTAAATTCCGTTATCAAATCATGCAGCCATCCGTTGGCGTCACCATGACAACCCGTTCAGAGAGGAAACATTTCTGGATGGAAGCGAAAAATAAAAAACAGCTGCCACTGATGGAGAATCGGAGGTATTTTGACTAGGATAAAAAATTGCAAATTTCTATTTTCTTCAATTTTTTAATTTCGCACACGACACTTAGTATACAATCTTAACTCCACAAAACAAACTTGCAGTTCAAATTTCATCGTTTTTGGTCAAAAAACAAAAGGTTTACGTTTTAATTGCAAATTAAATTGTCTCGAAAGAGGATGCCACTTTCTACAGCAACACTTAATTTTTTCACTTAAGGTAAAAATATTTGTTTATCGATTTACTTCCATTAACCGACCACCGTAGGTAATAGAATTCGAAATTTTACCTGACTTACACGTTTTGAGGTGTCATGGCGCTGTAATATTTTAAAATTTCAATATTTCAGATTCTAATTATGTTTACATTTTTTTTAATACGTCATTCGATACACATTTTAAAGTATGTTACATTATCTAAAGTGGAGTTCGAGATTTCACCCGATTTACACATTTTGAGGTCCCCTCATTGGGTTTTCTTTTGTATCTCAGTTATTAATTAAAAAAATTTCATAAGTAATACATCATTTGAAAGCTTTGTTGAGTTGATATACATTTTAAAGTACTTTTACATTATCGAAAATGGAATTCGAGATTTCACCCGATTTAAACGTTTTGAGGTCTCCTGGTTAGGTTTTCTTTTGTATCTCAGCTACTAATTAAAATAATTTCATAAGTAATACATCATTAGAAAGCTTTTTTGATTTGGAATCGAACAGTGCAATTCAGAAATTTCTACCGCCAGATGGCGTTGTATTATTTTCAATTTCTAATTATGATTAAACTATTTTTAATACATCATTCGAAAGATATTTTAAAGTTCTTTTAAATTATCGAAAGTTTTCACCAGATTTACACGTTTTGAGGTGTCCTGAATCAGTTTTCTTTTGTATCTCAGCTACTAATTAAAATAATTTCCGAAGTAATACATCATTAGAAAGCTTTGTTGAATTGGAATCGAACAATTTCTATCGCCAGATGGCGCTGTAATATTTTAAAATTTCAATATTTCAATTTCTAATTATGATTCAATTACTTTTAATGCATCATTCGAAATATATTTTAAAGTACTTTTATATTATCGAAAGTTTTCATCAGATTTGCACGTTTTGAGGTGTCCTGATTACGTATTCTTTTGCATCTCAGCCAATTGAGTTAGACCGTTCAAAACTGGTATACGTAGGTTATTTAAGACCCAAGTGGCACGGGAACGTTCTGTGAACGTCTAATAACGGTTAAGTCGTTCAAACACCGTGTTGAGAACGTTCGATTAGACGTTCAAATATAGTATTACTTAGAACGTTCTGAACGTTCTTTGTACCATCTATAAAACGTACAAGTCTAGTTCTATGAAAAACGTTCAAGTGTATCACCGTCGTTACACGTTCTGTCACAGTGTGATTATAACGAATATGAGAAAATGCCTTTTTTTTTTTCAATTTTTTTTTCCTTATTTTCAGCTTCAAATTTTGTTGACATGTAGAATAATCATTGAAATGTAATAGAGATGCGGCGAGAAAAAATTACAAAATTTTAAACTTTAATTATATGTTATTATAATCATTATAATTATTTATAATTTTATTTAAGTTTTATGTGTTTGAATTCTGTCAAACACATTACTCCAGATTACTTTTGCAGATATTCATTATTATTTGCTTCTTAAATTGTTAATAAATTAAGTTGCGAAAAATTAATTTATTTTATTTACTTATTTATTATTATTATTAATATTAATATTATTTTGTATATACCAAGAAAAATATGTTGAATAATTGGGAATTTTTTATCTCCGGTTTTCCATGGGTTTATACACTCTTGAGATGTCCAGAACACAATTCTACCATTCTTTCGAAATGCCAGTCTGTCTGTTTTTCTTTGTGTGTGTGTGTTATCAAAGTTTTGTGGACTCTGTATCTCATAAACCAATGGACGGAATTTAACCAAACTTGATGTTTAGTTAGACTTTAAACTAATTTGCTAAATATCAGGAATATTTAATTAGATATTGACCTAAATATCAGCTTTGGTGCTCATTAGCCTCTGGAATGTATCACCAGATAGGGTTCGCTTCTATTTTGTAAATTCTCCCTTTTATGGGAGATTATATCTCAGCTTCTACAGTGCACAAATGCACCAAACTTAATATGTGAAAGAGATATTATGTAACACTACGCTGATTTAATTCGGGTGTGTATATTGACCAACTGGTGGCGCTGCTCTCCTGCAATTTAATCCCGTCAACGTAATGGCAATAATTCAGTTTTTGTGATATAAATAATTATAAATACACTGAACTTGGTATGTAAAATTAATATCATATAAAACTTTGCAGAATAATTTTGCGTGCATATCGGACAGGTATGCTGCAATTTAATTTTATTCAAACGGAACGCAATTAGTTCATTTTCTATGATTTATAAATGGTCTAAATTTGGTACGTGAAATTACGTACCATTACGTAAATTTTACTGATTCACTTCGGGTACATATCAAATGACAGGTGGAACTGTTTTCAACTTACGAATACTTATCAAACCTTGTATATGAGATATATATACTCGTATAATGACAAAATGTGCTGCTTCAGTTTCCGTATATATCCACCGACGGATGGTGCTGCTATTGCTTTCTGCGATTTTTCAGATATCTGTATTTCAGCATTTTTTGGTGAAAAATGTACAAAATTTCATATATAAAAATGTTAATAATAAAAACCTGTGTTGATTAAATTTTTATGATTAAATTAATAAATTTTAAAATTTTATGGATGCTGTATCTCACGAATTAATGAACGTAATTTATTGAAACTTGGTTTACTTGGACTGTGACCTAAACTGGTGGCGATTATATTTGTTAATAAATTGTTCAATAGGTGGCGCTGTCATAGCATTATTTTCAGAATTTTTAATATGTCATAATAGGTCAAAATTTCGTATAAATGTACATGAGTGAGCATTGTTTTTAACCTTTTCCTGGAAAATTAAATATGTGTGTGTATATCTATATATATTTATATTAGTAATATTTAATTTAAAAAAAAGTATGGGCAATTTGTATAGTTCATCGCTTTCGTTATTGTATTAAAATTTTCAATATTCTTGCCAGAAAAGTCGTCTATACTTTCAAAGCGAAAGGATGAACACTAAATCTGTGATAATTTGAAACAAAGTTATCGACTTTTCACATTTTTCATTATGTAAAATACATTTCTTAAGACACATATTTTGTATACTATAAAACTGATTTTTTTGGATATTTAGTGTTATACTTGTTTGAGATGAAAATCGTATACATTTATCATGGAAAATAATTTTGATAGATTATTTTAGCAAATAATATTTATGACATCGACCTGCGCAGGAAAATATAGAAGAAAGTTTTAGGATGGCCTCAGTATAATAATTTTTAGTATATTAATTTTTCAGTATATTAATTTTTGAACAGTATGACAAATCTTTATTAGAAACGGGTGTTATTGAATAAATTGCTTGATCGACAGAAAGTTTCGCCACGTGTAAATGCCATCTGCTCTGTTGTTGCACAGGAAGTTAGTATTTCTTGATGTAGCCAGAAGGATCCAAAGTCCAAAGCTTCTGCCTACTGCTTGCTTACTCATCATGTTTTGTATTTACATTCAGATTTGAATTTAACTTTCGGATATGCTACAACAGCTTCGATACAGATAAGATCGTTCACTTACTTTTCCTTTTTATAAAATTTTCATACCTGTGCATTGAAATCTTACAAAATTTAGTTTATTAAAATTTATATATATAAAAAAAAAAAACATATAATATTTTTAAATTAAATTTGAAAATTTTAAATTTTTTACATCTTTTACGCTAACTCCTAAATTTATTTCGTTCGATATTTTATTATTACAGTTCAACGTTGTAGTCTAAACTAGCAAACCCATGCGAATTTTTCGCACTTTTCTTTTCTTATTTACTTTTAAAATTTGAAACTCATAAATATTATACCGAATTCCCCATCTAATTAAAATTTTAATTTACCAGAAGCCCAATTATTATTAGTACCAAATTAATATTGTGCTATAGTGAGACCAAGATCATTCAAAGAAAGGTTTCAAAATAAAATTCATGGCTGAAGACCCAGTTTCATACTTTCGCAGGCAGTACAGTTGTAGTACAGGATTTCCATGATGCCTTTTAAATTTATCTCGCGATGATGGTGATGACTTTTTATTTATTTTGGTATAATATTTTGTTAAAAAAAAATAATAATAATTCTTATTTTGATTATATTTTTATGTTTATGATTTTTAGTCAATTTATGACAATTATTTACATTGTGTATAATCTATGTATTAAGTATTAAGAAATAAGTATTTCTATGTTTAAAATGACGCTTATAAAGATTGAAGAAGCAATTTTTAAAAATACAGTTTTCCATAAAATAATGTAAGCAGACAAATTTCGTAATTTTTTCTTATTATTTCATTGAGTTGAGTCCGCATGCTTAACTATTGTTCATTTTTAAATATTATTTTTTATCCTCGCGTATTTCAATAATTACACTACTATATCGTTTCGGCTAAAATTAATTGCAACTGATCCACGTTAAAGAAGTATATAGATAGATTAATTCCCCATCTAATTAAACTTTTAATTTACAAGAAGCCCAATGCCGAAGGCAGTGGGGACCCGGTGTGAGTTATTACCCGATCAGAAATGATTTTTTTTAGAGGGCACGGAGGGTCAGTGAAGGAATACGCGCGCGCAGCGCGTGTATTTTTCAATATTTTAACTTGAGATATGCCGTTGAAATTTCGTAGTATTTGGTTTTAATGCCCGATAATCCGATTGTGAATATTTTTGAAAGAGTACAATTTTTAGGGAGGGCTTGAAGGAGGGAGGAAAGGGAAAAAAAAGAGTTACAGCGTTTGAAATTGATTGGCATATTTAGATTTTAAGGCAAGGTAAATCAATTGCGGTTATTTTCGAGTGTAAAATTATTATTAGCGACGGAAAGGGGGGGAGAGCGAAGGGGCAAAGATGAAGCAAAGGAACGGGAGTGTCGGAGAAAACTACGGAATACCCAGGATACTATTATTCTTTAATATTTTGCAGAGTTTCGAATTCCAATTTCTGCTCACATATCGTACTAAGGATTTTTAACGTTATATAGCCCGGAATTATTAAAGTTTCGGAGAAAACCATGGATATGTCGGATTACTGACAGAAATTTCGGAGAATAATAAAAAAAAAATATTACATTTTAATTTACATTTAATTGCAAATAGAATTTTATTCCAATATTCTAATACGTGTATTTCAAATTCTAATTATGATTAAATTATTTTTAATACTTCATTGGAAAGACATTTTGAAATACTTTTATATTACCAAAAGTGGGATTTGTGATTTCACCCAATTTACACGTTATGAGGTGTCCTGAATTGGTTTCCGTTTGTATCTCAGCTACTAATTAAAATAATTTCATAAGTAATACAGCGCCACCGAGAGGGACTTTGCTAAAGTCAGAAATTTGAAAGATCATAACATGGTGAGCGAACAGGCTGTTTCAGATATTGAAAGTGGAAGAGGGCGCCGCAGGCTACCGAGCGGGAATTTACTGCGATTAAATTTTTCAATAAAACTATTTTCACTATATGTCAATCAGCTGTTGTAAGATCTAAAACTGGAAAAAGGCGCCGCAGGCGTCACCGAGCGGGAGTTTCATAAAGTCGGATTTTTCAAGGATCGCGAACCAGTTGGTCGCTGAAGGCGGCTGGTTTACAGTAAATGCAGGTATAAATTACTAAATAAAATTTATTTAATTTTTATAAACGGGAGTTCATACATAATTTTAAAGTGAGCACTAACTTCTAAAATTTTTTATAATTTCTATGGAGTTTTCATAATTTTAACATTTAAAATTAATATATCAATATATAATCTATAATTTAAAACTATTTTATTATTGGTGGTTATATATACATTTTAAATCTCCTATTTTAGAAAAGATAAGTGGATAATTTATTGTTGTACAGTCACCCAAAAAAAAAACGCCACCCCCCCACCTAGTTTCGCCGTAAATTATCGTAGAAACATTTGACTGGTACCGATCGATTTGTAATAACGTCTAGTTTATAACGGTATAGTTAAATTTTGCCTAATGGGTCGTCTACATATTAAAACTGGCATTAACTTCATTTTTTTCAATGGCAACCCCTATTTTTGACTTCATATTCAGATTTCTGAGATCAAGGCGGTTCGAAAAACATACCTATTTATATACCTTAAATCAATTTTAAATAGCGTTACACGTGAAAATGTATTAGGGGTCCGTCTATACATTTAGAAAATATAAATCACGATCTACCACCCAGTATACATTATTTATTAAGTTTCACACCGGAAAAAAATTTCAGAAATGTTAATTATAAAATAAAAAAAATGACTAATTCACAAAACTTTCTGAGTTAGTTTATGAATTAAAAGATTTTTATTGGTTTCTATTGATTAAACATCAGATAGTTCACTTCATACGAAGAAAATTAAATAGCTTGAATAGATATTAAAATATCTATCAAAAGAAAAAAAATAAAAGATGAATGGTTTTAAATTTGTTTGAAAATTCAAAATTATTTTAACTTAAGCTGCCGTATAATTGTCTGAAACGGCGGCACTCAACCTGGTTCCCACGGCCGTTTCACAGTGACAATGGGAGTTTGTTCTGATACTGCAGTACTTTCATTTTCTTTAATTGACTTTTTTAAAATATTAAAACAGATTTTTTTATTTTTATTTATTTATTTTTTTTAATTAATTATTATTATTTTTTTTTTTTTTTTCATGACATTATTAAAAACTTTTACATAAATCTCCACGATATTCTTTTGCTTTTATATTTTATAATGTGTAACAAATTAATATGTAAAATAATAAATCCTACTACTTAATGGGATGTTATAAAATTCTACACTTTAACACAGATACCGAAGTGGACGGTGGGTGTAGAAAGGCTGACTACCCTTAATCTAAATCTTCACTTGAAAAGGTCAAAATGTTACATAACTCTTTTTTTTTTTTTTAAGGAAAAAAGAAGATAAGGAGGAGAAAGACGGATCAAAACGAATATAAAGCATATTAAACGTTAATACCCTTTAAACACTGGAAAAAGGCGGGGTTTTGTATTGTGTGTCATTTGGGAGCTGTAGAGTGCCAGAAAATTACTTTATGTAATAAAACTTTTCATTTAAAGGGTATTTAAAGCAGCATTATATTTAATACATAGACTATTCAGAAAAAAAATACCATTCATCTGGTTCATGAAAAATAAAGAACATTTTCTGGCATTGCTCTATGTATATACATTCTTGTCAACCTATCCCGGAAGATTACTGGTCCCGCCCCTTTCCGTACATTTTTTTTCACATCAGTCTTTTTAGAGCCGTGTCAGCCATCGGTGGCTGACACTGATCTTTCCATTTAGGCTAAGTCAGCCGGCAGTGAAAATATGATATAAAACTACAGAACTTACATAGTTTTAAGTAATTACTGACAATTTATTTAAAATTTACTTCATGTTTTTTTTTTTTTTTTTTTTTTTTTTTAAATAGGATTTTTATAGGATTATATCGTTAAGGCCTAATGGGGTTTATTGAAACTCGATAAACATAACACGCTTCTAAGCAGCACGTGTGGCCTGAATGGGATTTCCATAAGAATTCGCGTGGCGCTCAATGAGTTAATCGTAAATGTATTTGAAGTTAATTACTCTAAAAATTAAATTGTGTACACACAGGGGCGGGAACTAACAATATTACGGGTTAGGTTGGCAAGTATGCATATATATTTTGCTTGATTTATAAAAATTTATAACACATTTTCTTCTTTTTTTTTTTTTAGTATTTTGTGTTTATACCTCTCATTAAAAATAAATACAATATTCATATATAAACATTTCCATACAGTAATGTATATAAACATATTGATTAAAGAAGATTTGTTGATATTATATAATTATTCTTCTATCTGTATAGTATATTAACGCAAATATATTTTGTAAATTTCGCAGCATCGAAAAACAGCAACATAGCTTCCATATCAAGGCTTAATGTAAATAGCCACGCCTTTTCACAAATTTTCCAAAACTTTATAATATAAAGCAAAATAATTTTGCATATTTGTAATTAAATCATTTAAGTTTTGTCTTCAATAATCGATGTAGTAAATACCATTGTGATTTATGCATACCAGCGTCACATACAGAGTCAAATAGGAATATGCAAATTTGTCTTTTTTTTAAAATAGTGTTTCAGCGAATCAGAGGCGGGGCTTCTTTTCTTTTGAAATTCTTTCACAATCCCTCGCCTACATTGTGATAACTTTACAAAAATATGCCAATTTGTATAATAAACATCGAAATATTGCTTAGGAAACAATAAAAATAACATAAAGGTAAATTAAAACAGTTTTCCGTCAAATTATATACAAACATTTACTTATAGAGGATACAGATTATAACAAGTGACGGCCCCCTAACAGGAATAAAAAGTGAAATATCACTGTAACTCAAAAAATAATGTTAGGAACGACCTGTAAATTTGGAAACCTATGTTTTTGATGATGCCCGTTCTATTCGTGCAAAAATTAACATAGGTCATAATTCATAATTTTTTCAAATATGAATTTATTAATAATTTTCATAATTCAAAAAATGTTTTTTTAGCAAAAATTTGCATGGAATATGTTTGGGTTACTTCATTCTAACGAATAAAAAAAACAGAATTTAAATATCATAATTATTTCGGAAGATATGATTTAATGTTTGTCACATTCATTTAACATTAGCACCCCCAAACTTTGACAGCTTATAACTCTATGAAAAATTGAGCGAAATATATAAACTATACCATTTTCCGTGATGATTTGATCCAAAGAATTCAAATAAATTATAAAAAATGGGGGTTACCATTGAAAAAAATGAAGTTGATGTCAGTTTTAATATGTAGACGCCCCCCTAAGTAAAATCTAACTATAACATTATAAACTAGACGTTATTACAAACTGATTGGTACCAGTCGCATGTTTCTACGATAATTTACGGCAAAATTAGGTGTGGGGGTGGCGTTTTTTTTTTGGGTGACTGTACATTTTAATGCAATTTCCAAAACCTAGAGCGCTAACCATTTGGCTACCAGATGCATTAGGCGCATTCTTATTGACAGAAATTAATATGCATATTTAATAGTTAAATTTTTATAAATGTCTGCACCAGAATACTCTTTTTATAAATAATTAATTCATAAAAAAGATAATTTTTATAAATATAATTTTTATAAACTTAATAGAAACCTACTTTGCTTTGAATATTAGGATTGTTATTGATAAAATGTAACTACTTATAATAATGATAATAATAACAATAATAAAACTATTTAAATAATTATCATATTTAAAAAGTTTTATATTCGTTTTATTAATATTTTGCATTAATGCTATGAATTTCATAGAATTATTTTTTTATTTTAAAACTTTCCTATTTGTCGTAAAAGAATGCAAAATGACAATTTTATTTTTGAAAATACCGCAAACAATGAATTTGCCATTCATTTATGCTTCTTTATAAAGAAAAAATTTTCAATTTGAATAGGTGTTACTGTAAAAAGTTTTGTACACTGAAATTACTTTTTTTTCCCTCCTCCTCTTTATTGAACGTAATTATTTATCCTTTATATTTTTTCTAGGAGATCAAATTTTTGGTTTCAAAAGTTTTCTGTAGAATATTAAATGCATTACTCAATTAATTATGAACAATATTTTATGAATAAGCTGAAAAATCAGTTATGAAATCTATTTTTCAAAAATTAACCAATAACATATTTTTTCGTATTTTTATTTTACGCATAACTCCTAAACAAGAAACATATTTTCATAAAATATCGATCACATACTCGTTATCGAGTCATTAATTGAATTTTATATAACTCTGACAATAGTTTGTAAACTGATAGTAATTATTTATTTCTTTTAAAAAATCTGTGATTAAAGAAGAAAAAAGGTTTTTATAGAAAAAGAATGTGGCAGACTGAAATTCCCCAACTACTGGTATAACTTTCATTCGAAGTTGAATTTCAGAAAAAACCACAGTAAACTCGATGAACTTCTTTCGTGGATATTTGCAATAAAGCAACGCCACCTACCTATTGGTCGATATGCATCCAAATTGAACCAACACAATGTCTCAAAATGACTTTCTCATATATAAAGTTTTGTTTCACAATACACAACAGAACCTGCGATATAATTTTACCAAATTGCAGAAACCGCAGTATAGCAGCGCCACCTGTTCAGCGATTGACACCAAAAGTTCAAAGGCGCTTATTCATGTAAAGGTTCATCTGCATTCAATTATTCATCATTATTCAATTCTGTATAGTAGTTAATGAGAAATAGCTTTCCCTTAAATTAAGAAAATCACTGTGTAACAGAACCACCTGTTAACAATTGATAACAAAAATTGATAGGCAATTACTTATGTCAAGATGCATTTACACATAAATTTGTATGCAATTTTATGCAGTAGTTTCTGAGATATAGTCTTCATTAAATTTGTTAAAATCGCTCAATACCCGCGCCATCTGTTCAGCGATTAACACTAAAAATTGATAGGCAATAATTAAGAGTGCATAAACATAAAAATTTATATGCAATTATCTGCAGTAGTTCCTGAGATACAATCGCCACAATTTTTTTTTTTTTTTTTTTTTTTTTCACACACATACACGCAAACAGACATTTTCCAAAAAATCGTCAAATCGTGTTCTGGACCCCTCAAAACATGTAAATCCATCAAAAACCATATAAATAGGAAATTTTTACGAATCCAATACTTTCTTCTACGGAACATAGAAGAAAGTATCAAAGGAAAACTTATATATTCTGGCCACCACAAGACTTTCTTCTATATTTTCCTATATAAATTCGCTCAGTTACAACAACTATTATTTATTAAAATTATCTACCACGATGAATGCAGGCGATTTTTATCTTAGAGAAAACTAACACTAAATGCCCAAAGAAACACAGTTTAACTAGAATCTTAAAAAATGCGTTTTCATACGGGTTATCTCATGTATCAAGGTTCGTACAGTTAAATGCCGTAGAAGTTGAAATATAGCATTCCAGTTCTCGGGAAAAACTGCACGATAGCAGCGAAACATGCTGGTAGATATACATCCAAATTGAATCGGCATAATGCCTCATAATGGCTTTTTCACATATCAAATGTTATTTGATTAAAAGAACCTGAAATATAGTCTTCCCTTAAACTCAGGAATTCGCTGTATAGAAGCCGTCACCTGTTGATCAATTAGTACCAAAAGTTGATTCACAATAACCTTTGTCAAGGTGAATCCACATATAAATTTTTATGCAATTTCCTCTAGTAATTCCTGATATATAACACTTCTTTAAATTATGAAAATTGCTGCACAGCAGGGCCACCTGTCGAGCATTTGACCTCAAAAGCTCATAAGCACTAACATATGTCAAGATGCATCTGCATATAAATTTATATGCGTTTATGTGCAGTAGTTCTTGAGGTATAGCCTTACCTTAAATTGTAGAAATCAGTGCACATCAGCGCTACCTATTGAGCTGTTGACACCAAAAGTTTATAGGCACTAATTTATATCAAGTTGCATTTATATATGACTTTAAATGCATTTCTGTGCAGTGTTTCCTGAGATATACCTTTCCGCTGAATTGTGGAAATCGCTGCCTAGCAGCGCCACCTGTTGAGCAGTTCACACTAAAAGTTGATAGGCATTAATTTAGGTAAAGGTGCATCTACCTTTAAATTTATATGCAATTCTGAGTAGTAGTTTCGGAGATACAGTCGCCACAAAATTTTTGTCACACACTCACAAACAGAGACATTTTCTAAAAATGGTCAAATTGTGTTCTAGACCTCTCAAAACGTGTAAATTCGTCGAAAACTGGAAGTCGAAAATTTTTACGAATCCAATACTTCTGTTAAATACAAAAAAAAAAAAAAAAAAAAAAAAAAAACACTTTTGATGATAATTCAAAATCCCAACCATCATAATAATGTTTTTTCAAACCTACACCATAAAGTTTGTTTTGAAAGAAAAAAAAAAATTCCAACACATTTAAATGAGAAATTTATTGTTGGTAATTCACGGATTTATCTTATATATATATATATATATATATACGAGGACTATTGTTTTTCAAACCTCCGATAGGCTATAAAGGAAAAACGGGTAAATATAAAAAAATTATTTTATTGCCAAAATTAATGTAGATTAAAGGTTACTTCTCTACATAATCCCCTTGACGATTGAGGCATTTGTCATATCTGTAAACAAGCTTTGAAATACCCTCTTCATAAAATGTTGCCGCCAGTGACTTGAAGTCAGTTATGACGGTTTCTTTGAGCTCCTCGTCAGTTTGGAAGCGTTGCCTTCCAAGTCACTTCTATAGTTCCGGGAAAAGATGGTAGTCACTGGGCGCTAGGTCGGGACTGTATGGTGGGTGTTCGAAAATGTCCCATTTAATGTCCCCATCTCAAGGAGCCGTTGGGTTACACGAGCACTGTGAGGACGGGCATTGTCATGGATCAGAACTTTTCCGGAAGTTAGCAAGCCTCTTCTTTTGTTTTGAATAGCCCTCCGTAAGCGTCGCAAAGTCTCACAATAAGAATCTGCAGTAATTGTTGTTCCCGGCTGCATAAACTCCACACAGCAACACACCTTTTTTGGTCCCGAAAAACAGTTGCCATAATCATACGGTTGTTGAAGGTTTGTTTGAATTTTTTAGGTCTGTTTGGAGAATTTGTGTGCATCCATTGCTGAGATTGATGTTTCGTTTCGGGCGTGTCGTATTGAATCCATGTCTCATCACCGGTCCGAATGTATTTCAAAAAATTTTCTCCACCAATATTGTAACGGTCAAGAAACGACAAAGCTGCTGCCATTCGGCAAGTTTTGTGGTTGTCCCTTAACATCTTTGGAACCCAGCGAGCACAAATTCTTCTGTAGCGCAACTCTTCAGTAACTATAGAGTACAAGGCAGATCTTGAAACCTCCAGAAATTTCATCGATAATTCACTTATGGTGAACCTACGCCTTTCCTTAACCACTTAGTCAACTCGTTGAACAAGATCGTCTGTAGCGACAGACTAGCGTTCTTGACCTCCTTCACCATGCTTATCAGTTCGGCCATTTTAAATTTTCGACACCATTCACGAACAACACCCTCACTCATAAAGCTGTTTCCATACACTCGACTCATTCTTCGATAAATTTCCGCTGCACTATTCCCTTCTGCCTGCAAGAAACGAATAACACTTCGCAATTCACACTTGGCGGGAGAATCAATAAAGACAGCCATGTTTACGTGACTGCAGCTGAAAACGAATTAGCGTGTTGCACTCGGCAGTGACAGAGCGTGTAGAAGAGGAGATTCGCAGTCACATACTCCGCACACCAGTCACCTGCCTCATGTCTGGCCTTCATACTGTGTGATCGGAGGTTGAAAAAAAACAGCCCTCGTATATATAAGTAAAAAATTTGTAAACAATTATTAATTAATTTTTTTTTCCTCCAGATACATTACAGTTATAATTTACCACTTTCGTGAAATAATAAAATACATTCAATACAATAAAAACATTCGTGAGATTTTATAAGCAAGTAAAGTGCCTCAGAAATTACTTAAAATAATCCTTTTGACATCCTTTTGTTAAAACTAAATGTATTTTAACCGATCTCAATATTTTTCAAAAGTCAGCTTTATTTTTAAAAAAGTATTTTAATTTTGTGACTATCACTTCTTTTAAGGCAATAAGATAATTTCTCACTGATTCCTGAACTCTTTTTCTAGTCATTTCAACACTAATCTTCATGACAAGACAATTTATTCAATTCAATTCTAAATCACTTGTGACCTGAGAAACTATCAACCTCACATCTCAACTCACTACAAAATATGACACAATACTTCATTTCATTCATGCATCTTCTTTTACTCTTTTGTAGTTGTTGTTACCGAATATAGACCTCTCACCTCCTAACACTAATTAATCTTCATGACAAAACAACTCTTTCAATCCACATGGTACAGTCGGTAACAAAAGTGTCCGAACGCTAGCAAAAATTCCTATATAAAAAATATAGAGTTAATACTGTTTTGTTAAATAAATCCTTGTCGAATCATGTTCTTAGTCACTCTAAGAACATGATTCGACAAGGATTTATTTAACGAAACAGTATTAACTCTACTTTTTTTATATAGGAATTTTTGCTAGTGTTCGGACACTTTTGTTACCGACTGTACATGACAAACCACCTACCTCACAACTCACTACAACACATGACAGAATACGTCATTTTATTCATGCATCTTCCTCATTCTCTTGCAACCCCTCATGTCATTTGAAGCATGACATTGTCCCACCTCAAAATATTTTGAAGTGCCTCCATGTCATGAAAAAAATTTTCCCTGTCCTACCCAACACATGCTCATCAGGTTAAGAATTGCAACAAAGTCTCCTTCCTTTTTACTTTCTTCTATATGTAAAATAGAGAAAGTACTGGATTCGTGAAAATTTTCGTCCTCCGTTTTTTGATGGATTTACACGTTTTGGGATGTCCAGAACACGAATGAATAGTTTTTAGAAAATGTCTGTCTGTCTGTATCACTTTTTTTGGACGCTGTATCTCACGAACCAATGAATGAAATTTAACCAAACTTGGCATTTAGTTGCACCCTGACATAAACTGGTGCTGATTAGATTTGAAGATCAATCGCTCAACAGGTGGCGCTGTGATCTCATTTTTTTCTAAATTTTTAACATGGCAGTATAGGAAAAAGTTTCGTATAAATATACATAATGAGAGTTATTTTTAACTTGTGATTGTAAAATGAATATGAATTATTGATAATAGTCGTAGTTAACTAGGAAAAAAATTCTGTGCATGCGGGGGAACGCTTCCCCCCCCTGGGGGGGAAAATACCCCACGGGGGGTACATTTTGAAGATGGGTATCTTTCGAAAGATCTCGTCAATACCTTTAAAAAGAATGGTTGATGTAGAAATCTGTGATAATTTAAAACAAAGTTATCGATTTTTTTTTACTTTTAACAAAAAAAAACTGGAAAAAAAATCGTATCTTATTTTATTTATTTTTTTTTTTTAACGAAATTTAACCAAACTTAGTATTTAGTTGTTTCCCGATATAAACTGGTGCTGATTACATTTGGGGATCAATCGCTCAACAGGTGGCGCTGTAATCTCATTTTTTCTAAATTTTTAACATGGCCGTATAGGACAAAATTTCGTATGAATGTACATAATGAGAGTTATTTTTAAATTGTGATTGTAAAATTAATATGATATATTGATAATAGTAGTATTTAACTAGGAAAAAAAATTTGTGCTTGTGAAGTACACCCGGGGGGTTACATTTTGAAGATTGGTACGTTTTGAAAGATCTCGTCAATACCTTTAAAAAGAAGGGTTGAACTATAAATCTGTAATAATTTAAAACAAAGTTATCTATTTTTTTTTTTTTAACTTTTAAGAAAAAAAAAAAAAAAAAAAAAAAAAAAATTGTATTTTTTTTTTAAAATATTGTTACTGATTGAGTATGCCTAGGAAAATATAGAAGAAAGTCTTGTGGTGGCCACAACATACTAGTTTAATGTCTATTTCAAAAATAAAAAAATTCTGCCATTTGTGCTATCTCTATTTTTACGCAGAAATTTTCACCATAAGAGATTATTGTATAAAAATAGTGGTAGAAAAAAAAAATCTCTAAAATTGTCTTGAGAAAAGATGGAGATTCAAGTTCTGCAGATAACTAACTTGCACTGAAAGCCATAATCCAATGGTGCCACACGAAAATTCTTTTAGGTATCAGAAAAAATTATCAGTTGATTGCCAGAAAAAAATTACAAAACAGTCAGTCAATTTGACGTATTACAAAATTCGTCAGTAAGTTCTGTGAAGAAAATCTGAAAATCTACTTGTCAATTACAAATGTAATAAAAATTTGCTGATTGTCAGAGGAAAAAAAAAAAGAGTGATTTTCGCCTATTCAAAAAGGAGTTGTAAATTTTATCCATCGATCGCTGGGAAAAAATATCTTACATTTAGTAAATATAAAAATAAATGTCTATAGACATTAAAAATGTAAACAGAGACACAGATGGACAAATGTCAGTTTCACGCTGCTCCACTGTGCATATAGATTGCATTTACAAAAAAAAAAAAAAAAAAAAAAAAAACTTTATTTTTTGTTTTAATAAAAGAATGAAATGTTTTGATGCATAATGCTAATTAAAAAATTATGATCAATTTTTAAATGATCCTTAAGCACAAAAAAGAACTCAGAAAACTTTATGTGCAACTTACACTTAAATAAAAAATATATCTTTTTTTTTTTTTTTTTTTTTTTTTCATGTCAAAAAAAAAGGGTGAAAACATAGCAATTTTCTTTATTTAAATTAAGGGGCGAGGCACTTTTATAAAAGCCCTTTTTGTATATTTAGTCTATCCAAATTAAAAAATTATTAACTTTTTTGAAATCAAATTAGAGAAAAATTACATGAAAGAAATGGAACAGATTTAGTATAGAATTCCCTGAGCAAAATATGAAATTTAGCACCAAAATAATTCGGAAATTCTTGCCAAGGACTTTACTCGCACAACTGCCATAAATATTTTAATTCATGGACAAAATGGAAAAATAAATTTAAAAGTTGCCAAGAAAATCTTATGCTAATGCTGGGTGAAATCACAGTTAGTAGTGCCCCTTGGCACAGCTTAGCGACTTTTGCAGCGTGATCTGTGCCAGCTGGTAGGCATAATTTACTTTCCAAATGTAAATCACACCAATGAGCTAACATGGATTGCACCAAAAAATGTCAGATTCAGCTTAATAAAGAAAATGCTAAAAAATATATTTAAAAAATTTTTTTTCAAGGCTGTTTTTTTTTTTTTTTTTTTTTTTTTGCCATGAAAATCTGTAGATTAAAGTGGTCATTATTTCTGTTTATGCTCACATTCCAAACATCAAAACAGAGGAGGGAAAAAAATGTCACTGAAAACCGTTGATTCGTTATTTATGAAACTCTACTGTCACAATCAACATTTTAATGTATGCTAGCTTTAGAAACATTAAGATTAAAATATAATAATTACAAGATAAAAAGTACTTTTTAATGTATCATGTTTTTAAATTTTTTGTTGAATTATATAAATGCTACCGAAGGCAGCAGGGACCCAAAATAATTGACTAAAAGTATTTTAAAAATGCATTGTCAGTGTGATCTCATTTATTCTGAAAGTTTCGAATGTCTAGCTAGTTGGAAAGTTACATGGTTATTCAAACATATAATAAACGCTGCCGAAGACAGTGGACACCCGAAAGAGTTGCCTAAAAGTATTTTAAAAAATGCATTGCCACTGTGTTCTGAGCTATTGTAAGAGTTTCAAATGTCTAGCTGGTTAGGAAGTTGCATGATTGTTGAAGCATATAATATACGCTGCCAAAGGCAGCAGGGACCCGAAACAAATGGCTAAAAGTTTTTATTACGTTCACGCCAGCACATTTATTTACATAGTCTACTCAAAAGTATATGAGCACTAGCCTATAATTCCGATGTCGAAAAAGTACACTTAAAACTGTTTTGTTCAATAAATCCTTGTCGAATCATGTTCTTCGTCATTCACAATTGAATATTGCAATTGTAAAATTTTTATTGGTCTAGAATAACACTTTGAAAAATCTTAGCTCCCACCCCCCCAAAAGTCAAGTTCTGGATCCGCCACTGCACAGACGTGATGGATGAAATATGAATGTAAAATGAACGTATGTGTTATGTGGGCTATAATTCCAAGTAGAGATGCAAGGCTTTCAAAACACCCGGTTTCTCCCCTGGGAAATAAACACAAAATTGGAAATTTTGAAAATTCCACAAAACTGGGAATTTTGAAATTATGAATGATTTTATAATTCTTGTATTTGCTAAATATTTTTTGTGTATAAACAGCCTCCGATCCTTAAATTAATTTCAACTTTAACTTCTGCGTAGATTTCATTTCCATTTTCCTTTCGCGCTAATTCTAGCATTTTCGATATTCATATTCATTCCGTAAACGAAGAAAATAATTAATTATAATTAAGTCGCCGCTAACACTAACGGTAAGTTTCTGTCACTATATTCATTAATATTAGCATTTTTACCAACTTTTTAATACTTAGCAGTTTTACTAACTGAATCACGAATGGAATGTCTATAATTTTATTTTTTTATGTAATACTTTATATTAATAACAATTATAATATAAAAATTTGTAGTGCTTAAAGGAAAAAAATAATTGTTTTGACTGAGTACAAAAGTAGCTAATACATGTTATTTTATCTGGAATAATGTAGTGAAATTGAATTTTAGGCTTATGAAATAAGGTTATCTTGTGGAATTTAAAACTATATGTAGGAGGTTTCTGTGGAGAAAAATGCTTATAATAATCACAAGTCTAATTTTTGCGAATCAACAAGCCTAAGAAAAGTAACATGTTATCATTCAAAGAATTATTTTTTCTTAATCATACCATTATCTTTTAAGCTTATATATTTTGTTATTATATTTAGTTATATAAATATCACCATGTATCTAGTAAAAAGGGGTTTTATATTGGAATATATTATCAGATATATAAAGCATGACTTGTTTATATATGAAACGCTACTGATTTGGCAGCAGTTCTAATAAACTGAAAATTAAATGATAAATTAAAAGAATGTTATACGCCTATCAGTATATCAAAGTCTTTAAAATTGTCTTTTATATTAAGTAAGCAACATATTATTTGCTTTAGAGATTTCTAATTTGTTTTTTCCCTGCAAAATTTCCAAATTTCCCAGTTTTTTCCCAAAAATCCCCGAGTTTTTTCCCTTGGTTTTAAATTCCCGGGATTTTTGCATCTCTAATTCCAAGTAACAAAAGAATATCCATATAAAAGGTGTCTTACCTTGACCAGGAATGTCGCATCTAGCTTAAAGAATTCAATGAGTGTAACTCATTAAATTGACCATCCTGACCATAAACAGTTTTATATTTCACACATTCTGTTTATTCTGTTTACATTTAATATTTACACAAGTTACAAATAACAAATTGTTTAGGACCCATTTGATCCTTATTTCTTCTGAAAACTACATAATATCAACTCTACAAGTAAAATTCGGTAACTTCACAACTCACTAGAGAACATGTTTCTTACATCACCTTTTTTAAGAAGCAAAAAAGAGTTTTTTGTGTGAACTATAAGTGTCTTCTATTGAGCGGAATATTCACTAAAATGTTACTGAAACAATTAAAAAATACAAAATAAAAATGATTAGGAAACACACATAAACATTAATTAAATCAGTAAAATATTAATTTATAATACAAAAGAAATAATAAACTAAAATAATAATTAAAATAAAGGTGCCCCAAACGAATAATTAAATTGCAAATATTTGTCACTTATCAGAAAATGAAATCACAAAAATTATAGGAAATCGTGTGGTGCTGCCATCTGTTGTGGAATTTTAGAAATAAATTCCATTTTCTTAACAAGATGGCTGTGTCGCTGTCCGGCAGCATAGACACTGCGGTTATGAGGTTATGGCTGATCTGTACAGCAGCTAGTGATATCTTTTATGGTTAAGTATTATATCACATTAAAGTTAAATGTCTATGGCTGGGATTGCGGTGCTTCGGTCTTACGGTTGATCTTAATATTACGATTCGTCTATGAATGGGCGTGTTTAAAAACCATCTTAACTTGGTATTGCGGTGACTCAAGCGTAAGTCCCCGGAGGAAGTACGAGTCAATTGGAGACGCAATTATACTTGATAACATAAAAAGCTTTTTGGTATCTTTCAGAAAAGATTTATCTGTACAATACGCATTCGGAAAATGTTCTTCAAAAGATTTTCTGTAAAAAGATTTTAAACTTTAAATAAATCTATAAAACCATTTTAAGAACAAAATATTTATTTGTAGGATTTGTTCAAAGAAATTTTTCCTAAAGGAAATATGACTACACTTACACATACGGTCCGTAACAAAAGTCTCCGAACACTAGCAAAAATTCCTATGTAAAAAAAGTACACTTAATACAGTTTTGTTAAATAAATCCTTGTCGAATCCTGTTTTTAGACTGACTAAGAATAGGATTCGACAAGGACTTATTTAACAAAACTCTATTAAGTGTACCTTTTTTATATAGGAATTTTTCGTAGTGTTCGGAGACTTTTGTTACCGACTGTACAACAAATGCAATTGCGAAAATTTGTATTCGAGTAAAGTGTGTTATCGAATCTGATTTCTCTGGAGGAGGAAGATTCGCCTTAAGAATCATCATTAATGCTGGTCGCGGAAATCGTGATTTCACTCTAAGGGGTACATACAAATGAAACACTTCCGTTTGCAAGCGTTCCAAATGTGTGACCACAGTCGGCAGCAAAAGTATCCGAGCACTAGCAAAAATTCATGTGTAAGAAAAAAGCACACTTAACACTGTTTTGTTACATAAATCCTTGACGAATCATGTAATTAGAATGACGAAGAACAGGATTCGACAAGGATTTATTTGACAAAACTGCATTAAGTGTACTTCTTTTATAAAAGAATTTTTGCTAGTGCACGGATACTTTTGCTGCCCACTGTATTTGCAAAAAACATGCAAAATTTACGTTTTCGATGTTGTGAGCGTTCCGTTTGTATGTAACCCTTGGCCTTCTCTAGTATATAGATAATACACAAAGAAGGTGTGAGGTGTCCGGTGTTAAATGCGAGGTGCGATTAATAATATTAAAAAATAGTGTAAATGGTAGTAAATAATTCAAATTGAGTTATAGTATTTTTCTATTATCTGCATTGAATTTAGAATAAAAAAATATAATAAATTTGCGAAGAATTTAGGTAGTATCCCTTTAACTAATAAATAAGTGATTAATTTGCACTGAATTCTATTATCATAGATAATTCAATTACATTTCATTACCCAAATTCCATTATTTTTATTTAAAAACACAGTTAAAATTCAAATATTCTTATTTTAATTAATGGCAGTTATGAGCTTCTCGTTCTGATTAAATGAATATTTCAAGTTTGACAAAAAGGTTCAATTAAAGATATTGACCGATAGATGAATGAAGACCGATGAGAAAAAAATATTTTTCATCTGTATAATCAATCATAAAACATGGCCAAAAGTTCAAGAAGAATTCTGAAAAATGCAGATTTGGAAGCTTATTTCTTTATGTGATGTCACATAGGTTATGTTTTCCTATAGTAGACAGACCTGCTTTTATTTATTTATTTTTTATCATAGTCTATTTTTTCTCTATAGTTGATTATCACTATCATTGATTAGTTGTTCACTATCATTGATTAGTTTTTGATAGAATTTATATTGTTTGATTTACTTAAAGTTATGGATGGATGGTTGGGTTTTACGTCGCACTAGTGCTGCGCAGATGGGCAATTGGCGACGGTCTGGGACACACTCCTAGAGGTGGTCCGGAGACACGCCATGGTAATTTTTATCCTCCACGGAAGGGAGGCTCTTCCCCTTCGGTGCCCCGCAGAGGTATAATTTTTTATGGGAACATGGAGGACATTGCGGCCACGACAGATTTTACGTGCACCTGCCACAATTAGTGTACACGTCGGTCTTTGGCCGGCTAGAGTACCGAACCCGCAATCTTCCAATTACGAGGCCAGCGCTCTACCGACTGGGCTACAGCGGCCACTTAAATTTATGAATTTGTTATGAAAGTTGTAAGAATGCAAATTCCCTACTAATTATCATTAAACTATTCATAGAATGAAGATGAAAATAAATTGAACTGAAGTTTGTATTCACAGTAAAGTCCTTGAAAATGATAGCACGGACTCATTACATCACCTTAGTTCATTGTTAAGAAACTTTATAATTTGAAGAATCAGCCTCATTTCTCCCCCCCCCCCCCTTTTTTTTTTTTTTTTTTTTTTTTTCTTTTAACAAAAGAAAGTTTGATGTGTTAAAAATGTGAGAAATGGAACTTTTGCGTTTTACCACGATCATGAAAAAGTATTTCTGAAAAATTCAAATGTGTTAAAAATGAAATGGATAGCCATATATTATTAGGTTTATATGAAGTGGGGATTCAATTGAAGAACCCCTGATTCTAAAAGGTAGTTTATGAGGATATTTCAGAATGTTCAAATAGTCATTTAAAAAGCTGTATGATTTTAAAAACATAATTAAAACATTTAAATTTACTATTTATTATGTGCCATATTGTATTACATATTACTTATTATAGATAATTTTACTGCGTGCTTGCAAAGAAAACTATTTATTTTTCTACTTTGCAAACTGTAAGAAAATTCTTGTAATCATGACAAAAATTCAACTTTGAGATTTTAGTGCATCTGTACTCTTTGAGATCTCCTGCATTCATTTTTGCTTAATTTTATGGTAGTATGTCTACGTGTGAGTGAATACTATAGCATCTAGACACTTTGTTCAAATGAGCTGAAAGTTAGTATGTATGTTATAGGTAAACTATTGATTTTGGTTAATCTTGCACTTATGCTTCTTTTCTCAGGGGCACAAAGAAAAATTCTTTATAATTATCACCTGAGTGTTCAAAATATTTAAAGTGCTATAGCATCTAAATGCCATAGCAATGATATTCGATTGAGCTAAAAATTTATATACATGTCACATAAACATCACAAAATTTATACACTGTCACATGAACTGTATAGATTTTGGTGAATCTGGCATTTATATATGTATACAGTCGGTAACGAAAGTCTCCGAACACTAGCAGAAATTCCTATATAAAAAAAGTACACTTACATTTTGTTAAATAAATCCTTGTCGATTCCTGTTCTTAGTCATTCTGAAAATAGGATTCAACTAGGATTTATTTAACAAAACTGTATTAAGTGTACTTTTTTTATATAGGAATTTTTGCTAGTGTTCGGAGACTTTTGTTACTGACTGTACATATATGTATATATATATATATATATATATATATTACAGGGGCACAAAGGAAAATTCTTTATCATTACGGCGTGCAGGCTCAAATTATTAAATTTGTGATGGCATCTAAACCACTAATTTGATTGAGTTGAAAGTTTATATACATGTTATAGGTTACCATGATCTGAATGATATAGATTTTGGTGGATTTATAGATTTTTTGCAGGCACAAATGAAATTTTTTTTTATCATAATGACCTATGGTCTCAAGTTATTTCAAATGCAATAATGTTAAACAACGTACTATATGGGGAAAATATTCACAAACCCTATCATAATTTTGTCTTTTTAACGACTTCTCCTGTTTTAATTTTTTTTTAAATAACTATTATTTACTTAATGTTTGGAAATTTGAGTAGAGTCACTCCAGATTATATATATATATATATATATATTTATAATTTCGTAAGTATTTGTTTATTAACAAAATTATGTTTATTAAGAAAATATTGAAATTTATTATTTGAAAATCTCAATATTAAATTCATTTTATTCTATTGTATTAATAAAATATGTACAATTATTGATATATTGTAAGAACATAATTAAAATAAAGAATTCCTGAATAAGTCATTTTTCTGTGTTTTTATTACTTTTTTTAGATATTTCTATAAGCTGAACAGAAAGAATGTGTAACTATTAATAATTTGAAATACGGAGGTGTCGAATTTTATACATATATGTATATATTTAAAAAGAGGGGGGGGGGTAGATGGTATAAAGGAAAATAAAGTTATTGGTTATGATATAGATTTTAATCATATTTTCTTATATTGAGTACTCAATATAAGAAATTATAGTTGCTTATTTATCTTTATTATGTTAGTTTTTAAAGCATTTTTATGTTAGGTTTTTTGGATTGTAGCCAGAAAAAAAAAAAAAAAGATTTTATACTGATTTTTGACAAAAATTACAAAATGAATATGAATAGTGATTGTGGTTTTACAGACCAAAAATTCTTTAAATGCAGACAAAAAATTAGAGATTTTTAAAAATTATTTAGAATGGGACTTATTATTTTATTTTATGTATATTTTGCAAACTTTTAGTCGTTGAACTTCAAACGTATATTCAACGGTAAATCATTTATTATTATTGGAGTATAAAAAAAGAAAATCATTGCAAATTTTTGGAAGAATCAGTTATTTGTTTTTGTTTCTTCTTGAGAAAGCTCACCAGCGGCCGAGTGGTTCTACGATCAAAGCTGGTTGATGCGAAGTGCCGGGTTCGATCATAGGGCACGCTCATCGACCTAGCCTTTCGGAATTTTTCGTAGTTCTCTTAGAAACTTGCGGGAAAACGAGCTAGGAACCACTACGGAAGCCATTCCACTTATAGGCCGAAAACTTTAGCGTAGTGAATCGGCCTTAAAAACCCGACAACAACCTTCTTGAGAAAACACTTTTTCTTGATTTTGCGTTTATCCCGCGTCCGCAGATAATAGGGAGTAGTTTCCAAACTAAAAAGAAATAGCACTTTTCAATTTCATTCCCAATTTCCACAAGAGCAAGAAATTATTTTGTATATATATTACTATTAAAGAAGTAATTCATTTAAGGAGAAAATCCAATTGTTTTTTTATTTTCGATTTTCGTCCAATTGACTGCACATGGAGAAGGAGGGGGGGGGCTTCTAAGGAAATCTATCCTGTATTTACGTAAATTTCGAAGAAAACCACAGAAAACGCCAAAAGGGTAGGCCAACGAGCAACACTTGGATTCGAACCCGGCACCTTGAATCTCACAGCTTAAAGAGGTTGTTCACTGGCACGACAAAAGATAAGTACATTAAGTTATAATATAAAAATATAAACTAGGCAAATTACTACTAATTATTTTGTCCCCTTTTCAACTCCCCCTCGTGAACGAGTAACTTTATTTATGTCCAAAGTGTTAGGCTAATCCTATGAATAACTATTCAAATAATAATGAAAGCGACCTTATAGTGTAAGATGTTTTTATCACACTAATTAAATGCTATAGTAACAAGAATTTGAATATGATTTTAAATTATAAGTATGTATGCATACATAGAAACATACAGTTCTTTTACACAAAGTGATATTAGTAATGTACGTACAAATATTTGTGTTAAATGCATCAGATATATAAGTTAAAAACCCAATAAAGATTGACTTCTATACAAAAAGCGGATTGGATTGGATTTGGGAATAAGGCCGATTGACCACGCCTGAGGAAAATGCCCTCCTTGGGGGTCATTCTAAGAAGTCCTATCCCGAATTTATGTAAGTTTCGGAGGAAACCACGGAAAACTCCGAACGGCTAGGCCGACGAGCGCGACCTGGGATCAAATCCGGCACCTCACGTCTAACAGCTTTGAGCGCAGAATCGCTAGGCCGCTGGTGGGCCTCTTTACAAAAGGATGAGATCCAGGATATCTCATCCTGGACTCGTTTCTATACGCTCTAGCTTCTAGAGGAGAAATCTGTACTCCTACCATTAACAAAACAGACGTTGATGACAATCAGTTGCACCCACCTTCCTCTTCTCACCAGAATTCTGTGTTGGTTGATAGGCTTCTAGAACCCGCATCTCCTAAAAATAGTGTTTCACCGATACCTAGCAATCCAGAACTTCTCCCTGAGAGTCCCAGAAAATATGCTGAGGATAATTTGCTGATGGTCCATCCTTACGTCCTAAAAGACAGAGGCGCCAATAAACCTATTTAGTGGACTATATAACAGACGGAACTAACTTTGGGGAGAGGTAATTGTGGTATATTTATGTGTGAGGCAACACTGATTTTATGTATTACAAGGTGGAAACTCTCCTATCTATATTTCTGATATTCTTTATCTCTTATTCTCTTATATGGGCCCTCCGTGGCAGAGTGGATATGTCACCACACTGCTAATCACCTTCGAGCGTAGGAGATCGGGTTCGATTCCCGCGCTGGCCCTGGGTGTTTTCTCCAATTATTCGTATTGTAATTCTGTCATGTGCTATCAGTCGTTATCTGACTAAGATTTACAAGCGGACTATAAGTCAAGCATACAAATCTGATGTATATGTTATCAATAAAACAAACAA
The DNA here is from genome assembly GCA_963930645.1 of Salticus scenicus. Taxonomy (NCBI): domain Eukaryota; kingdom Metazoa; phylum Arthropoda; class Arachnida; order Araneae; family Salticidae; genus Salticus; species Salticus scenicus. Next base: position 42,610,437 of record OZ005658.1, read on the forward strand.
ACAAACAATTCTCTTATATCGCTATGTAGCTGCTTATGTTCCAGTTTAAGTTAAAAAAAAGCTTTGAATTCAGCTCCTACTTATTGTAATGCAATATTTATTACTGGAGCCATTTTTTTTTTTTTTTTCCAAGTGAAACTATAAAATTCTGTAAAAGAAACCCAGACTTTAGTACAGCAGGACATATTTTTAATCCATTATTTCATATAAAGTCATATATTAACAGTGCTAAGTTCCTCAACAGCGGTTATATGTTCATTTCTTAAAATTACATTTATACAGATTTAGTAGGGCCATCTTGGTGACGTTTAAATCTTTGTTATTATGTTAATGAATTAAAAGAGCTATTACAATTGCATGAGAGAATACCTTGACGAGAGACATCTGTGCTCCTTCAATGTAAAATTTCAAACTTCACGAAGGTGACCCTATACTAAAGCTTTTCTATTTAATCTGCATGATTTTTCTCAATTTTATTTATTTATTTTTAACTTGATGCGAGAGAGGGAAAAATGAGGAAAAAAAAAAAACAATTTTAATTTGTCTATGTATAAAAAAAAGCATAATAAATAAATAAATGACAATGTGAATTGTCTAATTTAGATAAATAATCCCACCGTTCTAGTAAGATACCTCTGTAAACAAAACACCAGTTCTGTGATGCTATTTATAGATGAGGGTCGACTAAAGTTATGGTGTTGACAAATTTTCAAGTGATAGTTGAACTTGTTTCTACAATTATTCATTAATATTATTATTATTATTTCCATCCACATTTGAAAACTAGGCTTCAAATCATTAAAAAATTCACAACTTTTAAATTAATACTTGTCTTAAAAAATAAATAAATAAAAAATAAAAATTGAATTTAAAAATGTGAAAAATTAATTGGAAACGAGTTTAAGCACATGACAGAATTACAGTACGAAGAATTGGAGAAAACAACCAGGGCCGCGCGGGAATCTAACCCGCTCTCCTACGCTCGAAGGCGATTAGCAGTGTGGTGACATATCCACTCGGTCTAGGAGGGCCACGAGTTTAAGTACTGTTCGCTTTTGATATAGACTGCTTAATTCCCCTACAACACACTCCTCTTTTTTTTTTTTTTTTTTATTTACAAATAAATATTGCAGTGTAAAAATTAATGTACAAAAAGGTGTAGCTCGATTTCATTTTCAAGATAAAACAATGGTTAAAGATTAATTTCTAGATTAAACAATTAAGATTTTTGCTGCCAGGTTAATTCAAACAAATTTGATTAAAATATTTTATTTGGATTCACTTATGAAGTACAATATATTGATTTACTGCTTTAAACTTGCTTTTTCATGTTTCAAGAGAAAAATTGATATCTCAGAATATATATATATATATAATAAAAATAATAATCATAACATGATAAATAAATATTTTAAATATTTGTACATAAATATTGAAAGATTAGTGTAGGGACTAAGAAAAAAATTTGTTTACAATGTGGTTTAAAGCATACTTTAATATATTTTCATACAGCACAATACAATGAAAGTAACATACATTATTTAAATGCACAAAAGCATGTTTATTACAGAATATGAAATATTGCTTAAGATTGTTTTGCAGAGTGCAAAACACACTTTCAGGTACATTATGGGATGAAAATAGAAGGTTTCATTTTTTTTTTTTTTTTTTTTGTATGTAATGGTTTATTTATGCACACAGATTAAATATATATAGATAAAAACTTTTAAATAGAATACCAATTAATACATATAAACTAGAAAGCATTTTGTATTTTGCTATGAAAAAGCTGCGGTACAATTAAAACATAGAGATTTAAAAAACATTTAAATGCCTCATGTATTTTGTTAAAAGAATAATAAAATGCGTAAATTTTTCAAAAACATTGAAAGAAAGGTCACATTAATTTTACAAAAATGTATTGCCAGTGTTCAAACCAGAGTTCTTAACAAAAAATAAAAATAAAAAAAGGCTAATGCTTTACCATCTGTTCTGTAAATACATCTAAAGAATAAGGTTTTTTTCGAAGAAATGTTTATTTAACTTAATTATTAAAATTAAGTAATGATTAATTTCACATGTAACTGTTATGTAGATATTTACTGAACAAGAGTAAAAAGTGAGCAGGTCAGTATTTAAGCCTCGGGCATACAAGCCAGCACAATTTCATCTGATTATTTTTCATTCTCGTAAAAATATTTTTGGCCTTTGTTTAAACATGTGTATAAAATTAAAAAAATTCAATTACGTAATTCTATAAACAAATTTCGCCGCAGACTTGCATGTTATTTGGTGTCTACAGACTGGGAAATCACAAGAGGAAGTGAATAGCCTTAAAATTTAACTTGCCATCATAATGTGATTATGTATTTTTAAAAAATATCACCTGTAATTCTATATCTATTCGCGTGAAGAAAATATGACATCTATTTCATAGGAGTGCTAAGGCAAGTCAAATATTGAAGGAGAACAGCACTTAGTGGAATAAGAGTGCATTGTACCAAACAAAGGACCTAAGTTTGAATCCTAGCTAGATTCCATTTAAAAAAAAAAAAAAAAAAAAAAAAAACTTATTTAGATACATGGGTGCTGGCAATGAATGGAATTTAAAATTATTAAATATTTTGTGTGAAAAAATAAATCTTGGGAAGTTTTTTTTTCTCTCTTTTTGTCTTACTCAAGATAAAACTTTAAAAATAGTAGTTTAAAGCTTTTTAATTGTATTAATAAATTATTGAAGAGAAAAAATAAATAATAAACAAAAAATGAACTGTAGATTTCACAGAAAGCCAGTCGTGTAGATTTTGCTAGACTGACATGTGACACTAGGTACAAAAAAAAAAAAAAAAAAAAAAATCACTCATTAAGGATTTTATTCTGCGCAGCATTATGTTTACATAAATCTAAAAATAACAAGGCTATTTTTGGATATATTATGAACGAAAATGGGCATCTCTATATTATGTACACATACGTCCAGTTTAATTTATTTTGTACAGCTAAAAAAGATACTTATTACGTAAAGTGGGGACATTTCAACAAATATCTACAAAATCAGATGAAATATAGTCAGAATCTGGCTGTAATATGGGCATGTCGTATTATGTTCACTATATGTGTATTTTACATCATTTTGTTTCAGCTAAAAGCCGTACTTATGACGTAACAGGTTTCCACATAATATTAAGGTTCCTATATATACGAGCTGGCGCATCAGGCATTTTGTTGCCTTAGGGTTGCCACATGTACCCAGCGCGATTCTCTGATAAACAAACGACAAACATTTTTTTTTTCGTCTTACGTTACTTTAGAGTAACTTGTTTTATTATATTTCATAATTTTAGCTAAGTAAACTATGATATGGAAGTTTGTTTAGCGATATACTGCTATAATCATTCAAGAAGTGAATATAAAGTGTTCACAGACCTTCTATTACTGTGTATTTGAGTTTTGGCGACATTTTGTAAAAGAAACAGAAACCATCCTAACAACACATCTTACCCCAGTATATCGATAGGATATCCATGATATCCTGAGAATGTACTGTGAAAAAAATGTGTTTTAAGGAATATTATTGTTGCTTATTGCTCTTTTTTTGACAGGATTAGCTTCAGATCAAGATTTCTTAAAATAATTAGGGAAGCGATAAGGACGCCAAGGGGGAATGGTATCCCCTTCGCAGGCAAAAAAATAGCGGTGATGCGCCGACCTATTATTTTATTTAGGGGCTCTACATAATATCTACAAAATCTGATGAAATATACACTGAATCTGGCTGTAATATGGACATGTCTATACGTCCAAATTCCGTATTTTAACCTAATCTGGACGAATTTGTGTTATCTGGGAAGAAACTGAATGAATAAGACAAAACATTTCATGCACTGAGTAAGTCGTTGACTGAGCCATAACTTTTGAAGTAATACAAAAAATAATTATGGCGTGTCATGACAAACCGTTGCGATGAAATGGGACAATGTCATGCTTCATGTGTAAGTTGCCAACACTACAGGGATCGGCTGAAGTGATCCAGAGGATGGACTCAATCCTTGTTACAAACACTTTACAGACATAACTTTCGTCTACATAAACAAATACAATGTAAGAAAGTTTTTTTTTTTTTTTTTTTCTTTAGTTCTTTGGAACATATTTGACACGAATATAGACACTTTTCACTGGTTTGCATGTGTGAATGTATATATATGCAAAATTCCTTTTCTATTAAAGGTTTTTGAAACTTCACAAAATATTTTTGAGTAACCTAACTATGTATATATATATGTAATTAAATTTTACTCTTGAGAAAGTCCTTGTTAACATATTTTACAGATTTATTATTATTATTATTGAGAATTGTACATGAATAATTATTTAGATAAAAATTATCTAGAAATCCTTCAGAGCAAATCTCATATATATGCGATTTGTAAGGTTTTTAAAATGTGTTAATGTTTACTTATACTACACTTTACAGAAAAGTTTTAGGGTGTACTTAAGAATGCAGGGATGAGATTAGCAAAAATACAAAAAAGCTGAAACCGTGCGCAAACGCAAGATGTTGAAATGAAATACTAAAATTTTGATGACAAAATCTATTATATTAGAGTAATAAATATTTATTTTAAGTTTTAATGTATTTAAAAAAGAACAAATGCACATCAGAAACATAAAAAAAGCTAAAAAAAAATTTAAAAACTGAAAAGCAAAACGTACAAAAAAGCTGAAATCAGCTGAAAAATCTCATCCCTGAGAATGAGAGATAGCCTTCGCGCAAATTTAAATTTCAATGATTGTCGTTGTTGGGAGTATGCATTGAGACCTATAGCTGCTAGGGCTGTTGTCTCAACTGTTCCATGAAATTTCAATGATACCAAGAGGTTTTCGTCGTGTGCGATTTGGCAAGAAAATGATCACACATTTAGCACGCTTATCGCTCATTTCGTAACTGGATTAAATTTTTATAAGATACTAACATATATACTCCCCACAATAAGACTACTCTCTGGTATGAATGTGTTTTCAAACTTTCCTTTTCCGTAAATTTTTAAAAAACCTATACCTTTCCCCTTTTATGAATACGTAGATGTATATTTAAATTCCCTTTTTGCCTAAATCCTTTAGTACATATTTCACATACATATGGTTTTTCATTTGTATGAATGAGTAGATGTTTCCTTAGACTACATTTTACAGAAAATCCTTTTTGACATATTTCACACACATATGGCTTCTCTCCTGTATGACTGCGTGAATGTTCATTCAAAGAACCCTTTTCACTAAATCCTTTAGAACATATTTCACATACATATGGCTTTTCTCCTTTATGATAGCGTACATGTTATATCAAGTTTCCTTTTTGAGAAAATCCTTTAGAGCATATTTTACAAACATATGGTTTTTCGCCTCTATGCATCCGTAGATGTGTATTCAAGCTACATTTTACAGAAAATCCTTTATAACATATATCACACACGTATGGTTTTTCTTTTGTATGTGAGCGAGAATGTAAATCCAAATTTTGTCTCTGATTAAATCTTTTAGAACATATTTCACACACATACGGCTTTTCACCTAAATGAATGCGTAGATGTGAATTAAGACAATTCGTAAAAGAAAATCTTTTATGACATATTTCACACTCGTATGGCTTTTCTCCTGTATGAGTGCGTGAATGCAATTTCAAATATATTTTTTCACTAAATCCTTTAGAACATATTTCACACACGTATTGTAATACTTTTGTATGACAACGCTCATGCTTATCTAAGTTTCCTTTTTGAGAAAATTTTTTAGAACATATTTCACACACGTATGGCTTTTCTTGTGTATGGATACGTAGATGTGTCTTTAAACTACTTTTTGCTGAAAATCTTTTTCGACATACTTTGCAAACATATGGCTTTTCATTTGTGTGAATGCGCAGATGGGTTGTTAGAGCACTTTGTACAGGAAATCCTTTAGAGCATATTTCACACATGTACGGCTTTTCACCTGTATGAGTGCGTGAATGTACATTTAGATGTTCCTTTCGGTGAAATTTTCTAGAACATACTCCACATTGATATGGCTTTTCGTCTCTATGAATGCGTACATGTCCATTTAGGTGACCCTTTTGCGAAAATCCTCTACAACATATTTCACAGACGTATAGTTTCTCACTTGTATGAATGAGTGCATTCATATTTTTATTAGAAGAAAAATAAGAGTGAATCAAATCTTGTTTCGCAAATAAATAATTTTTTCTCGAAATGAAAGTATATATATTTCACTTAAGACTTTTTAGAATTTTGGTGTTTTCCAGAATATCTGTTAAAACATATTTCTCAATTTTTTAAAGTAAACCACTAAACGTAAAACTAAATGACAATCATTGCAAAGAATTATCAAATCATATTTATAATAAATATACTTTATTACACTTAATTGTTAATATTGATTTCAACGTTAATTTAAGAGGAAAAAGCAGAATATGGAGTTTGTTAGGAAATATTGTACAAGCTTTCTAACTCTTTCACATGCTTATTTTCTTTAAATTCTTTAAAATTCAAATCCTGGGTTTAAAATTTTCATACATATAACAATTTTTTTTTTTTTTTTTTTCTGCTTGAGTATTATTTCTTAGTTTTAAACAGAATAAAAGGATGAATAAATACAGCTTTCTGTTTCCTATGTTGACAAAGATAACATTGAAAGAAAATACGTCACACTTCATACATTATTGATTTTACCTAAATCCAGGTTTCGTTTCACCACGGAGTAATATTAATAGGAGTTGAAGGTCCAATGGGAGAAAGCTACGAAGCTGTGATCTAAATTTTTGGTAAATATTGAGGGCGCCACTTGTCATTCCTCCCTACTTCGGCGCGGATATACTGTTGTTTTCAATAGAATTTTGCTGAAGTACATTTAAAATTTTTTATTTTAAGCAATTTAATTTCTTTGTAAGTTCTTAAAACTGCATAATTCAGATGTTTCAAATAAATGCTTCGTTCCTAGTTGTAAAACAGGCTATGATAGTGATAAGAAAAACAAAAAAAAGCCCTAGGAGAAAAATAAAGTCCGAGTTCGTGTTTTCTGCACCTAAAGTAAGTTTATTTTTTTTCTTTACAAAATTTCATCCATTCTCCTTCCTCCCAATTGTCTGTTTTAGCTAGCTTCGGTTCGTAAGAATCGTCATTTTTTAAAAGCTTTCTTTCAAAGTAAAATTAGTATAAAATGGCTCTTAAAAAAACATGTTGGTTAGAATACTCTATTTAATGAAATTTGCTTTCAATCGAACTTTTTTTAGCTTGATATTATTTTTAAAAAAATAATTAAAACGAGACATTTCCCCATTGAATAACATTGCGGAAGCTGGAGAGTAGGAAGGATTGCACGCTGGCGCCATCTGTAAACATTAGAAAACAACATCACAAAATTTCAGCGTTACCTTCTTCTCCTGTCTTTTTACTCCGTGAGTTTCACACAGGCTGTTTATTTCCCTGTGGTTGACACTTTCTCCAACCAATCGAAGCTCAATATCTCAATGCGTTATCGGTCTTGGCGATTTCACGAAATTTAACTGTGCCAAACGCTAAAACGCCAAGTTTGTTCGAATTCGAACTGAATTCGATTTTGTAGATTTGTTTGTTATGTAATGTTAAATTGCGAAAAAATGTTTTTGTTAATGGTATTTTTTCGTTAAAATCAATACATTTACTAAGTTAAAAAGCCGTACCATAAAATTGAGGGAAGTACCATTATATGTGCAAGGAAAAAAGTTGTAATTTTGCATCAAAATACTCAATGAATTTAATAAATTATTTACAAAATTAAAACTACCTCTATATTCTGAAAAAAAAATTTAGACACACTCAAGCGTGTGATAATGTACTCTGTTGCATTATATGGTTATTGTTATCATGAATCACAAACTTATAATTTATTTGCTAACGTGCTTTGAATATATTTTCATAATGTTATATTGAGTTCTAACAACCACGTGATTTTCTTCTTAGCAACCGCACTTGGCAACGCTGCTGAAGGACAACGCTAACTTTTCCATGCCTTTGAAAGCGTAGTAGTTGAATGTTTTTATACTTTTACAAATGCATTTATAAGAACAATTTTCACGTATTTATTCTTGTAATCGCATGTTTAATATACGTTAATTATTATATCTATTTTATCTTCATTCGGTATTTCATATTTAAGATATTTACTTTGATTTGTTTTTACCTTTGTAATGCAACGTTAACTCATCCGTGTAATACGTCATATATATATTAATCTTTGTTTTTAATGGCTATGGCAGATCATCTTCAATCTTTGGACAGTAATCATATTCATCGCTATAAAGACAAAATCAAACTGATAAACAATGTAGACCCTTATACAATGGATAAAAATATATTTTCGTCTGACCCAGCAAATTTCCCAAATATTGAATGGGGAGATATAATCAATTATTTAGTATTCGGAAAAAGTGCATACACTTTAGAAGATTTTAAAGCTTTTAAAGGATTAGAAGCATACAACCAATTTATTTGTAATTGGGTAAAATCCGTAGTAGTGACAAATATAGCAGGAATGTGTGTTATAGTTGGTAAGGTAAGTTTATATTTTATGATTATTTTACTGCTATATATATAATACGTACAAGGGTGACATTTTTCTGCTGTTCAGCTAAAATGAACATTTTCTAAATTTAGATTTTTTTTTTTTTTCGTTATGATGTTTTATATATTTTATTTTATATAGTTTTCAATTAACATTTGTTTTTGTTTTGGATATAGTTTTATCCTTTTTGTCTATTTGTCAATCTCATCCCTGTATACATATAAGCACAGGCTTCTGTAAACTGCTCTTTTTTCTTCTTTATTAATCTAAAAGAAAATTTAAGAATACTTATAGTTTACTTAATTAAATCTATTAGTTGATTGATATGTGTGAATCAATTTTCAAAAGCATACTTTTCAATAGCAATCTTTCTTCAATTTCGATGTAATCACTGATTTTGTCACTGATGACCTTGATTTTCTACCTGACGATCATAAAAAATTACCAATAGGCTTATCATATTCAAAAATTTTCTTATTTTGATACTGAAATTTGCGAAATAGTGTGCCAAGAATTGCATTTTTTATTTAATGTGTACTGTAAACAACATGGAAAACTTAATTCATGCCTACTTTGATTTTTAATTTAGTCATTTCATAATTTACTTTTATGTTAGATAAATAATTACTTTAAGTATAGATTGAATTTTAACATAAATAAAAGATTACAACTTTACAAATAATTAGAAAATTTAAAAACATTATTAATATTATGTTGTTGATAATTATTATTATTGTACTGGCCAGAGCCTGACTAACTTCATATGGAGCCTTGGGGTAGATTTTTCTTTCAGGAACTCCTTTTTCCCACTGAAATTTAAAAATATGTAAATTTTACACTGTTCTAATATAGTTTTCATATCCAGGGTTGGTAGGTTTTTGATTCGTGAAAATTTTTGAAGTTTTGTGTAAGTTAAGAAATTCCTGTTAAAACTACCAGAATTCCATAATTTATACAATAATTTAATTGACGTGTACAAATTTAATGTTATAAATAAATGGTATTGTTCATGTTTATGAATATATCCCTCTAATTTCCATAATAGAAATTAGTCTTTCTAATTATTTATTTTTTTATTTAATCGAATTTTCAATTTTATCTTTTTATTCCCTTGGGCATTCTTTCCCTTCCCATTATGAAGTAATTTCTATTAAAATTTAAAAAAAATATTTGTTTACTTTACCGTTATTTTTTTTCTTTTTTTCCTGAATCATACATTACAATGTAACATTTATTAAACAAGCTTCATATTAGAGGGTGGGATTACTTTTTTAAATAGAAAAATTCTATAATCATTTATAGTGATTTTCAATGATTGTCAAAGAAAATCACTGGAAAATTATGCAGTTTTTCTATTAAAATAATAATAATAATAAGTGATATTCAACTGAAGAATTACTGTAAATGTGCTGAATTGCTCATGTCAAATATTCTGCATTCAAATTTGGGTTATAAAAAATTATATAATGTGCAATTTCCTTTTTAGGTGTTACATTCACAAAGATTATCTCAAAACCTATTGCTCCCTTGGGTAATATCAACTCCTGAAGGAGATGTGAAATGTGCCCACTGCACGTGTATTGCTGGATTAGGAGAAACATGCACTCATGTTGCTGCTATCCTTTTTTTTATTCAAGATGCTGTTCATAATATGCAAAAAAAATCTGTAACCGATTTGCCAGCAGCATGGACTGCACCAAGTTCAAAGTGTATAAAATTCTGTGAAGTAAAGGACATAGAATTTACAACCCCACTGAGAAAACGAAAGGAAAAAGAAAATGGTGAAAAAACTTTATCTATTATAAAAACACCAAAAGTTGAGGTAACATCTGAAGATGATTTTGAAATTATTTTGAAGAAACTACATGCAGCAAATTGTAATTCAGCCATCCTAAATGTTATTAAACCTTACTGTGAATCACAAGAAATTGTTTACCCTCCTGAACTTAGGGATCTGTATAATGAAAAAATGACAAATTGGAGCCTTCAAATGCTGCAAAAAAAAGCACTTGAAGTAGATCTGAAAATAACTAAAGAACAAATATCTGCATTAGCTTGTGCAACAAAAAAACAGGCACAGTCTGCTTTATGGCACAGGCATAGAGTTGGCAGAATAACTGCTTCTAATTTTAAGGCTGTATGCTCAGCATCTATTGAAAAACCTCCCTTATCGCTGATTAAAAAAATTTGCTACCCAGATAGCATAAAATTCACAAATGTGGCTGTAAAATGGGGATGTACGCATGAAATAGATGCAAAAAAACAGCGTACAATGAAACAGAAGATGGTTCATGATAATTTTCGAATGTCTGACTGTGGACTTATCCTTAATTTTCAATATCCGCAATTTGGAGCAACTCCAGATGCTTTTATAGAATGTTCCTGCTGTGGGCAAGGCTTATTAGAAGTCAAATGCCCTTATTGCTTAAGGGATTGCTCTGAAAAAGAGCTGGGGCAGAAGGGTTGTCTCGAAACGAAGAATAATGTTACTTATTTACGCCGCAGTCATGAATATTATTACCAAGTCCAAGCTCAGCTGTTTGTAACAGATGTAGATTATTGTGATTTTGTAGTGTGGACAAATAATGATATTTTTATTGAAAGAATATATAGAGACACCCTCTTTTGGAATCAAAATGCTATAATAGCTAATACTTTCTTTCACATGATAATATTACCTGAACTAATGGCTCACTTTTTCACTGAACATCATAATAAACCATCTAATGAAGAAACTGAGTCAAAAAATCGAAATAGCCCTATGGTTTTGTATTTGTAGTTTTTATTTTATTGCAAGATTTTAGCCTTAATTTTGCAAAACTTTTTTATGTTTAATTGATATAGAGAAAAATGTTTTTTTTTAGTTTTCATTCTTACAAAATTCTGCTAATTAATTCAAATTGATATTCTATCGTGTAAAAGAATCTCTGAAATTTCAAATATAAAATTTAATTATAAAAAGTGACTTTTTGGATTGTACTTTCCTTATTGTAATAGAATTATTATTATTTTCCCAGATATACATATATATTTTTTTTGGTATTTTTGCATACAGTGATTTTTTTCTTTTTTTTTAATTGCTTTCTATTTTATGACACATATACATATTTTCATTTGATATTAATATAAAGTAAAAACACCAGTGTTCATCACTCTCACAAAAGACGTGTTAAAATAAGTGTTTAATAACATCTATGAACATCAATTCGCCTGCGCTAGATTCCTTAGAACCAGATATTCTAACTCGAGCGCATTCAAATTCATAGATGATAATTAACAGTTATTTTAATATGTCTTTTGTGAAGGTGATAAACACTGGTGTCTTTACCTTAGAGTATTATAATTCTATGCTAAAACAGTTGACTCTGTTGTTAAGAAGCTTGAAATTTTTTTTGGACCTTACATTTAAAAAATTAAGTTAAAAGGCCTCTCCACGTATCGTCCCCAGAAGCTATTCTATGGAGAATTTCACCCCATTATAACTCATTAACTACAATATATTTTTAAATTCCGTTTTCATATTCAGAAACTTCACAACTATTAAACAATTTATCGCTTTCTAAAAATTATTTTTAATATTTTAATTTGAGGTTGTAAAATGTGAATTTTTTCATTTTTGAGCTTAAAAATGAAATCTTAAAAATAAGAAAATCAATTTTTAGAAAGCGATACGTCGTTTAATAGTTGTGAATTTTCAGAAAGTGAAAACGGAATTTAAAAATATGTATTAGTTAATGAATTATAATGGGGCAAAATTTCCCATAGAATAACATTGGCTTTGGTTTTCGGAGACGATAGGTAGAGAGTACCCTTAAAAGCAGAAGGAATTGCTCAAGTTAATACTTATCTGTTTCAAAATTTATTTTCGAGTACTTGGCAGAAGTGCAATAACTGGAATAATCTAAATTATTTTATGATTATCGTAATTTTTTGGTTTCAAACTTTGTAGTTGTTTATTGATAAAATAAACACTTCATGTATCCTCTTAACAAATATTTTGAAATAATTACATAATATTTCCACTTTTTTCTCTTTTATAAAAAAATTCTGAAGAAGTTAAAAAAAAAAAAAAAAAAAAAAGATAACTACAGGTTTCAATGTTATTAATATATTACCCAACTGAACTAAAAAAATGATAAAATACTGAATGAGTAATGTAAGAAAATTGGGGGGAAATCCCCCTTATGATATACTTTTGAGTGAGATTTTTCAAAATACTGCAAGATTCTTGCAATTGCAGATTCTAATGTGAACACTGTAAACTCAGTGAAATGACTAATGAATTAGATGTTTTAGAACCACCATTCAATGTTCATAATATATGTTTTATCTATTGCAAACATTCTTAACTTTAACTCAAGGCATGTGTTTAATATGAAAATACGAATTTGACGTATAAAAATAAAATCACTAAGATATTATTATTTATTTATTTTAATATGCACAAATGAATGCATAGAAAAGAAAGTAAATCGTTTATGGACCGAAACTTTTAAAATTTTCAGATTATTTTACTGTGTGAACAGTAAATAACTTCTTAACATCACTTTAAAAATTTTTAATATATAAAAAATGCTTTCCATATATTTCATACATAACATATAATATGAATATAATACGTACAGAGCTATCGCAAGCAATTTAAATGTTACTTTCTTTTCACAGAAATCGACTACTGCAATGCATTTCACTTTTGCTAATCCTATATACGGGGTATCCCCAAAAAATTTAAACACATTTTAATTCTTTATCTGTTAGGGATAAGTAGATAATGAAAGTTCAAAAAATATTAGAAAAAAGGGTAGAAAAAATCATGTTAAGGCTGTAAATTAGTCAGATTCTCCCTTTCCACGGGATTATTGTTGCTTCGTTTTATAAAAATATCTTATTCAAAAAATTAAGTTTTTCGAATTCTGTTTGAATATTGAACAGGTTGTCTTTTAGCTTAGTGAGCAATTTTTTGAAAAAATTAAATATTTTATTTCAGTAAGTAAATTAGGGACTAAGTGAAACATTCAAATTTAATTTTTCCAAAAATTTCTCACTAGGCTAAAAGACGACCTGTTCAAAGAGTAATATTCAAAAAACAGAATTCATGAAACTTCATTTTTAAATCAGATATTTTTATAAAACGAAGCAACGAAAATCCTATTGGATAACATGGGAAGGGATGATGTACAGCCTTAATGGCCCTCTTCACTTACCGTCGCCGGAAGCCCAAGCCAATGTTATTCTATGGCAAATTTTCTCTACAAATAACTCATTAACTAATACATATTCTTTAATTCTGTTTTCAGATTCAGAAAATTCCCAACTGTTAAATTGACGGACCCTTTTTAAAAATGTATTTTTTTAATTTTTAATATTTTATTTTGAAATTGCAAAATGAAAAATTTCACATTGAAAATTCGTATTTTACAGCTTCAAAAAAAATATATATATATATATATATATAAAATACATTTTTAAAAAAGGTGCATCAATTTAACAGTTTGAAATTTTCTGAATGTGAAAACAGAATTTAAAAATATGTATTAGTTAATAAGTTATTTGCAAAGAAAATTTCCCATAGAATAACATTAACTTCGGCTTCCGGCGACGATGAGTGAAGCGGGTCCTTAAGGAAAGAAATCTGTTATGTTTTAAAAATTATTCTTTTCAAATTTTTATATGAACCCTTTTAATTTTTGGTCAATTAAGTTTTTATTTTTACTTTCTTCTATATGTAATATAGAGAAAGTATTGGATTCGTAAAAATTTTCGACCTCGGGTTTTTGATGGATTTACACGTTTTGAGAGCTGTAGAACACGATTTGACCCTTTTTAGAAAATGTCTGTCTGTCTGTGTGTGTGTGTGTGTGTGTGTGTGTGTGACAAAATTTTGTGGCAACTGTATCTCAGGAACTACTGCACAGAATTTCATACAAATTAGTATGTAGTTGCACCTTGACATAAATTAGTGCCTATCAACTTTCGGTAAAAATTGTCTTACAGGTTGCGTTGCCATCCCGCTTTTTCTAAATTTTTAACATGGTGATATAGGACAAAATTTTGTATAAATGTGCATAAAGAGAATTATTTTTTAGTAATCATTATGAAATTTACAAGAATTATTTATAATAGAGGTAGTCAACTGGGGAAAAAATTTTGTATGCGTAGGAGCCTTGTGACCCTCCCTGGGGGGGAAGTCCCCCCTCGAGGGGAGTAAATTTTCAAGATGGGTATCTTTCGAAAGGTCTCGTCAATACCTTTAAAACGAATGGTTGAACTATAAATCTGTGATAATTTAAAACAAAGTTATCGATTTTTTTTACTTTTAACAAAAAGTAACTTAGAAAAAAAATCGTATATATATATATATTTTTAATTTATCTATTTATTTATTTTTTTTAACGAAATTTAACCAGACTTGGTATTTAGTTGGCCCCTGACATAAACTGGGGCTGATTAGATTTGGGGATCAATCACTCAACAAGTGGTGCTGTGATCGT
The DNA here is from genome assembly GCA_963930645.1 of Salticus scenicus. Taxonomy (NCBI): domain Eukaryota; kingdom Metazoa; phylum Arthropoda; class Arachnida; order Araneae; family Salticidae; genus Salticus; species Salticus scenicus. The sequence continues at coordinate 42,625,526 of OZ005658.1, forward strand.
ATTTTTTCTAAATTTTTAACATGGCAGTATAGGACAAAATTTCGTATAAATGTACATAATGGGAGTTATTCTTAACCTGTGATTGTGAAATTAATATGAATTATTGATAATAGTAGTAGTTAATTAGGAAAAATATCTAGGTCATCGCTCCCCCCCCCCCAGGGGAAAGTACCCCGGGGGGGGGGGGGTAAATTTTCAAGATGGGTATCTTTCGAAAGGTCTCGTCAATATCTTTAAAACGAATGGTTGAACTATAAATATGTGATAATTTAAAACAAAGTTATCGATTTTTTTTTTTTTTTTTACAAAAAAAAACTTTGAAAAAAAATCGTATTTTTTTTTTTTTTTTAATATTGTTACTGCGTGAATTTGTATAGGAAAATATAGAAGAAAGTCTTGTAGTGGCCACAGCATACTAGTTTATACAAGAAGACTACTAGAAAGAAAAAAAAATGCACGATTATCTTTAAAATTAACTGAATTATGATACAGAGAAAAACTTGACATACTATTTTTCTCTAACATGTAATTTTATAAAAAATATTTTAAAACGAACTGGTGATTGCTGTTACATGAGCAACCATAAACAAGAATAAATTGTTTTAAAGTAAATAATATCACAGATATCACGTTTTCATAGTTTTTATTTACGGCTAAGCTTTGGTGAGAGGTCGCTGAATGGATGGCCATTTGAAAAAGAGCTCCCAACGGGAAGCTGTTGCTACCCTTGATAGAGACAACACAAGGCCAAACATGAAACCTTGCCTAGGATTTGAACCCGGATATGAATTGATTCTTATAAATTTACATTTCTTATTTTTTTAATAGTCCCTATGTTCAATTTTCAATTAATTATAACTCACTTTTTTTTTTTTTTTTTTTTTTTTTTTTAATATAAAAATATTGCATCATTAAAAATAAAAACTTAGGTGACCAAATTTGTATAGGAGGGTCATGTAAACATTTTAAAAATGCACCTTTTTGAAAATTAAAGGGAAGAAGTTTTAATTAATGTGATGTTATTTTGAAATGAACATTGCTCACATATCTTCAATAAGTAAAGAATTGAACCTTGTTTCAATCTTTTTGAGACATCTGAAATATTATAAATTCATAAAATACTAGACAATAATGTGCAACATGTTTGTTTAAAATCTTTTATTCATATACAGTAGAAGATCTTTAAAACACAAATCTATATAACACAATTCTCCATATAAAGAAATAACACTTCACGTACCAAGTCTTCCCTCCAAGGATGCCGGGTGCCCCTGTGCAAAAAGAATCTCAGGGTAAAGCCTAAAAGTAATGTTTTAAACAGTTTCAGTATATTTTATTCAATCAAATGGAATAACTGAAGGGCATATATTAACTAAAGCTGCACAAACTTTTAGGATATTGTCAACAACTGACGTACCATCATTATATGTTTTGGAAATTAGAGTTATAGGCATTACACCATCAAGTATTCTATACTTTTGACGTAAAACACCTATAACTCTTTCCACATGAATGCGGATGCTTGCAAGTTTGCGAGTCTCTTCTACTTCCAAAGCACACAATTGCCTTCTCCCTTTCATAAAAGCTGGAGTAATAACTCTAGCGCAATATAGGTTGACACTATCTTTAATAGTGAACCCCCTGTCAGCTAAAACGAGGTCACCAGGAATTAATTTTTCAAGAAAACCACTGTTTTCAGTGATATATTTATCACTTGTTCTTCCACCCCATGCTTTAGAAATAAAACTAATTGTGCCTTGGGGGCATATACCAATCAAAAATTTCTGCGTATACCTTTGTTTATAATTTGACCACATTTGAATTGCTGCAAGTAAATTAGATGGTTTCTCCACTTGGATTTCAAAGCAGTCTATAATTACTGTTACTTGATTTTTAAATATATGTTTGAACGCTTCTGGCATTTTAAATTTTATACTGTCTCTGTCTGGCCACAATACAAATGGAGATAACCTCCGTACCATGACATACAAACATGAATAAAATGTTCTTGATGCAGTCATTGATGAAACATTAAATCTGTATGCAAGATCACAAAAATCTAAATTTAACCTCAACTTCATTAAAGTGAGGACAAATTGTTGGAAATTTGTCAATGATGACATTGATGTACTACTAATATATGGGGATATCAGCTGAAACACAATCATCAGGCATTCAAAAGTTGGCAAGCCTGTATAATATAAAGATTTTTCAGGTGAGCCTTGAAACATGTTTTCGCAAATTTCCAAATTTTGCATTTTTTGTTTTAGACCTACTTTTTCTTCGACAAAATCATCAATTGATTGCATCATTTTCTCAATGTCTGTCATGGTTAAATTAGACATAGTTTCCTTTGTATTGTCTGCAGTTGGTGAGTGATTTGTCAATTCTGATTCAATGACACTTGTTGATTCGGATTCTTTATTAGGAATATTTGTTGATTCGGATTCTTTATTAGGAATATTTGTTGATTCGGATTCTTTATTAGGAATATCTAAAGATTTTGCAATTCTTAAATTTCTGGCCTGTAATCGCTCGTAACGTTCAGGAGCTGCAGCACTGATATTTTTCTGGTAACCTAACTTTTGGCTAGGTACCCAATCAACATTAGTAACATCCAATAGATCAGCAGGTTTTCCTAATTTTTAAAATGAGTAAAATCATAAGCATGGAAATTTCTGAATTATTATATACATTTTTTAGAACCAGAAAACTTATCATATTGTGATCAAAAACTGAAAAGAATGTAATTTGCTATTTAACTCTCTACATCTAGTATACATTTTTTTTTTTTTTAATGTTGCATCTAGCTTCTACCAGGGTTGGATTTAGGCTTAGGCACGTGAGTCCTGGGTATTGGGGCGGCAAATTTTTTTTTTCAAGTTACTAAAATTTGATTGGTGCAATTATAATTTGAAAATTGACTGAAATTTGAAAATAAACTCAGATTTAAAAGATATTTAAAGCTGAAAATCAATTAGGGTTTTCATTGACCATAAGAATACTTTCAACATTTAAAATGTGTATTTTTTTTTTTTTTTTCCGACAATATTCAATCTATTTTGGTAACTACAAGTAAGTAAACATTATTATTTTTTTTTCCCTAACTTTTCCTCTATTACTTTTTTCGATAGGTATAAGGAAAAAGTATTGGATTCGGAAAAATTCTTGAACTCCAGTTTTCAACAGATTTATATGTTTAAGATGTTCTGAACACAATTTTACAGTTTTTAGAAATGTCTGTCTGTGTGTATATAAAATAAAATTTAGACGCTGAATCTCACAAACCAATGAAAAAAAATTAATCAAACTTTGTATTTAGTTGCACTCTTACCTAATCTGGTTCTGATTACTTTTGGGAGTCAGTCGTTTAACGGCCCTCTTCACTCATCGTCGACGGAAGCCCGAGCCAATGTTATTCTATGGGGAAATTTTCTTTACAAATAACTTATTAACTAATACGTATTTTTAAATTCTGTTTCCACATTCTAAAAGTTCCCAGCTGTTAAATTGACGCACCTTTTCTAAAAAATTATTTTTTTAATTTTTAATATTTTATTTCGAAATTGCAGAATGAAAAAATTTCACATATTGAAAATTCGTATTTTGCAGTTTCAAAATAAAATATAAAAAATTAAAAAAATAATTTTTTAGAAAAGGTGCGTCAATTTAACAGCTTGGAACTTTTAGAATGTGAAAACAGAATTTAAAAATATGTATTAGTTAATAAGTTATTTGTAAAGAAAAATTACCCATAGAATAACATTTGTTTCGGCTTCCGGCGGCGGTGAGTGAAGAGGGCCCTTAACAGGTGGCTAGGGATGTGGGTTTTCCGGAAAATTTTCAATCTCTAAATTACGAAGGTTTTGTAAAACAAAACTAAATCCATTAAAAGCTACCAGTAAACAAAACTATTCAAAAAAAAAAAAAGTATTAATAATTATTCAATTCAAAAAGAAATTAATAAACAAAACACAGAAATTATGATTTAAATGTTATTTAAACATGTATAAAGCTAGAAAGTTATAATTTTTAATGACTGTTTTGGAACAACTATAGTATTTCCCCTCAGCTAGATTTGGCGATTGTGGCGGAACAGCTTTACTATACGGCACCCATTGCTTATTGCCGTTGCCAATGTTTTGATTACGTGGTATGATGGTGTTTTGATTCGGTTTGTGAGTCGGAACTGCGAATCGTTTCACAACGTCGTGAATCGAATCAAAATGTCATGAAACGATACTTTTCATTATTATGAAATATTTTTTTTGTTTCACTATGTTTTCTGCTGTTTGCTCGCTTCGCGAGCATTGAAACAAAAAAAAAAAAAACATCACTCGACGCCCCTAATTCGTGGAGCATGAATCAGTAAAAGCATGAAAATTCATGGAGCAGCGGTCACTATGTTTTCTGCTGTTTGCTCGCTTCGCGAGCATTAAAACAAAAAAAACATCACTGGACGCACCTAATTCGTGGAGCATGAATCAGTAAAAGCATTAAAATTCATGGAGCAGCGGTCACTGTTTTCTGCTGTTTGCTCGCTTCGCGAGCATTAAAACAAAAAAAAAAAAACATCACTGGACGCACCTAATTCGTGGAGCATGAACCAGTAAAAGCATTCAAATTCATGGAGCAGCGGTCACTGTTTTCTGCTGTTTGCTCGCTTAGCGAGCATTAAAACAAAAAAAAAAACAAAAAAAAAAACATCACTGGACTCCCCTAATTCGTGGAGCATGAATCAGTAAAAGCATGAAAATTCATGGAGCCTCGGTCGCTAAGTTTTCTGCTGTTTGCTCGCTTCGCGAGCATTAAACCCCCCCAAAAAAGCATCACTGTATACCCCTAATTAGCGATGCATGAATCAGTAAATGTTACGTTTCGATACAACTGAAAAAGTATCGATACTCTGATTCGGGTCTCGAATCACCATCATATCACGTGATCAAAACATCGGCAACGGCAATAAGCAATGGGTGCCGTATAGTAAAGCTTAGCCATTGTGGAAAATTCATAAATCTAAAAATGATAAATCATATAGCATAAATGATGAAATCGTAAGCTAAATTATAAATCATAAAATCATAAATCCAAAATAAATAGCATGTAGGCTGCCATGTTATATCTATCGCAAACAATCCAGAACGACATCGTTATCGTTCAAATCGGCGCCAAAGAAAAATCGCCAAATTCAGCTGAGGGGAAATACTATAGTTGTACCACTGTTTTGCATGTATAATGGTTGAATAATCTATATAAAAAAGGTGTCTGTGAACGTTCTGTAGCTGTCAGAGACCCTCACATATCGCTGCCAAACCCCATTTTATTATATTGGGAAATTTTTTATGAGAATTAAGGCTTTTTTTTTTTTTTTTTTTTTTTTTAATTCTGTTTTCATTATTAAAAAAAAACCTAGAAAAATTCAATTTGATTTTGTTTTTACCAAAATTTATTTATTTAATTTTTAATACTTCATACTGAAGTTACAAAGTGGAAAAAAATGATCAAAGTTCTTTGCACTTTATAATTAAAAAAAAAAAAAAAAAAAACTGTTTTTGAAAAACAAGAACAAATTTAACAATTGTGAATATTCTAAAACTAAACAGAATTAAAAAAAAAAAAAAAAAAAAAATGAAGTAATTATCATAACTAATTTCTGTTTAGAATAACATGGGGTTTGGCTGCTAGTGGTAGCAAAAGTATTGAAACACACATCCATATTTTTCTTTAGTTTGGTTGCTAATTTTTATCATGAACTTAATTTTTTATAAACAGTATAAGACTAATATCATGACTCGATAAATATTCACTAACAAAATTGTATTAGGTGCACATCTTTTAAATAGAAATTATTGCTAGCACATCAATAATTTTGCTGCTGACTGTACAAGCAGTGGCGGGCCCTTAAGTATGCAGGTTTACACATTTTTAATCAACAGTTACTGAGATGTAGTCGGAAATTCATCTTAAGAATGTGCTTTTTGGAATATAAGAAAATACTGTAAAATTTGATTATGAATTAGTTCAAAACCAAAGTTTTTGTTAGCAATACATTCGAGTTACGAGTTACTAATATGAAACACACAAATAATTACTGGCTGTAACTAAAAAGTATCAGTTAAGAGTTAATTTTGCATACAAAATGAACACTAATATAAATAATATATAAAACCAGCAAAATTGGAATTTAAAAAATGTTTGGGTGTTTTTTTCTTAAACTGACCTATTTTACCTCACCTGACCCTACTGTAGCTATAATAATCTATAAGCTTATAAGTCTTTATAACAGGCAACTGAGTTAAGAGTGGCAGGTGTGAGAATCACATGACATGCTCCCTCTGGGGATGATCAATATTTAATGAATTAAAACTGGGTCAAGGATTAGTAAATAGCCTGTCAAGAGCATAGCTTAAGGTGGGGGTGGAGGAAGTCTCTCTCCCCAATATTTAAAAAAAGAGGATGCATATTAAGTTTCTGAGTGCTGTCATGTGCCTTAAAGTTCATTAAAAATGGATCATATTTTTGTTAATAATGTTTGTAAGCATCAAAGACACTAATCTTTATTAAAATGTACTCAATATTTATTATAAAACTGATTTGTCTGTTTTCATTCTGTCTTCTGAAGCTTTTAATTTTATTTAATATTTTAATAACCTAAATTACATGTAGGCTTATTTTTCAAATAAATATATGAAATAGCAAAATTTTTTGTTCTTACTGAAAGATTAAAAATATAAGATCCTTCATTTTTTATAGAACTGTCTGTGTGTTTATACAGTCCGAGTCCTTTTTGTTTGTCTTATAGGTCATTAAAGATTATATATACTTTAGACTTACAATTTAATTACATTTATGTAACATAAAATTATTTAAAATACCCTAATTATGATTTACTCATATTTTGTAATTTGATGTAAAATGTTCAAAACATGGTTCTGAGTTTTATTAATATAAAATAAATCCAGATGAAATACAAATTATGATTAAATTAGATTTGTGAATGATAAGAGGAAAAATAAGAGAAAACTTTTTACATCTTGGTATTTTCAGCATAAAAATAACATTTTTATACGTTTAAAAGTAAATCTCAAATGACAAAACAAACCGGAAATAAAATGATCTTCGCAAATAAGCAAATATTTTTCTTTTGCTTCGGTCATATCGGATCTCTTGATGGCGTTCAACCATGCCTTTCTCCGTTTTACCGATAATTCTTTTTGTTTAGTACTTCCTCTAATTAAAATTGCTGGTAGACGAAAAAATGACTTTTTGTCTCTTCCTCCTCTATTCGAACAGTTGAAAACACCACAAAAACGAGGCATATTTCGCTGATTGTTTTAGCAAATGAATTTGTTTTAGTAAATAACACTATTCCACAATGATAAACAATGATTCAGTGAGGTCAACTGTCCTTCAGCATAAAAATATCGTCTGCTCGTGACGTCATCTGTTAGAACTCAATTGTAAGTCACGATTAACATTATTTTCCCTTATTGTTAAACTTTTCTCAGAATATTTGGCCAAAGTTACATTTGTATAGTCTGTTTGAGATCCCCCCCCCTTTTAACAATTGATGTAATATATTTTTTACCTATTTGTAAGTATATACCTAAACTTTATATTTCTATAGGTACTATTAAGGCTCCTATATATACGAGCTGGCGCATCAGGCATTTTGTTGCCTTACGGTTGCAACATGTACCCAGCGCGTTTCTCTGATAAACAAACCACAAACATTTTTTTTTTTTTTTTTGTCGTCTTACGTTACTTTAGAGTAACTTATTTTATTATATTTCATAATTTCAGCTAAGTAAACCATGATATGGAAGTTTGTTTAGAGGTAAACTGCTATAATCTTGCAAGAAGTGATAATAAAGTGTTCACAGACCTTCTATTACTGTGTATTTCAGTTTTGGCGACATTTTGTAAAAGAAACAGAATCCGCCCTAACAAAACATCGTACATCCATAGGATATCCTCAGAATAAAATGACATCCTGAGAATGTACTATGAAAAAAATGTGTTTTTAGGAATATTATTGTTGCTTATTGGTCTTATCTTCACCGGATTAGCTTCAGATCAAGATTTCTTAAAATCATTAGGGAAGCGATAAGGACGCCAAGCGGGAATGCTGTCCTCTTCGGAGGCAAAAAAATGGCGGTAATGCGCCGGCCTATTACTATTTTATTTAGGGGCTCTAGGTACTATGAATCCAATTTAAGAATATCATCAATATGTTTCATAAGCTTTCCATTGCTGTAACTTCAAGGCTACATTTATTTATTCATGTTTTAATCATCTTATATTGTGTAATACTCACCAAAATTTATTGTAAACATACAAAATATATTAAAAAATTTTTAAATGAAAAATAATTGTATTTTTATAAGTTTTACATAAAAGTAATTTCGGAATAAATAGAGAGCATATATTTTACTTTTTATTTTCTCTTTCTTTTATATATAATCCGAAATTTGCATGATTTTTATTAACTTCATTTTACTCTATACCTGCTGTCTCGTAATCGGGCAATTTGACGAAAATATAAAACTGAACACAACTAACAATAATTCAAAAACAAAATGTTTTTAATTCTTGGAGTAGTGTGAAGTTTAATTTTAATTTATATGAATTGTTTTATGAAAAATGGCCCTAATAGATGTCCATGTCCTTTCATATTAGGATATTTAAGAAATTTACACATGTCAGTTAATTACTAACATGTTGTAAATGCTGTGACTTTTTATTCAAGTACTAGTTTGAAATTTAATAATGTGTGTCCTGATAGCGTACTACTTGCTCTTTGTCTCTGAAATAACATTATTGTGACATTAATTTCAGTAAAAACTCTTAATGAATTGATCCTTTTTAAAGAAGGGGTAAAAGTTATTATTATTTTGTCCTATAATCTTATGCAAAATAAGCCAACGTTATTTTTAAAATGGACACTTTTTTAAAAATATTTAAAGCTGTGTTAAAATAATACATTAAAGTTTCTTTTTTATCTTAATGAAATTTAACAATAAAATACTTATATTTTTTATGATCTTACTTTGATTTTTTAATAAGCTATTAAGTAAAATAGTAATGAGTTTAGTATAAATGAGAAGCACATTGATTTTTCCAAACAGAATAAATTTTTACATTAAATTACTTGTAATTTAATGATAAATGTCTTATTAAATCCCTAAGTCATTTTATACATTACTTTTAGGCCTAGCTACTATAAACAGTTCAAATTAATGAATGCAGATAAGTAACATTGAATAAAAACTTTGTCTAAAACAAAAAAGGCTGTGTTAAAAGAAAAAATAATTAATAGTTTAATTAAATGTAATTATAAAATTTTTACTCACATTGCTTGAAAATGTTATGCTGCTTTTTGTATATACAGATTATGGAAAAGAAACTGTTTCAGTATGTTGCTTGTTACATTTATGAACATGTACCTGACAGTTTAATTTTGTATATCCTTTGATAGTAAAAAAAGAAAAAATAGTTTTATAATTGATTTCATTAAAGCTTTTTATCTTGGGAAACGAAAAAATAAATAATAATAATAATGTGACAATAACAATGTTGTCAAAAGATTACCCTTTAAGGATCTTTTCGCAAATTTTAATTTTACATATCTGTAGCATATTTAAAAGCTGTTTAATTCTGTATGTCCCTTGATAGTAAAAAAAAAGAAAAAATAGTTTTATAATTGATTTTATTAAAGCTTAAGCGTTAATTTAAATACAAGATGAAAAGATTATATTTAGATTGGTTCATTATAATTATTATTTATTTTATAAAATAAATTGAAATGCAGTATAAACAAATAAAAATAAGTTTAATTATAAATTTATTATCTGGTATTTATCTATTTATTTATTTATTTATTTTTAATGCAATATCCATAAAGGTTATTTTGCAGATTATCCTTTAAAAGTATTGTGCAAAGTCCTGTTAATTAAGGCTCCTATATATACGAGCTGGCGCATCAGGCATTTAGTTGCCTTAGGGTTGCCACGTGTACCCAGCGCGTTTCTCTGATAAACAAACGACAAATACATATATATTTTTTAATCGTCTTACGTTACTTTAGAGTAACTTGTATTATTATATTTCCTAATTGTAGCTAAGTAAACTATTATATGGAAGTTTGTTTAGCGAAAAACTGCTGTAATCATTCAAGAAGTGAATATAAAGTGTTCACAGACCTTCTATTACTGTGTATTTGAGTTTTGGCGTCATTTTGTGAAAGAAACAGAAACCGCCCTAACAACAGATCTTACTACAGTACATCCATAGGATATCCTCAGAGTAAAATGACATCCTGAGAACGTATTGTGAAAAAAATGTGTTTTTAGGAATGTTATTGTTGCTTATTGCTCTTATCTTGAACGGATTAGCTACAGATCACGATTTCTTAAATTCTTTAGGGAAGCGATAAGGATGCCAAGCAGGAATGCTGTCCTCTTCGGAGGCAAAAAAATGGCGGTGATGCGCCGGCCTATTATTTTATTTAGGGGCTCTACTGTTAAAAATATTATTTGTGAAATCTATTGAATTCATCAAATGTCAATGGCGAGCTATTTTGTGCTAAAATGTGTTAAAACTTTTGCATTAAGAAAGAGTCATTCCATGCCAAATCATGCAATTTTTAATCTTCAACCTGTGTACTGAAATTTTCAATTAAACATTCAGGAATCATCCTTCTTAAAATAAATGAAAATATATTTTTAAAAAACTTTCTTTTATTTATTTTTTGAAAAATCAACATTTTTTTAGCTTAAATAAACACATTCTCAATTTCTATGAGGGATAACGGAGAAGTTTCTGACTTCTCATTTTAAAGAAAATTTTATTGATTTAATTTCATGTCCAACTTGATTATGTTAAGTGATTTTTTTTTCTTTTTTAAGATAATGTTCTTAAAAAGCAAAAAAAAAAAAAAAATTAACAGCTAAACTTTTTAGAGCGGGATCAGAAGTTATAATAAAAAGTTATTATACATGTAAAAATATATTATAATTATCATACATTTCGCTTATATGATAAAAGACTTTATTTTTAAGTTCTTAATAATTTGAAAGAGAGTGTAAACATCTATATATTTTGTTGTGGTCGAAGAATTCATACCCTAGTAGTGTAGGGAAGGGTCCGGCACCTGGAAAACAACTAAGCCCCTACATGATGAAGCAATGAATGAGACTCCAGGTGTCAGGTTGAAAATCAACCTTCAAAGGTCTAATTATTTATTTATTTTTTTCTTTACATTCTTTTATTATCAACCGTTATTGAACTTCTGATTATAGCAAATACTTGCTCGGCTGCACCCTTATTTTATGAACTAAAACAGGCCTTTTTGTTTGCTACGCAAACAAATTTTGAAAATTCAACAACCAGCTGGTTTGCGATCCTTGAATGACCTTGTTAAACTTATGCTCAGTTCCATTACAAAAAGTAGAAACCCTAAAATATCTCAATAAGGAAGAAATTTTGCAGAGCACGATTATAAAAGTGTTGTGTATTTAAATGATCTATCAGATGAGCAGGGTTCAAAATTAGCAGTTTTCAGTTTTTTTTTTTTTTTTTTTGCATACTTGCCAACCATCTCATTGTGAACCGTACAACTTTTAGTACCCGCCTTTTTTTTACGTACGGTTATTAATGAGATGGTTGGCAAGCCCAGTGGCAGAAACTCCGCGACACGGCAACATAGTCGCTGACACAGAAAAAATGCTTGCAGACAGTTGTTGTCTGCACTAATAAAAAAAATTAATCCGCAACTTTCGGACAGTCTGTCTGCAGTCATAAAAAATTGTCTGCAATTTACAGACATCTTTCGCCCGTGACAATGCGCTACCTATGCATGACGTCTCTGGTAGGAACTCTAGACCTAGAGCCCCCATGCCTTGGTAGAAACACACAAAACAGTGCTTACAACGGCGACCTAGGGAGATTTCCCTTGATATTCAGCGCTATGTTTCTATTCTTTTCTCCTGTTACCTGTTACTGAGATTCTACGGGAATGTAGAAAAGTGCTCCAAAACGTCTTCTCCACTTCAGAATTCGCTTATAAAAATTTCTGTATCAAAACTAAAACTTTTATTATTTATAATTATTTATATTGTGTTGTGTCAAACATTGCTATAAATATTTAATTGAGTACAATTTCAGCTTTCAGGATTTTTGAATGTAAGCCATTTTCACCCTTGATTATACACAAATTTCGCAGACAGATTATGAAATTTTAAAAGCCTACAAAACTATTCTGGCCTGAAATTTCTACAAAACTATCTGCCACTGGGTTGGCAAGTATGATTTTGTTTTGACAACCACAATTTTATACCTAAAGCCTTGGTTTTTAAGAACACAAAACGTGAACGTCAACATAGTCAGCCTTGAGATTTTCAATTTGCGCATGCGTCACGACGCTCTGTTCTGCGGTTTCAACGCCAGCGCTGATATCAAAGAGATTCTGATTGGAGCGTCGCGGCTTCGAAAACATTGACGTTTGCTTATGTGTTCTTAAAAACCAGGGCTTAATCGTCACTTGAACGCCTAACATTCTTTTTTCCCCTTCAATATGCAGTTATAATGTGTGATGAAAATAATGTTCACTTGCAACAAAGTAGTAGAAATAAATTCCTACCTTTCTTTTCGTACTTTATGTGCAATGTTTATGCATATGTTTCCAGATGTAAATAATTTTAAAATTGTTTCTTAGTACAGTATAATTGCAACTAAGAAAGAAATATTACCGTAAAAACCGGAGTATGAGCCGCAGCCAGTACCGTCAAACTGAGGGAATTTTTTAATCAATAGCCACCAATAATTTTTAAGAGTGGCATTTGATATATGTAATTGACGACTACTCTACGAAGTCATTATACAAACGTTATGATTAAATTTTAGTGGTTGCTATTGAATAAAGCACTGGGTTCGGCACATACGCTGGTTTTTACAGTAGTTGCCATTTTGCACTCAACTTGCTGAGTCTGATTTCGACCACTGCAGATGAGGTATCATAGGTTGGACCACGGGGTCCCCAGGGTACCCATATGACGCAAACTCAATTTTTTCAAGTAGATGCCATAGTTTTCTTCCTAGAATCATGTTAAGCGAAAAAAAAAATTTTTTTTTCAATTCATGTATTGTTTTTTTTTTTTTTTTTTTTTTTTTTTCAAAGTAGGGGTCCCGTTGCCCTGAATCGCATGTTGTAAAAAAAATAGAAATTCAAACCCCGACTATGATATTTTATCTGAGAGATCATTTGGATGCACAACACTTTCATAATCATTGATTTTGAGCAAAATCGCTGTTTTATTGAGATATTTAAGATTTACAGTTTTTTTTTATTACAGCATAAGTTTCAGGACCCCTATTTATAAAAAAGGAAAAAAAAAAAAAAGATTTAATAAAAAAAAAAAAAAAAAAAAAATCCGCTTAACATGATTCTGTAAAGAAAAAGTGTGGTTTCCCTTTAAAAATATTGAGTTTGTGTCACATGGGACCCATTCATGATACTTCGTTTCATAGATCATGTGAGTGCATGAAACTTTTGAAATCAATATATCCAGCAGAAATATCCGATTTTTTTTGTTGCAACGTAAGAATCGGGGGCCCTCTACTCTGCAACACAAAAAAAGCAATACCTAATTTAAAACAGATTTTTTTTCCACGTAAGATGATAAAAGTTATAGAAATTACCATATTCAATGTCAATTTAAAATACATAATATTTAATACCTTTATCATTATTATTTAATGAAATATTATGCTGAAAAATCAGTAATTTTTTTTTCTTTCAGAATAGAAATAAATTTGTAATATCTAGACCATTTTGCATTACAGCTTTAGTATATGAACCCGTTGGTGACTTTTAAAATTTTGTCACTATTTGGCGATTTTTGGTATATTTGCTTATTAAAAAAAAAAAAAAAAAAAAAAAAAAAAAAAAAAAAAAAACTACCTATTTTTTTTAATGCTCATACATTGTACTATTGGATTTTTAAATTTATTTAGGTTATTATTTAATACTCTGTATATTTTTAATGAACAGTTAAATAATAATTTTACACATTCGAAAATATCTGAAACGAAAAATGAATATATATTATTGTTTTAATTTGGAAAAATGGTGAAAATGTGCTTTACAACTTTTCTGAAAATCGTGAATTTGGCAAAATGAGATTGCCACATTTGAAGATGAATCATTCAACAAATGATAAACATCGAGGTTGCCGAGTTTGACATCTTTATCGCCAATTGCAAACAAGACAACAAGCAGTGGGCTAAAGCACATTCAATCCAAATGTCTAATTCTGTAATATTTTCTGTCATTTAATAATGAATTTGAATTTGAATCTAAAATATATTTTTATGTCAAAATAAATCCAAAATAATTAAAAATTATATTCAATAATAAATCAACCATGAATATTCATTTAGAAAGATTGGAATGTAAAGGTTGATTTTTTATACCAACTATGTGAGAAATGCCGAGCTGGTCATCAGCCTCAGTGGCAGAGCATCCGCACGTTAAGTGAAGAGCCCGGGTTCGATTCCCAGCTGTGTTATTTTTCACGTAGTTGGTATAAAAAATAAACCTTTACATTCCAATCTTTCTAAACGTATATTCAAACTATTTTAAAATATGTTTTTAAATAATAAAGATAAATACACTTTAAAGACAAAAAGAAGCACTGCAGTCAAATTATACATACACAATATTATTTCCTTATTTGCAAAAAAATAACACATAAATTTTTTTTTAAACAACATAAAAAGTTGCCAGTAAGAAAATAATTTTTTTAAAGTAGAAATAATAAGCAAATAAATAAATAAATAAAAAAATCTTAGCAAAATTCTTAATGTTTCGTATCACGTAAATCTTTTTGAATTTATGATTTTCTTTTATTGTATTATGGTGAAGGTATTAATGTATCAAAGTAAATTGTATATTTATCTTTTTTATTATTATAATTATTTATAAAAAATATTTTACAATACTTCGAATATATTTTGGCATTAAAAAAAAAAAAAAAAAAAAAAAAAAAGAGTCAAATTCACATTTCTTTATAAGTTGACTCATATATAAACCATCTTCTAATTTCACTTCGATAGTTTTTTAAAATTACAAAATCTCACCAAGCAAACTTTATTGGCGACAACAATCAATATATATAGTTACGCTCATCACTGACTGACTGACTCTGTCACGCTTAAAAAGGCTGAGAGATTTCCTTGGACTCTGTCTGTGTGTGAATGCAAGTTGCCACCCAATTTTCATAATTTCGTTAATTAAAAAAAACTTAATTGTCCGATCAATAAGCTATTTTAACCAATGGATTCAGAAGAATCGCCCCTTTCATTTGGTACAGCTTATTTGTAACGAATTTTTGATTAGATTTTTTAAAATTAATTAAAATATGAAAATAATAACCAACTAATAGCTTTAAAATAGACATTTAAATTTTTAATTGTTGCCAAAAAATAAATAAATAAATAAATAAAAATACGAGATTTTCTTTTCAGCATAAAATGAAATATGCTTTCACATGAAAAAAAAAAAAAAAAAAAAAAATTATAGAAATTGCTCATGCATATGAAAAAATGACGTCTTTATGACTTTAAAATAATTTTAAAGGTAACGAATAAATAAATAAAGTGTGAAAAATTTGCACAGGGTTGCTAGCAAATGAATTATTTGAAGTGAGAAATAAATAAAATGAAATAAGAATTTTTCAATGGGTGCCTTAGTCGCCCTACAACTAACTAGAAGATTTAATGGATTAAAAGCTAATTTGTAACTTAGACTTATTTATTTACCTCACATGATATATTTAATACTAAAGGATTTTATGTAATACATTATGTGATACATTGTGAAATCGATTGTTGCCATTAGAAATTTAATATATATATATATATATATATATATATATATATATTCACATGAAAACATATTTCATTTTATGCTGAAAAAAAAATGGCAACAATAAAAAACTTAAATGTCTATTTTAAATGTTTATTTTCATATTTTAATTAATTAAAAATAATTCTAATCGGAAATTCGTTACAAATAAGGTACCAAATGAAAGGGGCAATTTTTCTAAATCCATCGGATTAAATAGCTTATCTATCGGACAATTAGATTTTTTTTAATTAATAAAGTATGAATTTTAGGTGGCAACTTGCGTTCACACACTGAATCCAAGGAAATCTCTTAGCCTTTTTAAGCATGACAGAGTCATTTAGTCAGTTAGGAGCGTAACTATATATGATTTTTAATTGTTTATGTATCTTTAAAGAAACTAGAGCTTAATGACTGGTGTGTTAGTTCTGCATATTTAGTGTTCTATGACTTATTGATTAATGCTGGGGTGGTCAAGCATCGTTCTTTAGTGGACGGTAGGGACAGAGTTAACTACCACTGGATTAATGTATATGCTAAATGTAATGATTAATGTATGTGTGAGAAATGCCGAACTGGTCATCAGCCTCAGTAGCAGAGCATCCGCACGTTAAGTGGGGAGCCCGGGTTCGATTCCCAGCTGTGTTATTTTTCACATAGTTGGTATAAAAAATCAACCTTTACACTCCAATCTTTCTAAACGTATATTCAAACTATTTTAAAATGTTTTTAAATAAAAAAGATAAATACACTTTAAAGACAAAGTAGAAATAATAAGCTATTAAAAAAAAAAAAAAAAAATTCTTACCAAAATTCTTAATGTTTCGTATCACGTAAATCTTTTTGAATTTATGATTTTGGTTTATTGTATTATGGTGAAGGTATTAATGTATCAAAGTAAATAGTATATTTATCTTTTTATTATTATTATTATTATTATTTATAAAAAATATTTTAAAATACTTGGAATATATTTTGGCATAAAAAAAAGAGAGTCAAATTCACGCTCATTTATAAGTTTTCTCATATATAAACCATCTTCTAATTTCACTTCAATAGTTTTTTAAAATTACAAAATCTCACCAAGCAAACTTTATTGGCGACAACAGTCAATATATACAGTTACGCTCATCACTGACTGACTCTGTCACGCTTAAAAAGGCTAAGAGATTTCCTTGTACTCTGTGTGTGAATGCAAGTTGCCACCTAATTTTCATAATTTAGTTAATTTAAAAAAATTAATTGTCCGATCAATAAGCTGTTTAAACCAATGGATTCAGAAGAATCGCCCCTTTCATTTGGTACAGCTTATTTGAAACGAATTTTTGATTAGATTTTTTTAAATTAATTAAAATATGACAATAATAACCTAGTAATAGCTTTAAAATAGACATTTAAATTTTTTATTGTTGTAAAAAAAAAAAAAAAAAAATTACGAGATTTTTTTTTCACATTAAATGAAATATGCTTTCACATGAAAAATATATATATATATATATATACATATATATATAAATTATTCATGCATATGAAAAAATGACGTCTTTATGACTTTAAAAGTAACGAATAAATAAATAAAGTGTGAAAAATTTGCACAGGCTTGCTATCAAATGAATTATTTGAAGAGAGAAATAAATAAAATGAAATGATAATTTTTCAATGGGTGCCTAAGTCGCCCTACAACTAACTAGAAGATTTAATAGATTAAAAGCTAATTTGTAACTTAGACTTATTTATTTACCTCACATGATAATTTTAACACTAAAGGATTTTATTTAATTTATTTTCGTAGACATTTGTCTGGAATGATTCATTGAGAAATCGATTGTTGCCATTAGAAATTTAATATATATATATATTCAAATGAAAGCATATTTCATTTTATGCTGAAAAAATGGCAACAATTAAAAATTTAAATGTCTATTTTAAATGTTTATTTTCATATTTTAATTAATTAAAAAAAAATCTAATCGGAAATTCGTCAGAAATAAGGTACCAAATGAATGCGATTTTTCTGAATCCATCGGATTAAACAGCTTATCTATCGGAATATTAGATTTTTTTAAATTAATAATGTATGAATTTTAGGTGGCAACTTGCGTTCACACACTGAATCCAAGGAAATCTCTTAGCCTTTTTAAGCATGACAGAGTCATTTAGTCAGTGAGGAGCGTAACTATATATGATTTTTAATTGTTTATGTATCTTTAAAGAAACCAGAGCTTAATGGCTGGTGTGTTAGTTGTGCATATTTAGTGTTCTATGACTTATTGATTAATGCTGGGGTGATCAAGCATCGTTGTTTAGTGGACGGTAGGGACAGAGTTAACTACCACTGGATAAATGTATATGCTAATTGTCCTTTGTACACTGATTGACACATATTTAACCCTTTGCCGGCCCCTAACGCTCTAAATTGTGTTGCCAAAAACCATTAGTAAAACTTTATTTCACTTTTCTTAATACATAGTTTTGATATAATTATAGTTGCACTTTCACTTATTTTTTGTATATTAAAATATTTTATTTATTCATTTTATCTTTAGTAATTTCATGCATTTCATACACCACTGATAAAATTTTATTTTCTTCATCTCAACATTGTCGTAGCTATTTAGTGAAAATCTTTATCCGAGTGACCGATGCCAGCGGGCCCTCCGTGGCCGAGTGGTTAGGTCACCACTTTGCTAATCGCCTTCGAGCGTAGGAGAGCGGATTCGATTCCCGCGCTGGCCCTGGGTGTTTTTTCATTTCTTCGTATTGTAATTCTTTCATATGCTATCTGTAATTTTCTGACGAAGATTTACAAGCGGACTACAAGTCAAGCATACAAATCTGATGTATATGTTATCAATAAACAATCAAACCGATGCCCGAATTATGTTCATAATTAAATAAATCTTATTATGATGATACTATACTAAATGAGATATTGGTAACATTTCCTTCCATGTGTTGCTCTTATAGGAATATTATTTATATTTCTGTAATGTAAACAAAATAATTAATAGTGTGGACAACACACATATACACACATTATAAAATACAAACATCGTACTACCTGTATAAACTGTTTTTAAAAAAATCATTAAAAAATCAACAATATGGTAGTTAATCATAATAAATATAAAAATATATTATTTATATAATGATAATTTGGAGAAATAAATTTATTGTTTTGAATTTAAAAAAAAAAAAAAAATGCTGTTTATGACATTTAATTTTTTGCTATTTATTGATAAAAAAACAATTTTTAAGTGTAAAAATTTAATATTTATTGAATTTGAAAAAATAGACTCAAAGTTATTTAAAATGAGCAAGTGTAAATGTTGAATATTAAATAAGAACTGACTTAGAGAAGGAAATAAAAAATTCTGACAAAATAAATATAATTAAAGCTTTCACTATAAAACATTAAAGCTTTCACTATAAAACATTCATTTTACATGAAAACACTTATTAATTTTCCTACTCTTTATATATATATATACCATATATTCAATATAAACATAAAAACTTTCCCAGTAATAATCTATGACAGTTCACCACATATTAATCAAATTAGTTTAATCTGCTATTGAAAACAATTTAATAATGAATTGCTGGTGCTTTTTCGGTTCCGGTATTTTAAAATGCTCAAAATATAAAACTTTGTAATGTCTAAAATCTTAGGGGGAAATGTCTCTGTAATTATAAAATAATTACAGAGTGTTAGGTTTGAAAATTTTGTTTATGATATATCTATGTTTGTGATATAAATAATATATATATATAAAAGGAAAGAAAAAAAGAATTCGTAATAAAAATTCATGGTATGCACAGATAACTGGAAAGTATCTGTTATCCTGTTAAAGTCAAAAATAATCATTTTCACGACTTAACGACCATCAGCAACAACAAAACAACTTACAAAAGTAGACTGTCAATTCTAAAGACATTCGAATATCGAATTCGACAATTCTTTGTGAAACAGAAATATAGGCCAAAATTGGCTACCTACTAAGATGGCGACGTTGCTAAGTTTTGATTGTTTGGAGAAAGTATTTACCATTGAAAAATAAACAGCCCATCAGCCAGATTCATGTTTTTTTTTTTTTAAATCTAATTGTGATTAGTGTTTTAGCTTGTATGTAACGCTAAACTTTTTTAATTTGATCGTTCATGATCTCGTGAAATGCGCCTTGGTTTAATTTTTAACTCAACATTCGTCGATACAAAGGTATATTTTTACAAAAAATAATTCGTTCCGTCCCATTAATTTTTCTTCAAACGTGAAGAAAATCATCCACTTTTGAGGTGTATATTTAAAGGCTAGAGGTGGTCCGGAGACATGCCATCACAATTTTGATCCTCCACCATATTTAACGGGAATTAAAAATGAATTGTCTAACAATAATAATGAGATTATGGGATCATAGAATTAAAAAGATGAACCGCCTCAAAGTTCTTCGAAACCCGATTATCAACAAAAATGTGATTCTGTCAGTTTCGTGAGATTTCAAGGGGAATCTGTTGTTTTGAACTTAAATTTGGCAATACAAAAACATTCCTCTAGTATAATGTCATCAATTGGAAAAATTTAATTGTTCACTTCTCTCAAACAGAAAAGGGCAGAATTGATCAAAACAAAAAATGAAGAGTTTTACTAAGATAATGAGAGATTGCATACAAATTCGGTGACTCGTCAGAAACTTTTACAGTCTTGATGGGGTGGCCACCCCTAACAGCACATCCCGTCCACAAGACATCCTCATGATATCCTATGGATGCAAGTACGTCTACGGGACATCCTCAGGATGTACTATGGATAAGTGTGCTGTTAGGGACACCTACCATATTTTCCAGATGAAGAACTTTCGAATTATTACTTGCTCCAGTCCTTAGAAAAATTTTTAGAGGCTAAGCCTTTGCTTCAAATTTTCACCAAAAAAGTCACTTTCTGAACAATGTAATAGTATGTGCATGTATGTGTGTATTTTCTTCATTACAGATGCGGATATGTGTTCTTAGAGTACTGTTTTGTGAAAATCCTTTAAAACTTATTAAACAGATGTAATCTTTCTTTTCTGTATGTGTATATCAATGTATATTATCAAAATACATTTATCAAAAATCCTATTTTTTTTTAACAATATGTTTTAGACAAGCAAATCTTTTTAACTTTAGTTAATACAACGACAATTATAGTTAGATTGCAATTGACCAAATTTTTAAACATATTTATATTTCATCCGTATGTACCCTTAAATATTCATTCAGAATTTTACTCATAAAGCCGATTGGCAAATATTTCAATCGTTAATAATTTTCTTCTGAATAAACTGTCCATTTTGAGAGTATCATATAAAATATGCTTCGCACACTTAAGATTTCCCCGCTATGAATGCGCGAATATTTCTTTAATATTATGTTATATGAAAAAAAAAAAAAAAAGCTATTGATATGCATTATAATCTTTTCACTTTTTTGAATAAGCAGATGGGAACTAATGTTCCTTTTTTGAGAAAACCCTTAAATTTTATCTCCACACGTTTGGCTAGCCTTCGTATGGATGCATAGATGTCTTTTTAGTTTACTATTTTCAGAAAATCTTTTAGAACATACTTTACACACGTAGGGCTTCTCTCCTGTATGAGTGCGTAAATGTCTTCCTAAATTTCCTTTATCAGAAAATGCTTTAGAACATATGTTGCACACGAAAGGCTTTTCTCCTGTATGAGTACGGGAATGTAAATCCAATTTTCTTTTTTCAGAAAATCCTTTAAAACATTTTTCACATACGTAAGGCTTTTCTTCTGCATGAGTACGTAAATGGTTATTCAACCTTGCTTTTTCGTAAAATCCTTTAGAACATATTTCACACACGTAGGGTTTTTCTCCTGTATGGGTACGCGAATGTACAAACAATTTTCTTTTTTCAGAAAATCCTTTCTGACATACTTCACACAGGAATGGCCTTTCTCCTGTATGAGTGCGTTTATGTCTATCTAATTTTGCTTTTCCAGAAAATGCTTTAGAACATATTTCACACACGAAGGGCTTTTCCCCTGTATGAATGCGTGAATGTGTATCTAAATTTCCTTTTACAGAAAATTCTTTAAAACATATTTCGCACACGTAGGGCTTTTCTCCTGTATGAGTGCGGGAATGTTTATCCAATTTTCCTTTTTCAGAAAATGCTTTAGAGCATTTTTCACATGAGTAAGGCTTTTCTCCTGTATGAGTACGTGAATGTCTGTCTAATTTTGACTTTACAGAAAATGCCTTCGAGCATATTTTACAAACATAAGGCTTTTCCCCTGTATGGATGCTGAAATGTGTGTTTAGACTTCCCTTTTCGGTAAATCCTTTTTGACATACTCCACACACGAATGGCTTTTCTCCTGTATGTGTGCGTAAATGTTTATTCAAATTTCCCGTATGCAAGAATTTTTTAGAGCATATTTTACACATATACGGTTTTTCACCAGTATGTGTGCGTAAATGTGTATCCAAACTTCCTCTCTCCCTAAATCCTTTAGAACATGTTCCACAGACGTACGGCTTTCCCTCTGTGTGTATGTGCAGGTGTTTAATTAGATTATTCTTTCTGGAAAATTCTTTATGACATGTTTCGCACATATATAGCTTTTCTTCTGTATGAATGCCTCTATGTTTATCTAAATTTTCTTGTTCAGGGAATTCTCTAAAACATACTTCACATATGTACGTCTTTTCTCCTGTATGCATGCGTGTATGTTTATCTAAATTTCCTTTTTGACAGAATCCTGTGAAACATACTTCACATATGTATGGCTTCTCTCCAGTATGTGTACGTAAATGATTTTCCAAATTTCTTTTTACAACAAATTCTTTACTACATATTCCACATGAATACTTTTTATCACGAGTGCGATGATGGACATGTGTGTTCGTATTTTCTGACATATCTCACAAATATATATATATATTTCTTGAGAAAGATTTATTGATGCTTCTAATTTTTAGAAATAAGAACTTCTTTACAGAATATCATCTCTCAGAACATATTTCTCAAGCTATCTGAAGTGAAATATCAGTTTTCTACAGTATAAGAGATATTGCCTTACTCAACCAGATAAATGAAATAGAGTGCTGATTTTGATACACTTCTACATTATAAGAAACTTGATGTTAATCACTTTGGCAACCCTAAATCAAACATAGATAGCAGGGTTATAAAAGATAGTGATGTATCTTTATTTGGCGTAAAAAGTAATCCGTATAGATTAAACAAAATCCTGAACCTGATTGACCAGAAGGAACTGAGAGATAATAATACCGGTTTGTGCGGTAGGTGATAACGAAAAAAGTGGATAAAAGCAATAAAATTTGTTCTCTCTTCTATCTATTGTAGTAGTCTCCAGAAA
This sequence comes from Salticus scenicus, assembly GCA_963930645.1. Classification (NCBI taxonomy): domain Eukaryota; kingdom Metazoa; phylum Arthropoda; class Arachnida; order Araneae; family Salticidae; genus Salticus; species Salticus scenicus. Next base: position 42,648,818 of record OZ005658.1, read on the forward strand.
TACACAAAAGATGTTTATTTATTATTGTTATTTTTTTTACTATTCTTGCAATTTGCAATTAAATATCAAGCAACATTTTAAGAAATATTACATATTATTAATATACATATATATTATCAAAGAACACAAATAAGGCAAATTTGACTTATTCTTTTAATAAACTTATTTTTTCTTTTACTTTAAAAAAAAGTTATAAACTTTTTTATCTTTTTCAGCTTACATTGGGCGTAATGTAAAAGTAATTAATTCACAAGAATTTCCTAATTTCTTCTTAATTTTCTTATTTGTATTTTTACATTTATATAATTTAAACAAATCACCGTTTTAAACATATATTGGTCTGTGTTTAAATAATTACAGATTTGTTAAATAATAATATGCAGTACAGAGTGTCTTAAATAAATACTCAAATGGGGGAAATAAAAAAATTAAATTAAAGGGAGCATGCATATTTATTTATTTAATAATTTTTAACTGTTTAATTAAAGATCAACCTCAGTTAATATACTGATATTTCTAACTCCTTTCATGTTCTTGAATTAACAAAGAATATGTATATGTATATTTAATTTCTTTACCTCCCAACACACACACACACACAATTATATATGTGTGTGTGTGTTTATATATACTGTAAAATAAGTATGAGACTCAATAATATATAATCCTAATTGCTGATTTTTATGTACCATACTTTCAGGTAATAAAAAAAAAAAAATAATAATAATAATATCAGCATTATTATTTAACAGTATTGTTAAATAATAATATGCAGTACAATGGGTTTTAAATAAATTTTCAAATGGGAGAAATAAAAAAATTAAATTAAAGGGAGCATGCATTTTATTGAACGTGAGGTCTATTTATTTCAATAGAAAAAGAAAATACCAAATAAAAACAGTTTTTGTTTTTACTGCGGTTTTTGATTTTATTTTACTTTTTATCAAGTTAAATATATATATTAAAAATAAAATTGAACAAAAACTTGTGAAAGAAATTTTAAGAGATTAATGAAATAACCGATGCTAAGGAGCGCAATTTCATATTTTAAAAGAAAGAGTCAGTTATTTATTTTTTGATTGATTTTGGCAGTGCCAATGCTCGAGAGGTTTTGCTAGCGAAGTTGTTAGACGAGAAGTGACGGATTCGATTCGAGGTCGCACTTATCGGCCTAGTCATTAGGAATTTCCCGTGGTTATCTTCAAAATCGCGGATTTTTTTTTTTTTTTTTTTTTTTTTTTTTACATAAACTATTATGTATTTTCAAATCATAATAAACTGCAAAATTGGAAACCTAATTGGCAAAATTATATATATATATATATATATATATATATATATTATTTTTTTTTTTTAAGAAAAGGAAAAAAAATTACATTTTCTAATTACGATAGACGTATTCATATTATAAAACTACTTGGCGAGCTTTTTTTAAAAATGAAAACGTCAATACATGTTGACGTATTATTTAAAAAAAAAAAAACTAGTTAGCATAGGTGGACTCTGATCAGTTCCCCATTATATGTATGTTCTCATAAATTTCTAGTACAAAACATATTACATTCATGTTAAGAGAAATGAATTTGACCAATAGCTTGACACAGTGACAGAACAAAATGCCCGGCTACCCACCGCTCAGTTCGATATATTTATCTTATTCTAATCTATTAATTTATTTTATTGGGGTCAGTTTCGTAGTTTATTTTCATGTTACTATTTCCACTACAATAATCCCCAATGTGCATATTCATATGGAATAACATTTCACCAACATTTCACCCCATTTCACTATGTTGATAAAATCTAATTTTCCTGTTAGAATATTTGTAGTCAATTATGTTCAAACAAGTGTCATAAATGTTATTTAATAATATAAGAGATTTTGAAGTCGTCTGACGCTGGCGTAGCTAGACCGCAATTTCGGGTGTGTGTGGGGGGGAGGGGGCCCCCATAATAACGCCCCATTTCACTATGTTGATAAAATCTAATTTTCCTGTTAGAATATATGTAGTCAATTATGTTCAAACAAGTGTCATAAATGTTATTTAATAATATAAGAGATTTTGAAGTTGTCTGACACTGGCGTAGCTAGACCGCAATTTCGGGTGTGTGTGGAGGGGAGGGGGCCCCCATAATAACGCCCCATTTCACTATGTTGATAAAATCTAATTTTCCTGTTAGAATATATGTAGTCAATTATGTTCAAACAAGTGTCATAAATGTTATTTAATAATATAAGAGATTTTGAAGTTGTCTGACACTGGCGTAGCTAGACTGCAATTTCGGGTGTGTGTGTGTGGGAGGGGGGGGGGGAAGTAACATTTTTTTTTTTTAAATCTCTCTTTTATGAAACTGTTTGATATATACAATATACAATTATTTCTTCTCTCTTGTATATTCAATAAAATAAAGTATTGCATTCGTAAAAATTTTCGGTTTTCTACGGATTTACACGTTTTGACAGGTCCAGAACTGAATTTAACAATTTTTAGAAAATGTGTGTCTGTTGCGTGTGACAAAAATTTTATGGCAACTGTATTTCAAGAACTAGTGCACAGAATTTCAATTAAATTCATATGTAGTTGCACCTTGACATAAATAATGCCTATCAACTTTTGGTGCAGATCACTCAACAGATGATGCTGCTAGACTGCAATTTGTTCGATTTAAGGGAAGACTATATCTCAAGGTCTGTTATATATATAACCGAACAGAACACAGAATATGAGACGGTCTTTATGAAACATCAAACTAAATGAATTTGGGTGCAGATCCGCTAATAGATGGCGCTGCTGTGCTGCAGTTTTCCCCGTTAACGGGAAGGCTATATCTCAAACTTTATTGCATATAATTGCACAAAACTTAGATTATTAAAAACCCATTAGGAAACAGTTTGCTGATTGTATGCGGGTGCATATCGACCGGCAGGTGGCGCTGATGTGCTGCAAATTACGCTCTTTAAAAGGAAGGCTAAATTATAACTTCTATTGCATATAAATGCAGCAAATTTTATATGCGTGATAACCATTATGAAAACTATCCTGACTTAATTTGGGAACATATCAGCCAATAGGTGGCAATGCTATTACTGACCTATGATTTTCCATATGACTACATCTCAGCATCTGTTGATTAAAAATGCGTAAACCTGCATACTTAAATTAGTTATTGTGAAAAGCTATGGTTGAACGTTTATGCATGTCAAAATGGTAAAAAGTTATTAAGTGACGCTCTTACGCTCTTATTAAAAAAAAAAAAAAAAAAAAAAAAGATATTGAAGAAAGTTTTGTGATGACTGCAATATACTAGTTTTTAAAGGAATACCGTTTTAGAATGATAATTTGGGTTTTATTATTTAGATTTAAAGCTTAAGGATAGAAGATGCTGCCTTAATTAAGAAAAGAATAATGCAGCATTGGCAATTTTTTTGACACCAGAAATTTGGTCAACATTTTAAGAATCTTAAATAGTAATGAAAAAAAAATCTAAATTATATATCATCTGACGAATCAATCAATAAATAAATAAATAATCTATATGAAGAATCGAATTCGATATATGTATAAATATTAAACAACATTATAATTTTCAAAAACTGTGTGGGCTGGCACTTTCATATTGCATTCTCCTGATGAACAGTTATGTTCAATTATTTTGATTTGAAACAATTTTTGTGACTTTTTGGGATTTATAGCATTGCTTACAAAGTTTGTATTCATTACATTTCTGTTTTATGCACATTCCGCATTACAGAAGTTTTACTGTATGCATGCATATGAAATAAAAAATTAGTATGTTGTGGCTATACAATACTTTCTTCTATATATTATCTTATAAAAATTCAAGCAGCACCAAAATATTTATTAAATTATTGTTTATTAAAATTACTTTCCATGATGAATGCAGACGATTTTTATATCAGAGAAGTAAAACATTAAATTCCGAATGAAAGTCAACTTGTTCTGACATCAAAAGAAAAGTTTTTTTTTTTTCCTTCCATTAAAAATGAAAAATGCGACAATTTTGTTTCAAATTATCCCAAATCTAGAGTTTGACTTTGTTTTAAAGGTGTTGCCGATTTCTTTTGAATGTTACCCATATTAAAAATTTACAGCCCCTGGGGGGAGGAGGGGGTATTCCCTCCAGAAGGAAAGCGATGTTCTACATGCACACAAACTTTTATCTAGTTTACTACTATTATCAATAATTAATTTTACAATCATTCATTAAAAATAACTCTTATTTTGTACATTTATAGGAAATTTCGTCCTATACTGCCATCTTAAAAATTATAAGAAAATGAAATCATAGTGCGACCTGTTGAGAAATGGGCTCCTTAATGTAATCTGAACCAGATTAGGTCAGGATGCAACAAAGTGCAAGTTTGATTAAATTTCGTTCATTGGTTCGTGAGATACAGTGTCCAATAATTTTTTTTATATACACACAGACGGAAATTTTTGTAAACAGTAAAATCGTGCTCAGTACATCTTAAAACATGTAAATTGTAAATCTGTCAAAAACTAGAGTTAAAAAATTTTACCAAATCAATACTTTTTTCTTATACCTACAGAAGAAAGTAATACGCGAAGAGTTAAAAAAAGAAAATAATAATGTTCGCTTACTTCTAATAGCCGAAATAGGTTGAAAATTGTCGCTACCGACATTGCAAGAGTCACCTGTATAACTGAGGACTGTTTTTAATTTTTTTTACCAATCATCGATAATTTTCAGTGAAAATTAACAAAGAATTTAGCGTCAATGCGTTATTATCATTCAACTAAAGAGTCGTTTCAAAGAGTTTTAATTTACTTTTTAATTAGTAGTAATATTAACAACCTCAAAACTCAAAATAAGGAGCTGCAAATCGAGCACTCCCCCCCCCCCCCTACACACACACACACACACAGACACCTTACTAATGAGACTGACCAATAACACTTACTGAAGTTCAAATCAGAGGGTTTCGCTATTTTCGGTCTACAGAGAATACATTTTTGTAAGCGGGGCTAAACCTCACCGAGGTCGAAAATTTTCACGATTACCTAAGTTCCCCATACCTATAGTATGATGGGGAACTAAAAAAGATATTTTGTCAAAGAACACAATATGCTCAATTTGACTTATTTACTTTCTCTTACCCATATATATATGGCAGAGAAAGTACTGCTTTTCGGTTAAATTTTCAAAATTGAGTTTTTGTTATATTTATTCGTTTTAAGGTCCCATGAATCCGAAAAACAAGTTTTTAGCGGTTGGTCTGTGTGTATATTATCATCGTATATCAAGAAAAAAAACAGCATCAGGAAGTCCAAACTCGGTATTCGAAATCTGTGTCATATAGAGATGCTGCACTAAACTTTTCGGTCAGAAAAAAAAAAAAAAAAAGGTTCGTCTACAGGGAAACTCAAAAAAATTCAAATACATTACGTCTATGGGAGAAATTGCAATTAAGTAGAGTTTAACATCTATAGGCTGCACCCAAATTAAATGAATATAGATTTTTTATAGTCATAAAAGCATGTTTCATGCAGAGTATGGTACGAAAATCATTACCCGTTCATTTACAAGGCTACACAAAAGAACTAGAATATTCTGCTATATGCTATTAATATAGGATTATATTTCAGTGCACAATATGGGTTGTACATAACTTTTAGAAGATGTACAGGGCTACCAATAGTTAATTGAAAACATTCTCTATTATTGAATGTAATTAGTGGAAGTGCTTTACTATAATATTTTGCCATATTCAGGAAAACTGGTCAGAAATAAAAATCAGCTCCTTATACCCATGTGGTAAATAAAGTATTTTTAAAACTAAACTAGAGGGCTCTGCCCCCTGCTCGCTCCGCTCACCAACCCCCGAGGGAGGCTTCGCCTCTCCCTCGACTCCCTTTTTATTAACACATGCAGAGCTCTTCCCGCCTATTCACTGCTTTCTTTCACTGAAAAGGAATATTAATAGTGCATATTACAAGACTTATATTAGTAGTGCATATTAGAAATTATGGAAATTCTCATATTCAATGTCAAATTAGCATATATAATATTTATACTTTTTTTTAATAGAAAGAAATTCATAATATCTAGACCATTTTGCATTACAGCCTTCGTGTATGACTTTATTTATTTATTTATTTATTTATTTATTTTTACAACCTTATATCCGGACCGCGGTACTTCAGTCGGTAGAGCGCCAAGCTCGTAATTGGAAGATTGCGGGTTCGGTTCTCGAGTCGGCCAAAGACTGTCGTATACACTAATGGTGGCTCGTGCAAGTAAAATATGTCGTGGCCGCAATATCCTCCATGTTCCCATCAAAATGATACCTCTGGGGACCACAGAAGCTGGGGTGCCATCCCCTTCGTGTAGGATCAAAACTGTGGTGGCATGTCTCCGGAACATTCTTAGGGGTGCGTCCCAGACCGTCGCCAATTATCCATAGCGCAGTAATGGTACGACGTCAAACACAACCAACCTGATTATCTACCTACCTACAACCATGGATCATATTTTAATTTTCCCGTGTAAGAAAATTAATTTTCTAAAAATAGTGAAAAAAAACTTGATATGTATTTTCTTTCTTTTTTACATCCATGGTTTCGGGCAGCGGTACCCTAGTCAGTAAAGCGCTGAGCACGTAATTAGAAGATTACCGATTCGATGCTTGAGCCGGCTAAAGACCGTCGTGTACGAATGGTGGTTGGTGCACATAAAATCTGTCGTGGCCGCGAAGTCCGCCATGTTCCCATCTACACTATATACCTCTGGGGATCATCAAAACGGGGGGGGGGGGGCATCCCTCCGTGAAGGATCAAAATTGTGATGGCATGTCTCCGGAACATCTCTAAGGATGCGTCCCAAACCGTCGCCAATTACCTATAGCGCAGTACTGGTACGACGTTAAATCCAACCTACCTACCTACCTACGTACAACCATGAATCATATTTTAATTTTTCCGTGTAAAATGACTTCATGACAGAAGAACAACTTCACTGGGAGAAACTTTTTTCAAAATGGCAAACAGAGCACCTTCATAAATTTGTCGTTTTTATCTAATAACTTCTTTAATTAAAATGATAGAAACTTCTAAGCAGCTGAAATGTCTTCCTTGGAGTATTCGGAACACATTGATACCTCTCATGACGCGAAGGACCCCGCCCTCCGATAGAAGATGCTGTCGCAGACAAAAAAATTTGACGCCAGTGAAAGTAACTTTTTTTTAATATATAGAGATATTTAGCGTTCTTTTTACTTCCATTACCCTACTATACCGTAGGTAATGGAAGTATTGTATTCGGACCCTAAAAAATTCGATATCGAGTTTTCACCTGATTTACAGGTTTTAAGGCCTCATGAGTCGAAAAAAGTAGTTTTTGAAATTGGCCAGTGTGTATGTATGTGTGGAATCTTCTGGCTATAATATCTCCGAAACTAATAAATATAGAATTACGAAACTTCACAATTGATATAGATCCGGTGTACAAATGAATTTTCCAAATTTTGGTGAAAATTGGAAAACCGGAATTGGGTTATCGGAAACTGGAAATGGGACCGTAAGTCCGTATCTCAAAAACGACTCCAGCGATTTTCTTCAAAGTTGCTATATAAAAACTCTATTAGATGCCCTTTCGAATGATATAGTTGGTAAGTTCAGGAAAATTGATAGGCGTCCTGTATAAATAGCTCAATTTTAGGTATCGCAAGTGCGTTCCTTTAAAATGGCTGTACGGATTTTTTTCAAACTCGCCATTTTAACTCCCTTTTAAATATCCTTTTGTATGTAATTATTATTTTCCAGTCAATAAGTGAGAATTAAAAGTTGGTATCTCAAAAAAAAACGGCTCTAATAATTTTCTTGAAAATTGTTTAATTAATCCATTTTAGATACCCTTTCTCATGTATTACGTGGTTATTACAAGAACATTAACGCTCATTCTGATTAGGTAGTTCAGTTTTAGATCTCGGAAGTTGATGTTTAAAAAAATAACTCTTTTTTTCTTTTTTGTTATTTTTTAACTCGCAATGTAAACTCTGTTTTATATATCTTTATACGTGTATCAAGTTTCTCTTACTGGAAAATTCCAAAAAACACACATAATATCTCTAAAAAATGCATATAATACGTATAATAGTTGGTAAAGGGAAGTCGTGTGGTTGTTTCAGAACAGATTTTTTTTTAATACTGACACGTTTTGAGGCTCCCTCAATATTGAAGACAGGTTTTTAACGTTTAATCTTTGTCCGTTATTTTTATTAGAATAACTTAAACACAAATAATTTCAGCCAATTCAAATGTTGTACTATTTTGAAGTTAACATGTTGTTACTTGAAAATTTTTATCCAAATTCCTTTCAAGGAATGATGCGAGTGAAAGTTGTCTGAATAATTTCAAATTAACATTTAAATTTAATAACAGTTTTTGAATTTTCTTTAAATGTAAATACAATATTAAACGGCGGAAAGGGGGGGGGGAGAACGTTTTGTTAAATGAAGCTTTTCCGAAGGCTGTTTTAAATTGTTTTTAACGAAGGTTTATATAACAGTATTAAATTTATGCAGTAACCTTAAAATATGAAGTTGCGCCTTTTGCTAAAGAGCGCAACTTCATATTTTTAAGGAAAGTGTGGGTTATTTATTTATTCATTCATTTTGTCAGAACAAATGGTAAGGGAGGTTCTGCTCTGGTAGCTGGTAGACGAAAAGTGTCGGTTTCGATTCCAGGTCGCACTCGTTGGCCTAGCTATTCGGAGTTTCCCGTGGTTATCTTCAAAATCACGTGATTTCGGACTGCAATCCCTTAGAAAGATTCCTCACGGATGATACTCCACCTATTCCCAGGATCTTCGTGTAGTCAATCGGCCTTAACATTTACACGACACAGGGACCTTGTTATGATTAAAAGTCCCACCCCCCCCCCTCCTTCCAACTTTAGAACAAGCTGGTAGACATGCAAAATTACATACAGACCTTGCTGACAAAACTGCCAAACTTTCTTTTTTTTTTTTTTTTTAATAAATTATTATGTATTTTAAAATTATAATAAGCGACAAAATTGGAAACCTAATTTGCAAAATTATAATTTTTCTTTAAAAGAAAAAAAAAAAAAAAATACGCTGTCTAATTATGATAGAGTAATTCATATTATAAAATAACTTGACAAACCACGGAAAACTCCGAACACCTAAATCAACGACCCCGTCTTGGGATCACACCTGGTACTTCCCGTCTGATGGGGCAAAAACAAAATTAGTGGTTTACCACGTTTGCGGTGAATTAATTCTATAATAACATAATTTGCAATCTAAAATAAACACAGCAAAATATAAAAGGTTATAAGAATAAAACCAAGCTAAACAAGATTTTAAAATTGTCATATGTTAACTCCATTTTCTCTATGAAGTGTCATTTTTTTCTACAGATAAACAGCTCTAATCCTTTGAGAAGCATACGGATATTTCTAATTATCTTGGAAAAGAAATCGAGAGGGAATAGATGGGAGGGAGAGCTGACATCTGGCGCGGCGCTCAGACAAAGAAGTCCCTAACATGAAGGGGATTTAAACCAAGGTGATTTACACCTGTGTTGCCAAATGTAGAGATTTGTCCCCACGTGTAGGGACTTTTAGCAGCTCTGTTAGGATGTAGATGACAGATTCTGAATTTGTGGGGACTTTTGGGGAGTAAGTCCATACGAAATTGCATGGGAGTATGCATAGATTATGTTGCCCTTTTTTTTTTTTTTTTTTTTTTTTTTTGTAGCTTTGTTCAAGATCATTAAAAACGGCAGTTTCTCGAGTGACGCAAGCGGAAGGACAAACGGACGGAAAGCTGCGAACTCATATATACGCCTAGTCTGACATCAAAGAGATTTGTAAAAGCCGACACTTAATATATCAGCAAATATGCCATATTTTGTTCTGATATTTTCAAAATAATCTTTTATCGTCGGTCTTAATCTATCCTGAAAATTTTACGTTCCTACATGCAGTATGTTTTGAGATCTGAATCTCAATTTAAAGCCAAAAAGGGAAAATGTGTGGTGTACGCTGTAAGGATGTAATGGACCTAATCTCTAAAACCGCACGAACGATTTTAATTTAATTAATATATGTTGTTAATGGGATCTTTCTGAATCTAGTAACGTTTTTGTTTTTTTCAGGAAAACTCTTGTTTTTTGTAAAAGTTGCTTTGAAAATAGAACTATATTACTTCGCCAAAATGCATGCTTTTATTCGGCAAAAATGTCGTAATTCGGTTCTTACTTTCAAGACACGTTGGTTGGCTGACCAACGTGAATGCAGTCAATAAATTTTTGTTATGAAGAATATAATTTTAATTTTAAGATTTCCCATTTCGTCAAAAAAGTATTTAGATAATATTTAAAATAAATGAAGAATTTTTTAATTATAGATATTCTATTTCATCATTATTCATAATGAATTAAAAATATTTTTAAAGCGAAAACGTTTAATAAATCCCTCATGCACACAAATTTATACCATGGTCCATGGTCTTTGGAGCGCATGCGTACATCATACGGATGCGTACATCCTGTAGACGCTAAGCTAATTGCTTTCCCTGTATCCGTCCGCGCCGCGGTGTTTTTGTTTAATTTGTTGATTGGAAATTGGAATTAATACGAAATTTTGCATGATTTAGACAAATATTGCTAGTGCTCGGATACTTTTGCTGTGACCCACCGGTGTACCACGCTGGTAACACTGAGATATGAGAGCGAGAGTGTGAGCAGTGTTTTTTACATTTTTATTTTCAATGGGGAATTAAAATATTTATTCAAAAATTCCACCTACTTGCATGATTTAGTGGTAAGTGTTTTATAATTTTATATTCTTAAAACTTGCTTATAATTTTACGTATATGTAATTATAGGCTTCGTCTGATTGCACGGAAGTATTGTTATTTGTAAACAAACCATTGTTTACATTTTTTATAGTCGCTTTTTTCGCAAAATGTTACTCAGTTTTCTGTAATATGATAATTAAACAAGTTTTCGAATTCTTTATTATGTTTATTATTAATTTAATTATGTTGTTATTATTGGTAATATGTCACCTTTTAGCTTAGCAATTTTTGGAAAAATAAATTTAAATGTTTTGATTAGAGATCCTAACTAATCGAGATACTAAGAGATACTTCGATTACAGTCCAAAATTTATTTATTGGAATAAAATAGCTGTATTATTCTTTTCAAAAAACAGATTACGAAAAACTTTATTTTTGAATGATACAGCCTTGTAAAACGAAGCAACAAAAATCCTATATATGATAACATGGGAAGGGAGAAAGGGAGCTATGTACAGCCTTAATTAGATACATCACAAGTCTAATGTAATGGGTAATTGGGAAATGTTGTATGTACTGTATTAATATATTATTGTATTAATACTGTATTAATACAATACATACTGTATTAATACAATATTGTTAAATTTTAAATGAATTTGAATGTCTTAGTTGTGTATCATAATAATCATTTATAATGCTTTTGACGGATATAGCTAAGGTAGTATGAAAACTACTTTATATCAACAGGGTTGCCACGCTACCTGGAGAACCTGGAATAGTCAGGGAATTTGAAAATTGACTATAAAAGTCAGTGAAAAGAAAAATCTGCCAATGCACGGTCATTTCCCCTCCCCCCCCCCCTTTTTTTTTCTCCATTAGCTTCTGCTATTTTTTTTAAACACCCCCACCCTTCTCTTTTGCTCATGTAAGGAATTTCTTATCTCGCTTATAAGCGACAAATGCTATCATTATATGCAACTTTTGTCATATGTAAATTTTGTGTTTACAAGTGGGACGTTAATTATTTTGCCCTCAACACAGTCAATGCTCAATATACGGTTAGACTGAAATTTTTTTAGAATATACCTGGAAAACCTTTAAAAGTCAGGGAATTTCATTCTCCTGTTTGAGTGGCAACCCTGTATCAAGCTTATACTGTACTCTACTCTAAATATAATAATGCAGCACAAGCAGTATAAAGAAAATAAGGCTAAGCTTTACTATAGGGTACCTGTTGGCGATTCATGATGCTGTGATGAGATTCAGTGTATCGACACTTTTTAATAGTAACTTTTTTGTATCGGTACTTCATTTAACTGTCTTGGAACTTTGTTTTTCTTTTTGTGCCAGCCGCGCGCGTGTGTTTATCGTAATGCGGCCCAGCTGAATGATTTTTCTTTTTAATGCGTTTTTGAGGTATAAAAATTAATTTTTTGAGTGTATTGTATTATTTTATTTTACTTTTTAATAAATGGAATTATTTAGGGGAAAAAAGTGTATTCTAGTAATTGATGCAGTATAGATTTTCATGCATTTTCTTATTCATGTGCCATGAATTAGGAGTATCCAGTGATGTTTTTTTTGTTTTAATATCGGGATAGTGACCACTGTAGTACAGATTTTTTATGCATTTTCTGATTCATGTGCTATGACTTAGGGGTATCCAGTGATATTGTTTTAGTCTTAATATTGGGATACTGACCGCTGTAGCATGAATTTTCAGATTCGTGCATGACAAATTAGCTGCATCCAGTGATTTTATTTATTTTTTGTTTGTTTTGTGATTGCTTCTGTACAGATTTTCATGCATTTTCAGATTCATGCAAGGCTGTAATTTTGAAATTTTGGGGCAAATCTTCAAGTTATTTTAGATTATACATCATTTATAATGCTGAATTTTATGTGTTAAAGCTTGAAAGCTCTCTGAATTTTTTTTTTTTTTTTTTTTCTTTTTTGTGGTGAAATAGCTCAAATTTCTATTACTGTTTTAAATATTTTATTAATCTTTAAAATATGCTTAATTTATTTCAGTGAATTTCAAAACAAGCACCAGAGTGAAACAGTAATTTATTTTCTTAAAATGTATTTTTGATGTTTTGTAATGATTCAGAATATCGATTTGCAGTAATCGACTCATTCAGTGAGATGTACATCAGCAACAGCGATGGGCGCCTTATAGTAAAGCTATTCCAAAAATAAGCTAAATAAAACTTATCAAAAGCTTTCTTACTTAGATTTCTTTTTCTTCTTCTTTTTTCCCCCATAGCAGTTAATTGTACAAATGCATCTTAAAAATTAAACCCACTTTCAAGGCCTGCATTATTTATCATTAATAGATTGCTCACACTGTTTAGTGACAGTTTGTTTATAATTTCATTTCTTACCAAATTTATGCAACTGAAAACTATTTTCACAATTTGTCCGAAATCACAATATTTTTGAAAAAAGTTCATCCTGAATGAGGAATTTGCACACATGGGGGATTTGAACAAAATCCTATTCTTTTGGTAGTTTTAGGCCCATAAATTTCAAAAAGTTTATTAAAAATGCAAAAAAAGTTCTCATTAATTTAAAAAATAACTTTAAAATTAACCAAAAATCACGTGACTTCAAAACGCTGCCTGACGTCACAGTTTATGATGCTTCAATGTTTACATTCTGTTAGCCTGGTTAGTAAGCAGCAATTTGTTTTAACTTTCGTAATTATTAATCGTTTATGTGATTTCTGAGCATTTCTTTTTCATCTTAGAATCATTCAATATCATTATCATCATTTTCAAATGTTTTCTTTTCATGGCGGTTGTCCAATGTTTTCGTTTCATAGGATCCTGTGGAACGCTAAAGAATAACTTTTGAGAAGCGTTAGCTGTTGTATTAGTGCAAAATGGTACAATACAAATAATACAATATTTATACTACAATTTTTTAATATCAGTCATTATTATATCATAGAAAACCTATTTCACTGATTCAAGAAGCAAAGCAAAGCATGAAATCAAATGTAAACAACGATTACTTTAGTTTGTTGTCATAAAGAGTGACGTCACGATATATTATACTGCGTTTTCTCTGTACAGTAAATAGTGCGATGTTAAAATTGTTATAAATCAGACAAATAAAGAAAATGTATGTATTTATTTCCTTACCTCTTCATTTTCTATTAGAATAAAATCCGAAAACGTGCAAATTGTCTATTGTGACTTTTTTGTGAAAGATTATTATTATTATTATTATTATAGAATTTAATGTAATTTTTCAGTATAAATGTGTGATCATGTTCTTTAATTATCATATTTCGGATAACTGTCTAGCATTTTGCATAAAAAGCGACTGTAGTGGAAACACTGGTTTGTTTATATTTGACAACATTTTTGTTCTTCATAACAGACGAAACATGTAATTACATTTTATGAAAAACTAATTGTAAGTTTTAAGAAAATAAAACTATATAGATATATCTTACCGCTAAGTCATGGAAGGAGGTGGAATATCCGTAGACATTAAATATAAACAACTCCTGCTGCCAGGGATCACTCTAGAGCGTTTTAGCGGTACGAGTTGCCACAGGGTTGGCATAATACTTACTGTGCAATGGTGTAACGGGTTTTATCAGTTTTTACCGCCTTCATTTATCTCAAACACTTTAAGGATATATTTTAAAGTTTTTAGTTCTCAATTTCCCAATGTATTATTTAATATTTACTATGAAATTCCTACTTCTGCAATTTCTAAAAACATTTAAAAAAGAAAATATTTCCTTGTTTATTTAGCTCTTATACCAGTTTATGTCATTTAGCATTGGCTCATATGATATTTAAAAAATAATAGCATAGTTTACATTGTACTGTTTAAAAAGCCCTGCAGGCTCCAAAAAGTTTTTAAAAAATAATAGAAACATTTTAATTTAACTACATATAATCAGTTAAATACAATTCGAGGCTGCTGTCACTGCTTGTTTTAATGAATTGTACCCACTAAATGTAAAAAAAAGATAAAAAAATAAGTGAAAGTATTAAAATGGTAATGAAAATATGAATATTGTTAATGGGTAAAGTGTGAAAAAATTTTCTTGATTCAAATGATGTTTGCTAAACCTAAGTAAAAATTTTTTAGGATATCTTTTTTTTTTTTTTTATCTTCCCTAATTCCTTATTTTTTTTTTTTTTTAATTTTGATTAGAAACTATGAGTAAAGATTTTTTTCTCTTAATACATTGCTTCAGTTATATGTCATATTTCCTATTAAATTATCCTTTTCCAAAATTATTTTATGTGTTCAATAGCGTGAGTAAAATTTTGCTTTATTTCAATACATTATTGTAGCTACAAAGTCAAAGTCTGAAGTTGAGTGTCTCATACTACCGCATTTATGATTGTTATACAATTACTTCTTATTATGAAGATATTATGTTGAATAAAAATGTTGGTAATAAATGCCTACATGGATTTTTTCTATAGAAATAGAATATTATTTATATTTTTATAATTTAAGTAAAATGATTGATGGTGTGGATATTGTGCATATATATACACATACACATAATAAAAAACAAATGTTGTACAATAATGTATGAATACATAATAAAAATCAATTACCTAAATCTTGATTTAAATAAAAAAAAATCTATTTTTTTGAAAAAAAATAAAAAAAATCAACAACCCTGTTTTGAAGTCAGATTTTCGAATAGTGTGCAACGATGTTAAAATTTATATTTTCAACGAATACACAATTTTGACTTTTAGATTCTGGAGAAAATTTTACAACTGGATACTAAATTTGAAGTAATTTAGTCAATATGCTTAGCAATTATACTTATTGGGACTTTTGAGTTTTTTAATTTTTTTTTTTTTTCAATCTTAAATCTCTTGGTGATATTAGTTTTTTAAGTGTAGCTCAAAATCTACTTGACCAAAAGAACTGAAATTTCATAAAAGTATAATTAAAATAATTAGGAGCCAGTGAAATATTTGTTGTATAATACTTCTAATTTGCAATTTAAGAATTTTTACTTAAATAATTTCTAAATATTTATTTTTTAGATAATTTTATTTAAAAATTTTTAAATTGTAATCTACAATAATATTTTTAAGTTATTGCAGGCTTTAAATATGTAGATTCCCTAAGAATTTTCCCCCATAAATAATTAAATTACACAGTCTATAAGGAATGGTAGGTATCTATTTTTCTCTCTCGATATTTGCTCAATCTGGTACATATAGGTATCATCTTTATTTTTTTTTTTTTAAGGTCTATACATTATTATTAAAAAAAAAAAAAAACTGCACAACATGTGCAAAAATAAATGTGAAATTAACAATATTTATACATATAGTCACAACCCCTTGTTAAAATATGCTATAATTTCACCAGTTATCGATAAAATTCACATTTTTCAATACTGATTTCCAAAATTCGCGATAATTTTACGATTGATCGCCAAAATGCATAATTTTTTTCATCGCTAATTAATAAAATTTCTGCGTTTTTTAAGTTAAATTCCCAAATACTCAATTATTTCGTCGATAATAGACGTAATTTGCACTTTGTTCTCAAAGCTGAATGCTGAAATACACAATAATTTTGCAGCTGATTTCGGAAATACGGGATTATTTTCACCGCTAACTATGGTGTCAATTTTTATAGTTAAAATTTACATTTAATTCCCAAATACCGCTATTATATTTCTGCTAACTAATAAAATTCACGATTTTTTTTTTTTTTTTTTTATTTTTTTTTTTTTCCCTATAGCTGTTCCTGAAATTCACGATATTTTTGTGGTTGATTGCTGAAACCTTGTATTATTTTGCGCCTAATCGATGAAATTCATATTCTTTATAAAGTTTAATCTCCAAATACTCAATTATTTCGCCGCTAATCTATGAAATTTATGCTTTTCTCAAAGCTGAATCCCGAAATATGCAATAATTTTGCAGCCTAATTTGGAAATACGGGATCATTTTACTATTAACTGTCAAAAATTTATGCTTAAGTGCAACTAATTGCTAAAATACGATATTATTTCGGCGTTAATCGATAAAATTTGAAATCTTTTCAAAGGTGATTTCTGAAATTCACGATGTTTTGTGGCTGATTATTGAAACACGCAATCATTTCGCCGTTGCTTAATAAGGTTATTTTAATCCTAATTGTTTGCTGAAATAGGCTTTATCTCTATGTTAATCAATGAAATTCGCCCTTTTTTACAAAGACAATATCCGATGTATGCAATAAATTTGCTGAAATATGGAATCAATCATTTACCGCTTATTTTTTTAAATTATGCAAGAGCAACTAATTGCTATTATAGACTATTATTTCACCCCAGTGGCAGAAACACCGTGACACGGTGACATAGTCGCGGACACAGAATAAATGCTTGCAGACAGTTTTTGTCTGCACTAATAAAACAATTAGTCCGTAACTTTCGAACACTCTTTGTCTGTCTCTGTACTAATAAAAAAATTGCCCACAACTTTCAGACAGTCTTTGTCTACAATTTACGGACATTTTTCGCCTGCGACAATGCGCTACCGATGTATGATGTCTTAGATGCTCTCTGGTAGGAACTCTAGAGACCCCATATAGGAGCCTTGGTAGGAACACACAAAACAGTACTTAACAACGGCGACCTAAGGAGCCTATATCTCCCTTGATAGACAGCATATGCGTGTATTCTTTTCCCCTGTTACTAAGATTCTACGGGGACATAGAAAAGTGCTAATTTCTTTTAAAACTGCTCCAAAACTTCTCCTCCACTTCATAATTCACTTATAAAAGTTTCTGTATCAAAACTAAAACTAATACTTTTGTTATTTATACTGTGTTGTGTCAAACATTGCTATAAATATTTAATTGAATGAGTTCAACTTATTATATTATAATTGTTTATTACTATAGTTCTGTAGTAAAATTGCATTTGTGTATTGTTGCACGAGATCACCACTATTGTTAAGCTCTCTCCCCCAAAGATTGCTGCTATCAGCTTCAGGCTTTTTGAGTGTAAGCCATTCTCATCTCTGATTACAGGCAAATTTCGTACACAGATTTTGAAATTTTAAAAGCCTGTCGCACACAGCTACAAAACTTTCTGCCACTGGAATTTCACTGCTAATTATTAAATTTTGTATGTTTTTAAAAAATGAATGCTGAGATATGAGATTATTTCACAAAACAATAATAAAATTACTTTTTTTTATTATTTATACATTGCAGAAATACGCAATACGAAAGTCTATCTACAATACGGGATCGTTTCACCGATAACATTTACTTTTAATCTTTCAAAGTACGAAATAAGCTGTTAATTCATTACAAAACAACATAATATTCTTGCAGTGAATTATCGAAATCCCCAGTGGCAGAAAGTTTTGTAGCTGTCTGTGACAGGCTTTTAAAATTTCATAATCTGTCTGCAAAATTTGTGTTAATCAGGGGTGAAAATGGCTTACACTCAAAAAGCCTGAAAGGTGATTGGGGGGGGGGGGTAACATCAGTGGTGATATCGTGCAACAATACACGAATACAATTTTACTGCAGGACAATATAGTATAAACAATTGTGTGTACTCATTCAATTCATCTCATTCAATGAAATATTTTATAGCAATGTTTGACACAACACAATATAGATAATTATAAATAATAAAAGTATTAGTTTTAGTTTTGATACAGAAGTTTTTTTTAAGTGAATTGTTATTCGAAAGTTGCAGACAAAAACTGTCCGCAAGCCGCTTTTCTGTGTCCGCAACTATGTCGCGGTGTTTCTGCCACTGGGTCGAAATCCATCGTTTCATGTCTTATTAACAAAATTTACCTTTATCATGGCTAATTGCTCAAATAGCAATTGTTTCTCTTTTTCACTAAATAAAGATAGGCAAATATTTTCACTGCTATAATGGACGAAATTCGTGCTATTTCTGAAAAGTGATATCACAGATGTTAAATACATATATTGAGTCAAAAATCAGCGAGATTTCTGCCTTTTTTTGGCGTATGTTTTCTGATTACATAATTTTTGCATCTGATTACCGAAATATATGCAATTTTCTCATCTTTTGAAATACTGAATCAATTTAAGTTGGACATTGAACTTATCACACAAATATCTTGGATGAATTTTGTTCCAACATTTATCTAGTTTCCAAGTTGCAGCCACTTGAAATCAGGCTGCTACTTGAAAATATGCCACAACGATAACTTTTAGAATACTAAACTGGTTCAGATCAAAGTTGGGGAGTGAATTTAATACAGTTTAAATATCTTGGAAAAGTTTGCTAGGCAACTTGCTCCACCATTTTGTTTCCAAGTGGCGGCCACTTAAAATTTTTTTAATACAATAACTTTTGTAATATGGAATCAGTTTGAATCGCATTTGCACAGTTGACATATCATTCAAATATCTTTGATAAGTTCACTGGGCATCTCAGTCACCCTGTCCTTTGTTTCTAAATGGTGGCCACTTGAAAATTATCACAATAACTTTTGAACCGATTTGCTTAAAACTCCATATGTAAATAGCCCTATTTAATAAATCCACCAAGTTCATTAATAAATTGTAGCTGCCATTTTGAAAAAAAATGGTGGCATCTTCATAAGAAAAGATAAATCAACCTAACCTTCCTATGAGCCGGAACGACTTGTTTTAATTTTTTGATCAATAACCTCTAAAAAGTAATGATATCAGTACAAAAACCCTTAACGGGTTAAAAGTTTGTGACGCAGCTACTTTATCACTATAAAAATTTGAAATATGGGTCTTAAAAATAATGATATCAACTTTTAAGTGACGCTCTTCTATTAGTTAAAATATATACATAGATTTTCTTATTTGATCATTCGCTTTTTTCTTTTTTTTATATTTACAATGCAAACATAGTATTTTTAACTTCAAGATAAGACAAATATATAAAATATACTCACTGATGCTTTTTCATTTTCATTTCAATTTCAAAATAACAGTTTATAAAGGAATGATATAAAAATTCCAGTCACGCCTCGGTGTCATTTTAAAAGATTTGTTTTTAGATTCCATTAAAATTACCTTTGTTTTGTCTAATAAAGTATATTTACACATTGAAACAGTGCTTTTAATTTTCAAATATACTGTCAAATAATCACACTTTCACTGAGTTTGCATTATAAATTGAAATTATTTATTTCAATAAATTGATTTGTCTTTTGCGTCACGCTATCCAAAACTGCAAGTAAAATTTGTGCAAATGTTTTCTTTGCATCACACTATCTCTTTGCACAAACAAATTTTGACTTAGTTGGATACTATGATACAAAGTAACATTTACATAAATTTTACTCACAGTTTTGGATAGCGTGACGCAAAAGACAAATCAATTTATTGAAATAAATAATTTCAATTTATAATGCAAACTCAGTGAAAGTGTGATTATTTGACAGTATATTTGAAAATTAAAAGCACTGTTTCAATGTGTAAATATACTTTATTAGACAAAACAAAGGTAATTTTAATGGAATCTAAAAACAAATCTTTTAAAATGACACCGAGGCGTGACTGGAATTTTTATATCATTCCTTTATAAACTGTTATTTTGAAATTGAAATGAAAATGAAAAAGCATCAGTGAGTATATTTTATATATTTGTCTTATCTTGAAGTTAAAAATACTATGTTTGCATTGTAAATATAAATAAAAGAAAAAAGCGAATGATCAAATAAGAAAATCTATGTATATATTTTAACTAATAGAAGAGCGTCACTTAAAACTTGATATCATTATTTTTAAGACCCATATTTCAAATTTTTATAGTGATAAAGTAGCTGCGTCACAAACTTTTAACCCGTTAAGGGTTTTTGTACTGATTTTCTATACAGAAAATCTATATACATTCTCATATGAAGCCAAACAAAAATATTTTTATTAAGACTATTGCTTTCAGTTAAATAAACTATTTAAATACGGTAATAAGAAAGTATTAGCCGTATTATCAATTAAATACGGCTTTTCTTTTTCTTTTTTCTCCTTTTTGTAAGAAACTAAAAATATTAAATTGAAATGGAGATAAAACATGCTAAGGAAATTTAAGAAATAAATGTATTAGTCAAATAATAACAGGTCAAATATATTAGTCTTTGCTAAGGGACGTAACTTCAAATGTTATGATAAAAATAAGTTATTTTATTTTATTTCTTTATTTTTACGCTTTTTGTGTATTTTGACCAATTAAAATGTTTCGTTTTTCCTGTCGTATCTCAATAAGCTAGAAACCTCATTTAAAATAAATCGAGAGAAATCGTGTAAAAAAATGTTAAGAAATGAATATAATAATCATAACCGCATTGCTAAGGAACGCAACACAGTTACCGCGTGCTTCTATGTGGAAGATTTGAGTTAAAGGGGGAAAAAAAGAAAAGAAACAAAGAAAACTATCATTCTAAATTAAATTGTGTTTTGTGCAAAATTTCATATATGCTATTTTAAAAACAAAAATAGGCTTCGATTCCACCCTCCTTCTCTTTTTCCCTTTTTTCACTTAATCTTTTGTATTTAAACTTTTTTTCAGAAGAAAATTGTTAAATCTGCATGTGCCATTTTTACAAATGTAAGACAACAACGGTTCTTGATTTGGCTTATTTTCTAGGTTTATTTTATCCTATTTACTTTTAATTTGATTGGAACCAGAAGTGAGTATAATTGCCGAAACCAGAGCCCGATTATGCTTTGTAGCTAGGGGAAGCTCAGCATCATTTCGGGGCCCCCTTTTATTTTTGAAAATCTTGTTTTCCTGTTGCATATAGTAGTAATATAAAAATGCTATAGACCAAAAAAGAGTGTGTGTTTATTATTATTATTATTATTATTATTTATTTATTTACTTATTTATTACCATGTTTTTATTAACTTCGATTCTTGTGTGTTTGTGTGTTTGTCAGGGACAAATCTTGCCATCGATTTTTAACTAACTTCCCGACTAGCTAGATATTTGAAATTTTCAGGACAGCTCACAACACGGTGACAATACATTTTTCTAATAATTTTAGTCAACTGCTTCAAGTTCCGATGCCTACGGCAGCGTTTATATGATTCGGCAGAAAATTTATTTAACTCACTTCTCGACTAGCTAGACATTTGAAACTTTCAGAATAGTTCAGAATAAGGTTGTTAAAATGCATATTTTTAATACCTTAGCCAACTGTTTCGGGTTCCCGCTGCCTTCGGCAGCGTTATCAGTACAAAGATTGCAATCGATTTTTTCCTAACTTTCCGACTAGCTAGACATTTGAAACTTTCAGGATAGCTCAAAACACGGTGACAATACATTTTTTTAATACTTTTAGTCAACTGTTTCAGGTCCCCACTGCCTTCGGCAGCGTTTATATGATTCAACAGAAAATTTAACTTCCCGACTAGCTAGACATTGGAAACTTTCAGAATAGTTCAGAACACGGTGAAAATGCATTTTTAAAATATTTTTAACCAACTACTCCGGGTTCCAGCTGCCTTCGGCAGCGTTACCAGCACAAAGCTTGTAATCGATTTTTCACTAACTTCTCGACTAGCTAGACATTAGAAAACTTCATGATAGCTCAGAATACAGTGACAACACATTTTTTTATACTTTTAGTCAACTGATTCAGGTCCCTACTGCCTTCGGCAGCGTTTATATGATTCGAACGAAAATTTATTTAACAAACTTACCGACTAGCTAGACATTTGAAACTTTCAGAATAGTTCAGAATACGGTTAAAATGCATTTTTTAATACCTTTAGCCAAATGTTTCGGGATCCTGCTGCCTTCGGCAGCGTTATCAGTACAAAGATTGCAATCGATTTTTCCGTAACTTCTCAACTAGCTAGACATTTGAAACTTTCAGGATAGCCCAGAATACAGTGACAATACATTTTTTTTTTCATAGTTTTAGTCAACTGTTTCAGGTCCCTACTGCCTTCAGCAGCGTTTATATGATTCAACAGAAAATTTATTTAACAAACTTACCGACTAGCTAGACATTTGAAACTTTCAGAATAGTTCAGAATACGGTGAAAATGCATTTTTAAATATTTGTAACCAAATGTTTCGGGTTCCTGCTGCCTTCGGCAGCGTTACCAGTACAAAGCTTGCAATCGATTTTTCACTAACTTCCCAACTAGCTAGACATTTGAAACTTTTATAATAGCTCAAAACACGAGAGCAATGAATTTTTTTAAAAATTTATCCAATTGCTCCGGGTTTCCGCTGCCTTCGGTAGCGTTTATATGATTGAACAGAAAATTTAAAAACATGGTATATAAAAAGATCTTTTTATCTTGTAATTATTTATTTATTTATTTTTTCGTACACCTGGGTAGTTTCTTTCTACACAGAACATTAAAATCATACAACTTTTTAATTAAGAACACTGAGATTTTTGAGGTTAGATTTTTCCTGAAATAGTGAGTGTTTTGTCTTGTTTTAGGTAACCTTTCTCAGAAAAAATTCAATCTCAGTGTGAAAATATGAAACAAAAAATTCAAGACCCTGTTTTTAATCCATATGGGGTCCCCTCTTAAATTTTAGAGGAGAAACTTGTGCTTCCTGAGCCTTTTGGATAATCAGGCCCTGGCCGAAACGTTAGTGGAAGCCCTCTGTTGAGACTCAAAACGGTTTTGGGTTCCGTCTGTGTGTTTGCGTGTTTGTTTGTCTGTGTATTTGTCGCGCGATAGCGGTCGCAAAAATCCCGCTATTGACTTGCAATTTGGTACACATATTTATGAACCACACAGAGTTTATTGCTGCATAGTTTTGGGTGTGTATTCCATTTGTAGTTCATGTACAGGGACACACAGAATTTTTTCTTATCATTACGGCCTATAGGGGGGATATGGAAATAGATTTCATTCTTCTTTAAACTACCCTTTTATCGATTCAAAAAACCGTATAATCACGTATAATTTGTGAAAAAATTACAGTAAGTGTCAGAAATATTTTTTTTTGGGGGGGGAGAGGGGGGCAGGTGTTAAAGAGGGGGAGGGGCAGAGAAAAACAAAATGATTTTTTTTATATCACCATTTTGCCGAATTAATGATACATTTTATAACTATCACTTAATTTTTATGAAGATAACAGTGAGTGTATTATATATCTGGGGGGGGGGGCAAGGGGAAGCAGATGAAAATAAAATATATTCCTCTTTAAACTATCCTATTATCGATTAAAAAATTTTTGTATAATTACGCATAATTTATGAAAAAATTACGATAAGTGTCAAACATACTTGGAGAGGGGGGGTTAGGAGGGAGGCAGAGGAAAATAAATTGAATTTTTATATTACCATTTTAGCGATTTTAATATTGTATTCTATAACTACCACTTAACTTTTTTTAAGATTACAATGAGTCTATTATATACTTGGGGGGGGGGGGCAAGAGTGTTAGATGGAAATAAAATATATTTTCCTTTAAACTACCCTATTATAGATTTAAACGAAATAATAACATACAATTTGTGAAAAAAATTACAGTATGTGTCAGACATACTTAGGGGAGGGGATAGAAGAAAATAAAATTATATTTTATATCACTATTTTACCGATTTTAATGATATATTAAAAAATTATCACTTAGTTTTTATGAAAATCACAGTGAGTATATTATATATCTGAGGAGCAGGGGGGGGGGGTTAGAAGGAAAAAAAATTTATTCTTTTTTAAACTACTCTGTTATCGATTTAAAAAAAAAAAAAAAAAAAAAAAATGTATAATCACGTACAATTTGTGAAAAAATTACAGTAAGTTTCAGACATACTTGGGGGTGAGTTAAAGAGAGGGTGAGGGCAGAGGCAAATAAAATGATTTTTTATATCACCATTTTACCGATTTTATTGATATATTGTATAACTATACTTACTTTTTATGAAAATCACAATGTGCGTATTATATACCTGAGGGGCAAGGGGGGAGGGGGGGTTGTGGAAATAAAATATATTCTTTTTTAAACTACCCTATTATCGATTTAAAAAAGAACTTTGTATAATCCCGTACAATTTATGTAAAAAATTACAGTGAGTGTCAGACATAATTTGGGGAGGGGGGATTAAAGAGGGGGGCAGAGGAAAATAAAATGTTTTTTTATGTCACTATTTTACTGTTATTAATGATATAATCTATAACTATCACTTTCTTTTTATGAAAATCACAATGAATGTATTATATACCTGATGTGTGTGGGGGGGGGAGGAGGGTTGCAGATGGTTTTTTTTTTTTTTTTTTTTTTTTTTTTTGTAAAACTACCTTAGTATCGATTTAAATAAATTTTTCTGTATGTACCACTTACTGTTTAAGAAAAATTACAATGAGTGTTACACAGATCTGCGGGGAGGGGAGTTGTTAAGAGGGGGCAGAGTAAAAAAGTGGCTGTTTTTATGTATCTATTTATATGAAACTTTGTATGATTATCACTTGCTTTTTATTAAAATTATAATAAAAGTTACCTGTAATTAAAAAAAGGGGGCAGTGTGTGAATGGGGGAGGGGGAGGATGAAAAACAAAATCTGTTTAAACAACACGTATCATCGATTTTTTTTTTTTTTTTTCTTTTTCTTTTATTGACATTTTGTGCGAATGTCATTTACTATTGACGAAAAATTACAGTGAGTGTTTCATATGTCTGGGTTAGGTTTGGGTGTGTGTGTGGGGGGGGAGGGGGGGTGCTGGAGACAGAAAGATACAAATGATGTTTTATATCATTATGCTTTGCACTGTAATAAAATTTATAATAAGTATCACTTAATGTTTAGGAAAATTTACGCTGATTGTTATGCATATCTTGGGGGGGAGGGGGGGGCTATGGGGCCAGAGGAGAAAAAGGGTTGCATAAATATCAGAACGTTACCAATTTTAATTAAATTTTTAACACTATCACCTCCTTCTAATGAAAAATTGCGGTGAATGTTACCTACACACAAAAATATAAACCATATCAGTTTCATGATTTTCAGATTTCTCACACCTCAAAACGTGTAGAAATGTAAAAAAGCCAAGGACGAAAGTTTCTATGACTGCCTAAAGCTGCCTTCAAACTCTAGAAACGAAACAGAGCTTCAAAAATCACAAATTATCCATTGTCCGAAAGTGACCCTTGAAATTTTGCACGCATTTACAATGAAGGGCATTACTTTTTATTGCTCTTTTACAAAAGAGACCCCCTTCTCATGCAGTTATCGCACTAGGAGGCTTGTGAGCTTCGATTCCAGCGAGCGTTGACTCTCCTAAACCACATCAAAAAAAATATCAATAGAGCCTCATTTGCAGCTTTCTAAGTTGCCAGAGTTTGAAGGCAGTTTTAGATCCCCATACCTGTAGTATAATGTGTAATGAAAAATATGAACATATTGATAAATATTTTATACATTTTTTCCTTTTCTAATGAAGATTGTTTTAAAAATATCACATGACAGAAGTATAAGAATGAAATTGATTTATTTATATAATAAAATAATTTATTGGAAAAAAAATAAAAATAAATGAAAACTTTTTCTCGCTGTTACCTAACAATTATTTGAAAGTAATAAACCATATGCGTTTTCTGTGATTTTAATTTTAAATCTTTTTTCAATCTCATTTTTTGAGCATAAAAATGTGCCACGTACTTTTTAAAATTACTGAAATGAGTTAAAAGGAAATGTTGCCCCTAAATTTCATGCTTTAGTTAATTTTAAAAATCTATTTGTTGTGTCCAATAGCTTTTTGCACCCCTAGATTCCCAAAAATTGCCCCTTTCATTTGGTACCAAATTTGTAATGATAGGACTGATATTTCTAATTTATTTTCCCCTTTTTTGGTGTTACACAAAACTAGTCTACAAAAATTGGCGAGGACGTTTTTTTTCCAGATTGAAACTAATAGTCCTCCATCCTGAAAAGCATACTTAACATCTGTGTAAATTTAATTTTATTTTTAGCGATAAAAAATATTTATAAGCTCATAAGATTTTTACTTTCCGAACACTATAGTGAGGAAAGTATTGTAATCATGTCAAAAATCCGAATTCGAGATTTTGATGTTTCTATACGTTTCGAGGTCCCCTGAGTCCGTTTTAACTATTTTTACGATGATGTATATGTATGTGTGTGTGTATGTGTGTGTGTATGTATGTGTGTATGTCTGTGAGTGAACACGCTAGCATCTAAACGCTTCGTTCGAATAAGCTGAAAGTTGATGCGTATATTGTAAGTCACCATAGTACGAGCCCCATAGATTTTGGTGAATCTAGCACTTATAGTGTTTTTACAGGGACACAAATAATTCATTATGGTCTATGGGACCAAAATCTGAAAAGTGCGATAGCATCTAAACGCCTTCTTCAATTGAGCAAAAAATTTATACACATATTATAGGTCACAGTTACTCAATCTGTATAGAGTTTGGAGAATCTGGCACTTACAGTTTTTTTACAGGGGCACAAAGAAAAATTCTTTATCATTATGGCCTATGGGGCCAAATTTTTAAAAGTGCGATAGCGTCTAAACGCTTATTTACTCTGAACAAAAAATTTGTACACATGTTATAGGTCACAGTTGCACGAACTGTATGGATTTTGGTGAATTTAGCACTTACAGTTTTTTTACAGGGACACAAAAAATAATTCTTTATCATTATGGCCTGGGGGACCAAATTTTCACTTTCTTCTATATTCAATAGAAGAAAGTATTGGATTCATAAAAATTTTCGACCTCGGGTTTTTGACGGATTTACACGTTTTGAGAGCTGTAGAACATGATTTGACCATTTTTAGAAAATGTCCGTCTGTTTGTCTGTCAGTCTCTGCGTGGATGTGACAAACTTTTGTGGCAACTGTATCTCAGGAACTACTTCACAGAATTTCATACAAATTGGTATGTAGTTGCACCTTGACATAAATTAGTGTCTATCAATTTTTGCCATCCCGCTTTTTCTAAATTTTTAACATGGTGGTATAGTACAAAATCTTGTATAAATGTGCATAAAGAAAATTATTTTTTAATAATCATTATGAAATTTACCAGAATTATTTATAATAGAGATAGTCAACTGGGAAAAATTTTTTGTATGTGTAGGAGCCTCGCCCCCCCCCTCCCCTGGCGCGGAATTCCCCCCTCGAGGGGAGTAAATTTTCATGATGGGTATCTTTCAAAAGAGCTCGCCAGTACCTTTAAAACGAATGGTTGAACCATAGATCTGCGACAATTTAAAATGAAGTTATCGATTTTTTTTTAATGTAATATTGACAATAAAATTGACTTTTTTTGGATATTTAGTGTTATACTACTTCTCTAATATGGAAATCATCTGCATTATCATGGAAGATAATTTTTTTAAATAATAATTTTAATAAATTATTTTTACTGAGTGAATTTGTATAGGAAAATGTAGAAGAAAGTCATGTGATGGCCACAACATACTAGTTAAAAGTGCGATAGCATCTAAACGCCTTATTCAATTGAGCTGAAAATTTATATGAATATTATAAATCACTGTTGCACTAACTATAAGCATTTTGGTGAATCTAGCATTTATAGGTTTTTTTACAGGGACACAACGAAAATTTTTTATCATTATGATCTATGGGCTCAAAGTTCAGTAGCGTTCAATAAAACATCGTGTAATATGTGGAGAAAAGTACTCAAACACTTTATTATGGTTTTATCTCTTTTGTTTTTTAACAACTCCTCTTTCTTTACTTTATCTACAAAACTGTTAATTACTCAATGTTCGGAAAGTTGAGTGGAGTCACTCCAGATTTTTTTTTTTTTTTTTTTTTTTTAAGGAAAAAATGTTTGAGCCATAGAAATATGCTTAATAAATGACAGCCCCGCCCCCACCCCATTTTTTTTAAGCTCTTCAAATCTCGAATGTTATTCTGTATTGCATTCATAAAAATTTCAATTTCTGGTTTTCGATGGATTTACAAATTTGAAAAGGTCCAGAACTTTGTTTGATCACTTTTAAAAAATGTCTGTCTGTGGGTGTTAATGGATAAAATTCTGTTCAACTATATCTTCAGAACTACTGCGTAGTATTACATATAGATTTACATGTAGTTGCACCGTGACATAAATCAGCGCCTATCAACTTTTGGTGCAAATGGCTCAACAGGTGGTGCTGCCGTAGTGTGATTTCTGTAACTTAAAGGAAGGTTATATATCAGGAACTACTTCACAGAATTTCATATAAATTTATATGTACTTGCACCTTGGAATATTAGTGCCTATCAACTTTTGATACCAATCGAAGTACTGTAAACAGGTACTTTGAAGTACTGTATAACAGGTGGTGCTGTTATACAGTACTTTCTACAATTTTAGGGAAGGCTATTATAACTTATGTTCTAATAATTTAACTACACGTAACTTTATGTTAGAAGGACATTATGAGAAATTTTTCTGATTCAATTTGGGAGCATGTTGGCTGCCAGGTAGCGCTGCTGTACTGCAATTTTCTCCCAAAACGGAAAGGCTATATCTCAGATTCTATTGTTCATAACTGCACAAAACGTAGTATGTGAAAGAGCCAGCCACTATGAAGCACTATAGTGATTTATTTTGAGTGTATATCAGCTAACAGGATGCAATACTGCACTGCAATTTACCCCATGAATAGCCTAAGTGTCAACTTCTATGACATAAGTGCATGAAACTCAATATGTAAGACAACCATTATGAAAATGAATGCCAATCTTATTTAAGTGTATATCAGTTGACACGTGGAGTTGCTAGAAATATTTTCAAAAGCCTATATCTCAGCATCTGGTGGCTGAAATTGCTCCAAACTCTATATGTAATATATTTATTGTGAGAAGGTATGGTTAAACTTTTGTACGATTTAAACTTTAAACAGTAAGTGGCGATGTTATACAGAATGATATAGAAGAAAATTTTATGATGGCCACAACATATTAATTTTCCTAAGAAAATAACTCTTCAGCTATGATTATACTAATACATTATTTTATTTCATTTTTTTAAATACTAGTATTGCAAATATATGTAAAAAATATGTTGTAGTTTTATAATTCTGAACAAAACCTATCTTTTTGTGATAATGCTTTTCACCATAAGTGTAAGTATAAGTGTGTTAGGCTTAAAGTTTTAATCTTCATGACAATATTGCACAAATAAATAGAATATTAAATAAATATGTTTAAGTAAATTATATTTAAAATGCTTTTAGAAGAATAGTATATGAAATATGGTTATATTTTATTGTTAAAAAAAAAAAAAAAAAAAAAAAAAAAATGCCGGATATCCGGTATCCGGCAAAATTACTATCCGTTTTAAATGTGATTTATAAATATTGTTTATCATAAAACGCAATGCACTGGCATTTTTGGGGGGTGTCCCTGTACAGGAAACTGTTGTACAGTGCCTATTAATGCCACTTTAAATAGGGAATGTTTCGTAGTAAACTTGAATAGCTTTTATCATTTTGAAGAAATTCTGAAAATATTTAAGTATGCAGGAGGCGGGCAGACACACAGATAGACAAACAGACAGCCAGACAAACAGCTGCACTAAATCAAATCATATTAACTTTTAAACATTGTTATAAAGTATTAAAATACTTAATAAAAATGAAATTGCAATTTCAGCTATTTCCTTAATAGCCCTTGTATATCTAAATATTTGTACGCGGCTCTGTAAATCTTAATGATAATTCTACCGAATACTACAAAAAGCATTTGTTCGTGCGTATGAATAACATATTTCAATTTCGTAAAAATTTCTGTAAAATAAAAGTTTTAACAAAAAAGTTTTAACAAAAGTTTTAATAAAAGTTTTAAGGTTTATAGAAATAAGTGTACCTGTACACAAATCAACAATAGTATTTAATCTATTTTCAACATGAACCACCGATAGTTAATTTGAATAACATATATCACGTTTCAAGAGATTTCATGGATATTTACATGGAGTTAGAGCATAGACAGACAAATTGGTAAACCGAAGTCATAAATACTTTAAATTTTGTTGGAAAATGTTAAAAATAAGTACTAGTTGAACGGTTGTGAATTTTCTAAATCAAAAAATG
This sequence comes from Salticus scenicus, assembly GCA_963930645.1. Classification (NCBI taxonomy): domain Eukaryota; kingdom Metazoa; phylum Arthropoda; class Arachnida; order Araneae; family Salticidae; genus Salticus; species Salticus scenicus. Next base: position 42,679,645 of record OZ005658.1, read on the forward strand.
GAATTTAAAAAATCAGGATAAGTAATGAGTAATTGTGGAAACAAATTTCCCATAGAATAACACGAGCTTTGGCTGTTGACGAGGCTGTTGTACTGTACGCTTCACTTAATTCGGCCGGCAGTCTATTCCCATGCAATTCCATGGAGAAATTTATTTTATAAGTTACTCATTATTACCTAACGTATTTCTTTTTCTTCTTTTTTTTTTTTTTTTTTTTTTTTTTTTTTTTTTAATTCCTTTTTCACATTTTGAAAATTCACAGCCGTTAAAATGTTTCTCGTTTTTCAAGAATTAATTTTTAATATTTTTAACATTTTGTTTTAAAGCTGTAATATGCGAAAATTTAACTAAGATCATTTATTACTTTTTAGCTTCAAAATGAAATATTAAAAAGTAAAAATTTAATTTTTGTGAAATAAGAAACATGTTAATGGTTGTGTACTTTTCAAATGTGAAAACGGAAAAAAAAAAAAAAAAAAAAAAAAAAAAAAAGATAATGAATAATTAAAAAAACTAATTTCTCCATTGAATAACATGGTAGGACAAAGTTGCCATCCACTTTAGGTGAAGTATCCCTTGTGCTAGTATTGCTGTTTTGGACTAAGGCAGATTGCCTACGCTTGGGTCCTAGACTTGAGTGGGATGCCCTTTGGAGGAGGGGGGATGGAGGGGGGTCAAAGATGTCCCAGCCCGTATTCATTCGAATTTCGGATAAACAAAATTTCGAAAAACTAGGTCGAAGAGAGCGATCTGCTACTTGGAATCGAAGCAGGCACCCTCCCTGCTGCAGTCAGAGCAGGGAGGGCTTTCATTGCTTTAATGTTTCACAATTGTGAATCACACGAATATTAAAATTAGAACTTGTATAAATCCTTCTCTCTTCAGTATTTTATTTTCACCGTTCTTTAAAGGTACAAGACTGTTCGATTTTTCCCGACATACACTGTAGGAAAATAATAATAATAATAATAATAAATAAACTTTAAAGCAGCTTGCTTTTTATTTTCTTTCATTCATTCTTTTTTTTTTTTTTTTTTTTTTTTTTTTTGCGTTGTTCCTTTTCTCAGTTCTAGTTTAAAAATTAGAACTAAAATAATTAAATAGCATTTAGTATTTACTTCTATAATTTTTTTTTTTTTTTTCAATTTCATCGTTAATTTGCAGAAAGGTTCAGTTCTTTGTGACTTGAATTGCTATAAAACAACTTTTTTAATCCAGTAGCTTGTTTTACATTTCCACGTTTTTATTGCGCTGTTTTTTTACTCCAGTTCTCCAGTAAACCTTTTATGGTTCCTGCTTATCTGTCATGTTTGTAAATTAACTTATAAAATAAACGTAAATTATTTTATTTTTTAATAAAAAATTTAGAAAATATCATGAAATACCGTTCAAGCGCCCCTACGATCTTAATGAAAAATCAGAATATATTGTGGGAAGGCAAGGCGGTGGATTAACGGTAAAAATCGGCAAAAATATAAGAATTAGAATGTATTTTCCTGCTAAAATTAACTGGCATAAAAAACGATTTTAAAACAAAAATATATTTTTTTAAAGTTGCAGTGATGAAAATAAATAAATAAATACAGTTAATGCTTGGTTAACCGCCATTCAAATAACAGGAAAAATTCGGAAAATTCTTTTTTCCTCCCGCTTCCTATTTTTTTTTTTTTTTTTTTAATTTGCCGCTATTTTGGGAAGTTTACGTTTTTCATTTTCAAATACTCACAGTGTCCGATTTATCATAAAACAAATCAATGTTCGAATGTTCATGTATTTATAAAGGCGAATCTTAAGGCGGGTCTCCACCTTCCCCGTCTCTCCATTCAAGATGGCGGACGTGTAAAAAAGTGGTTCGGAACAAGATATGGGGGTTGGTCTAAATTTCAGAATTGATAGTTACCTCCACCAATCCCAAAAAAGCGTGTGAATTCCCTATCCCGTAAAAAATTATCTGTCAAGTACTGACAGTTTCAGTTCAATCCCCCAGAAGGGTTCTGTTATCTGTAACAGGTCCGGAGTGAGAGGTATTACCATTGACACTTCCGCTAATTATCTACGCTAAAAGAAGTTTTAAACCAACATTCCAGATTACTAAAATGCTCACACATTACAACTGAAATTCTGCTGTAATATATATCAGTACAAAAAACCCTTAGCGGCTTAAAAGTTTGTGACGCCGCTACTTTGTGGCTATAAGAATTTGAAATATGAGTCTTAAAAATAATGATATTAAATTTTAAGTGACGCTTTGCAATTAGTTAAAATATACATAGATTTTCTTATTTGATCTTTCACTTTTATCCTTTATTTATATTTATAATGCAAACGTAATATTTTTAACTTGAAGATCAGACAGATATATAAAATAAACTCACTGATGCTTTTTCATTCGCATTTCAAATTCAAAATAACAGTTTTAAAAGGAATGATATAAAAATTCCAGTGGCACCTCGGTGTTATTTTAAAAGATTTGTTTTTAGATTCCATTAAAATTACTTTTGTTTTGTCTAATAAAGTATATTTACACATTTAAACAGCGCTTTTAATTTTCAAATATACTGTCAAATAATTATACTTTCACTGAGTTAGCATTATAAAGTAAAATTATTTATTTCAATAAATTGATTTATCTTTTGCATCATGCTATCCAAAACATAGTATCATAGTGTCCAACTAAGTGAAAATTTGCTCAAAGAGGTAGTGTGACGTAAAGAAAACATTTACACAAATTTTACTGCAGTTTTGGATAGCGTGACGCAAAAGATAAATCAATTTATTGAAATAAATAATTTTACTTTATAATGCTAACTCAGTGAAAGTATAATTATTTGACAGTATATTTGAAAATTAAAAGCACTGTTTAAATGTGTAAATATACTTTATTAGACAAAACAAAAGTAATTTTAATGGAATCTAAAAACAAATCTTTTAAAATAACACCGAGGTGCCACTGGAATTTTTATATCATTCCTTTTAAAACTGTTATTTTGAATTTGAAATGCGAATGAAAAAGCATCAGTGAGTGTTTTTTATATATCTGTCTGACCTTCAAGTTAAAAATATTACGTTTGCATTATAAATATAAATAAAGGATAAAAGTGAAAGATCAAATAAGAAAATCCATGTATATTTTAACTAATTGCAAAGCGTCACTTAAAATTTAATATCATTATTTTTAAGACTCATATTTCAAATTCTTATAGCCACAAAGTAGCGGCGTCACAAACTTTTAAGCCGCTAAGGGTTTTTTGTACTGATATCATTACTTTTTAGTGGTTTTTAATCAAAAAATTAAAACAAATCCTTCTGGCTCCTAGGAAGGGTAAACTAATTTAATTTTTCTTATGAAGTTGTCACCATTTTTTTTCAGAAGGGCAGCTACAATTTATTAATGGACTTTGTGGATTTATAAATGAAGGCTATGTATATATGGAGTTTTAAGCAAATCGGTTCATAAAACCTTTCTAATGTAAATTTGAAATTTTCAGAGTGCTGGCGCAGGGAAACAAGAGGGTGGATTAAGTTGGCAAATAAACATATCAAACACATTTCTGAGATAAATCTACACTACAAATTTAGTGTGAATTAAATCAGTATTTCAAATGTTATCATACTGACAAATTTTCAAGTAGCCTACCACTTGGAAACAAAATGGAGAAGTTTCGCACCAGAAAAATTTATTGACTGGGATTCTCAAACTCTTAAAAAAAAAAAAAAAAAAGAAAAAGAAAGAAAGAAAGAAAAATAAGTGAAATTTTTCAAATTTAAGTTAGAATTACGTAATTTACATTTTGCAAATTTCTTTTTAGAGAATTACAAATGAAACAATTAAAAAAAAAAAAAAAATCAAGTAAATGTTAAAAATAGAATTTTATGTATTTCCTTTCCCCTTTTGAGGCTAAGTATACTGCTCCAATATTCCAAAAATTACTTCCTATATATTTTCATATAAAACGTTTGGGGGGAAAAATAGACAAAATATAAATTAAGCTTTACATTTCTATAATTTTAAAAATAAGATAAAATCACCTGGAGAAAAATTTCATGGAAAATATAAGTTAAGCTTTAAAAAAAAATGAAATTTCTGCGTAAAAATACTATTTTATAAATATATTTACAACTACAATAAACAAAAAACCCTCCTTTAATTTTAAATAATTATTTCTATATGTTTCGAAACTATTAAAAGATTTTTCTTTCTTTCTTTCTTTCTTCTTTTTTTTTTTAAAGAAAAATAAATTAAATGTAGTGGCGCCATCTAGTAGTTTATATTCAAATCATATACATACAGATTAAACTTTTTTTTTTTCGTAAAAAAAAAAAAAAAAAAAACTTGTTTAGAAACAGGTAGAAATAGTTATTTAAAATTAAAGGCGGATTTTTTGTTTACTGTAATTGTAAATATATTTATGAAATAGAATATTTCATGCACAAATTAATTAATTAAAAAAAAGAAAAGAAAGAATAATTTTTTTTAGTAAATTATTATGGGTTTCAAAGTAAAGATGTTATTTATTTATTTTGACGTGTTTTTAATAATTGCTATTTGACACATTTTTCATGAATGAAAAATGAATTTTATTAAAACACTGTTTAAACGCTGTTTATTAAAACACTGTTTTTCTAATAAACAGTGTAAACAGTGTTTCATCCCCTAGTCATTATTGCTTTCAATAATAATAAAAAAAATTGATTATGTTAATATTTAAAATATGTATCATTTTAAAGTCTGAAAAATAAATAAATGAATAAACTCTAACTGTATTTTCAAAAGAGATTTTCAATTTTTAAAAAGAAATCTATATATATGTATGTATTTACGAAAGAGTATGTTTTAAATAAAAACGATAGATGGCGCCAAAACTCTATTTGCTGTTTTTTTTTTTTTTTTTTTTTTTTTCATTCCCGGCGCGTAAGGATACATGAATAGGAATCGCAAATCATTGAGTTATTATAAAATCGATGTTCATGAATGATTAAAAATTTTTTCAATTAAAAAAATTGTAAATTCATCATTAATATGATAAAATGGAATATCTAAAATTACAAATTACTTCCTTATTTAAAATATTATCTAAATATTTTTTTGACTAAATATGAAATTTTGAAATCAAAAATATTTTTTTCATAACACAAGAGAAAATATATTTAAGTGAATTTGACTTAGTATATATACAATAAATATTTTAAACATGTAATAAAGTACTTTTGCTTTTAAAAAAATTCTAAATAATTCATTGGCTGCATTCAAGTCGGTCAACAAACCAACCCACATACCTTACAAGTAAAAACCGTATAACAGCGTTTTCACCCGAAGAAACACATGTAATTGGGGGAGTAATATAGTTTTATATTTAAAGCGATTTATATAAAAAACAAGAGTTTTCCTGAAAAAAAACGAAAACGTTACTAGATTCAGAAAGATCCTATTAACAGCATATATTAATTATATGAAAATCCTTCGAGCCGTTTAATTTAGTCCATTACATCCTTACATCGTTACACCACACATTTTCCCTTTTTGGCTTTAAATTGGGATTCAGATCTCAAAACATACTGCATGTAGAAATGTAAAATTTTCAGGATAGATTAAGACCGAAGATAAAAGATTATTTTGAAAAGATGAGAACAAAATATGGCATATTTGCTGAGATATTAAGTGTCGGCTTTTACAAATCTCTTTGATGTCAAACTAGCTGTATATATGAGTTCGCAGCGTCCCGTTTGTCCCTCCGCATGCGTCACTCAAAAAACTGCCGTTTTTCATGATGTGTGTGTGTGTGTAATATATATATTTATTTAATACAACTTCTAAAATCAATAAAAAAATATAAAAAAATAGAGAAAAAACGCAAAAGAAATTAATGAAATGAATTAATCGTTGCTAAAGAGTGCAACTTTCCATTGGGATATTTTTTTTTTTTTTTTTTTTTTTTTTTGTAAGAACAATTGGGGGGGAAAAATTGAGATCAAACTAAAAATCAGTTAAAAATAAAATTTAATGAAAAAATGCTAAATATGTTTTTAATAATCTGGTGTGTCACTCACACGACTTTCTCTTAACCTGAAATTTAATACTATAAATACAGGTTGGCGATTATGAGGTAAGATAACGAGTACTGTTATGTAAACCTATGTTAGACAATTCAAATTAGGCTTCGGAAGAGTTTTATATGATGATTAGTTCTCTGTGTGTGTGGGGGGGGGGGGCTACCGCCCCACTCAATCCGCCGTTTCATTAATGCACCTACATTTATATAGAATTTAAATCTGTTATTAAAATTAAAAGTTTACTTAAAATTATTCAGACAATTTTCACACGCAACATTCCTTGAAACTTATCAATCTTGATCAAACTTTCCCAACAACGAACTCATATTAACTTCAAAATACAACATTTGGATCTCCTGAAATTATTCGTTTTTAAGTTACTCTAAGAGATACAGACAAAAATCAAACCTTAAAAAACTTGACTACGGTAATCAGGAAACTTCAAAACGTGTAAATATACAAAAAACAAGCGATGAACATTTAGCTTAAAACATACATTATTTACCATATCTCTACGAGGAATTTATTTCAATTCCCGAACAGCTTTCCTGGAAATGGTAAAATATTATTAGTAAAGCACATCCACTAACAACAAATAACTAGCGTATTGTGGCCACCACACGACTTTCTTCTATATTTTCCTATACAAATTCACTCGGTAAAAATAATTTATTAAAATTATTATTTAAAATAATTATCTTCAATGATAATGAAGACGATTTCCATATTAGAGAAGTAGTAAAACACTAAATGAATTTATTCTCAATATTACACTTAAATATATATATATATATATATTTGTTAAAAATGAAAAAAAATCGATAACTTTATTTTAAATTATCGCAGATCGGTGGTTAAACCATTCGTTTTAAAGGTATTGGCGAGCTCTTTTGAAAGATACCCATCATGAAAATTTACTCCCCTCGAGGGAGGGAGGCGGCGAGGCACCTACATACACATTTTTTTTTTCCCAGTTGACTATCTATAACACAAAAAATATATATTCGTTTCATTTGGTTTAGTGCAGTCTATAGATGTTAAACTCTACTTACCTGCAATTTCCCCCATAGACGTAATGTATTTGAATACTTTTGAATGTCCCTGTACACGAACCATTTGCTTCATCTCAACGAAAAGCTTACTGTAGCATCCCTACATGATACACATTTAGAATACTGAGCTTGGAATTTCTGCTATTATTTGTTCTTGAGATATGCTGATAACAGACACACACACATCCATATGCTGATAACAGACACACACACATCCACAGAGATATACATACCATTCGCTAAAAACATGATTACAAACAATTTTGTAGAAACGATATGATAGTTGCTTAATAAAATATGCGAGGATAAAAATAATAATAATAATACATAAGCAATATTTAAGCACGCAGACTCAGTTCAGTGACCTTATTAAAAAAAAAAATAGTCTGGTGTGTCACTCACACGACTTTCTCTTACCCTGGAATTTAATACTATAAATACAGGTTGCAGATTAATAGGTAAGATAACGAGTACTGTCATGTAAACCTGTGTTAAACAATTACAATTAGGCTTCGGAAGAGTATTATATGATAATTAGTTCTGTGTGAGGGGGCTACCGCCCCCTCAAACCCCCCCCCCCCCGTTTCATTAATGCAACTACATTTATATAGAATTTAATTCGGTTATTAAAAAATATAATTCCCTTTTTAAAAAATAATTTATTAAAAATATTATTTAAAAAAATTATCTTTTATGATAAGGCAGACGATTTCCACATTAGAGAAGTAGTATAACACCAAATATCCAAAAAAAGTCAATTTTATTCTCAATATTAAAAAAAAAAAAAAAAAAAAAAAAAAAAAAGTACGATTTTTTTCTACGTTTTCTTTCGTTAAAAGTAAAAAAAAAATCGATAACTTTGTTTTGAATTATCGCAGATAATTAAACCATTCGTTTTAAAGGTAATGGCGAGCTCTTTTGAAAGATACCCATCATGAAATTTACTCCCCTCGAGGGGGGGGGGGGGGGGGAGGCGAGGCTCCTACATGCACAAAAACCCAGTTAACTATCTCTATTACAAAAAATATATATTCGTTTCATTTGGTTTAGTGCAGTCTATAGGCGTTAAACTCTACTTTCCTGCAATTTCCTCTATAGACGTAATGTATTAGAATTATCTTGATTGTCTCTGTACACGAACCATTTGCTTGATCTTAACGAAAAGCTTACTGTAGCATTCGTATATGATACACATTTAGAATACCAAGTTTGAACTTTCTGCCATAATTTGTTTTTGAGATATGCTGATAAAAGACACACACAGAGACATACACACAGACCATTTGCTAAAAACATGATTTTCGTAATCAGGGGACCTCAAAACGTGTAAATATAACAAAATCTCGCGTTCGAAAATTTGACCCAAAAACAATACTTTCTCTACCTTATGGGTAAAAGAAAGTAAAAAGACGACATTTGTTTGATGAGATCATCTTATAGAAAAACCTCTTTTTTTTTTTTTTTTTAAGTTGCATCTTTACAATCTTTGCAAGCGTCATTTTAAACCTAGCAATACTTTAAAGGTATAAACAAAATATGAACCTTTGTCATATATTGACTGAAAAACGCAATAACAAAAATTGTAATAAAAATAGGCATTAAGTTAATTTTAACAAAAAATTATGCCAAAATGAATAAATCAAAAAATTAAATTAAAAGGCATTGCCACCATGGCGGCAAAAGTTTTAAAGTCGCCATACTAATGCTGCCTTGCATGGGGAAGTATGAAAACTAGATTGTCAAACATAAAATTTATTTTGAAAATTTCTTTTGAATGATTTGGTTTAACTATCATTGACATTTTATCCCCCAAAATTAATAATAATTCGGTTTTTTTTTTTTTATGATTATTTCTGAGTGATGAGTATAATTTCCCAGGATTTATTTCGTCACTGTTGTCACAAAGAAAAACAAATTCTGTCCGTAGTTTAGGGTAAAAAAAAAAAAAAAAAAAAAAAAAAAAAAGACAGAAAGAAAGAAACCGAAGCTCCTATCTATTTCTTAGAAAATACAATAGAGTTCTGAGTAAAATAGAAATTAATGTAATTTAGGGTGATGTAACGTTTTTTTTTTTTTTTCTAAGTTTTTTCTCTCTTTTTTTTTTTTTTTTTTTTTTTTCCTCTCTATAAAGGCGATGGTGTTTATGAATTGGTCCCCTTTGCCTTTGGTAGCGTTTATATGATTCAACCATAGACCTTATATATAAGGTCTATGGATTCAACAATCATATTACTTCCCGACTAGCTAGACATTTGAAACTTTTAGAGTAGCTCAGAACACTATGAAAATGCATTTTTTAAAATACTTTTAGACTCTGTTTCGGGTCCCCGCTGCCTTCGGTAGCGTTGATATGATTCAACAATCATATAACTTCCCGACTAACTACACATTTGAAACATTCAGAATTTTGAAGCAATTATCTCAGAACTACTACATAGAATTTCATACGTATTGATATGTAGCTGCACTATGACGTAAATTAGTGTCTATTAAATTTTGAGAAAAAACGTCCAGCAGGTTGCGCTTTCATTCCGTTGTTTCCAAATTTCAGACATGACGGAACCACAGGACTTTCTTATACACCTGTTGAAACATATATACTGTCAGGAAAACATTGAAATTTTTGAGTCAGATTATAATTAGGTTAGTAAACGAACAGATACGAAAGAAAGAAATTTGAGGTATTTAGGTATTATCTTTTCGACAAGTAAACTAGCGATGGCTTTGATAAATTTGCGCTGAAGTAATTTTCATAAGTAAATAAATTCAAACTACATTCCATTACTCGAATTATATTATTTTAATTATAAAAACAAATTTTAAATAAAAGTCTTTTTCCTTTCCCCCTCGCACCCCCCATTATTTGTTATTCATCATGGAATTTGGTCACTGTTTGGAGAATATGGCAAATTTGAAAATAGGTTTACTTGGAAATATCGACCGTTATATGGACGAAGGCGGACTAGTTTTCAATATTGGCTGACAAGAAAGCACATCCCAATTTTCCAAATTTTAAACATGTCAATATAGGACAAAATTTCCTATAAACTTGCTCAATGAGAATTATTTTTGACAAATTATTAGAAAATTAAAAAAGAGCTATTTATAATAGTAATAGCCAACTACGGAAAAAATATTTGAACACGTAAAAGAGATGCCCAATCCTCCCCTTCCTAGGAGAGGAAATTTTCAATGCGGGTATCTATCAGAAGAAATTATCAATGTCTTTAAAAGAAACGACTGAACCATTCATCTGTTATAATTAAAAAAAATAATAATAAAAAAAAGAAAGGTCAAATCGATTAATTAAAAAAAAAATTGTTTTAATTATTATTATTATTATTATTATTATTATTATTTAAGACATTTTTTAAAAATGTTTTTACTAGAGCATACGACATTTCGTGTTACGCTTCTATGAGGAAAAAAAAAAAAAACTTCTTCAATCAGCATGGAAGATAATTTAATAAATTATTTGTACTGAGTGGATTTTTGTATACGAAAATATAGAAGAATGTTTTGTTATGGCCACAACGAATTAATAGCAAATTCGGAAATTGTTTTATCTAGAAATATCGAGTGATGTTGTTGTAAAGTTGACGGTAGTTGAAAACTGACTATTTTCTAAACAGTCGCTGTTTCATTTTAAATAGCGGCAATTAAAAAGAAAATAAAAAAATAAATAAAAATTCGTTTTCCGTAAGACATTAAGCATTGATTTATGTCTTTGTTATTCTTCTATGCATATGTACATGGAGTGGTATTCTGATTAGAGGATTAAATAACAAAAAAAATAAAGGAAATAAATAAAAAGTTTAAACAATTTATAATTGGAGATTTGTAAAGTAAAATGATAAAGATGTTGATCAATATTCAGCCAAGTTCTTTCATTGCGCCGGACGCACGTGAACCAACGAATTAACCATTTAGTATTATATCAGGTGCGGATCAGATTAGCATGCTGTAATGACTAACAATAATATTTTTGGTGAAAATTGGAAAACCGGAAGTGGGTCCATAAGTTCGTATCTCAAAAACGGCTCTAACGATTTTCTTCAAAATTACTGTATAAACACACTCTATTAGATGTCCTTTCGAATGATATAGTTGGTTAATTCAGGAAAATTGTAGTCGTCCTGTATAAATAGCTCAATTTCAGGTACTGCAAGTGCGTTCCTTTCAAAATGGCTGTAAGATTTTTTTCAAACTTGCAATATTCACCCTCTTTTAAATATAATTTTGTATGCAATTGTTGTTTACCGGTCAACAACTGAATATGCCAAGTTTTGGTAAAAGTCGGTATCTCAAAAACGGCTCTAACGATTTTTTATTACATAAACCCATTTTAGATATCCTTCATAATTATTTACGTGGTTATTACAGGAAAATTAATAGTCATCCTGATCAGGTAGATTATTTTTAGAGCTTGAAAATTGGTGTTAAAAAAAAAAAAAAAAAAACTTCTACATATTTTCCTTTTTCCTTTTCTTTCTTTCTTTAACTCGCTGCGTAAACTCTATTTTATATGTCTCTACACGTGTATTTCTCTTACTGGAAAAAAAAAAAAAATAAAAAAAATACATATAACACGTGTAATAGTGTGTAATGGAAGTCGTGTGGTTGTTTTACACCAGATTTTTTTTTCTTTTTATCTCACATACAAACTTTGGCGTATTTACATATTATGAAACCTGTGCATAATAGCCTTCCTCTAAATAAATAAATAAATAAAAATTGGTATTAACTGAAGATAGTTTTCTTTTCTTTTATCTTTCTTCCTTTTCTTTCTTTCTTTTTTTTTTTTTTTTTTTTTTCTTTCTTTCTTTTTTTTTTTTTTTTTTCTTTTGTGATTTCATATAAAATATTTGTTTGAGCTACGAATTATTCAAGTAAAGTTTCTATCATAGAAATATATTTTTAACCCTAAGAAAGAAGGGTGTTGTAAAGTTTAAAGCCTTTATCTGCATGTCTGTATGTAACACTACAGCTTGCAAACGAAATGATTGATTTCAATGTTTTTTTAAAAAAAGAAAAACACTCGTAAACGGGATAATTCTTAGCTAGGTTTAATGTAAATCTGTTTGACAGGTAATAGCTCAGGTGAAATTTACTGTGATATTTTGTAATGTTTAAGTTGCCAGATTTTCAATTAAACTTATAGCTCGCAAGCTTCCAATTTAATTTACACAATTGTTAAAAAAGTTAGGCATTCCAGATGAGTCATGTGTTTTTATAGATTTGAGTATAAAAACTGTATTTTCTTCATTTTTAATAAGGGGGACTATTAGTCTCAATCTGCAGATTTTAACGATATTTGAGCATTTATTGAAAATAAATTGAATAATTTGAAAGCGATGTTATAATAATAATAATTAAAAAAAAAAAAAAAATTACTAATAATCCTTCCTACTAAACTAAATTCTGCTTTATGAGATTTTTTTTTTTTTATGACTGAGGACTATTAGTCTCAATCTGCGGATTTTTATTATGCCAGTTTTACAATACCTGAATATTTATCGAAAATATAATTGAATAATTTGAAAGCGATGTTAGAATTTGAAAAAAATAATAATAATAAAATAAATAAATAAATAAAACTAATAGTCCTCCATACCAAACTAAATTCTGCTTTTCTCAGAATTTCATCAAATTCTTTTTTTTTTTTTTTTTTTGAAAGAAATAGAAAAGAAAATTGATAATAATTAGTAAATAAAGTAAAAATCAGATTGCAATATCGCAACATTTCCATTGCGCAATAAATTTTCGAAAAGTAAAAAGTATTTTTTTTCTAAAAGGAGCAACTTATTCATTTATAGATCTGAGGTAAAACCCTGTTTTGTGATACAAGCCGGTTTCCTGTAAGAAGTCCCCCCTGCCTTTTTGAATGAACGCTTCACACAAAGATCATCAATCAATAGTAGTAATTGCTTCCTCTTGTGCGAGAATCCTTCTAGGGCGGAGTTTGAGGGGAAAATGCCAAATTTTTAGAAAAAATTCATACTTTGCCCCTTTGTTATTAATATGCATTTAAAATTAAACTTTTTTCTTAGGAATTAATAGTAAGCCTGATTATTTAGAAGATTTTTCCGCTTTTCAGCCTTTCGATATCATAATTTGTTAATTTCTTACGAGCTATGAAAACAATCAAGGCAAATTTCGCATTTTTTAGCTTAAAAATGAAATATTAAAATTAAAAAAATAATAATTTTTTGAAAGCGAAAAATTTTTTACTAGTTGTGCATTTTCTGAATGTAAAAACAGAATATAAAAATATGTAATAGTTAATGAGTTATAAAGGGGCAAATTTTCCTATAGAAATATACGGGCTTTGGTTTCCGGCCACAGTAAGTGGAGAGTCCTCTTAAACAAAGAAATAAATAACAAAACTGCTGCCCTATTCGAAATTCGAATAGAGTCTTCTGCTAAACGGAAGAAGGCACATATTCAGTTCAGTATTTTAAAAACAAGCAAATTTCATGTGAAATGCAGAGGGGGCGTGTAATCGATGGGGGGTGCTTTGAAAATGCTCTCTCTTCTATGAAGATTCAGTAGGACAATGAAAGTTACAGAAAACTGACCTCGGGGTGAGTATGAGATTCTCGGAAGAGATCATAAAACTGTCAAAGAGAAAATCCATGAGTATTGAGTGTTTCACGGAAGATAGGAAGATAAGGAATTGGGGAGGAAGGTTGGGGGGTGGATAGTGGGTTTTTCGCTTTCATCTTCTCTTTGCAGAGAGAATTACGATTTGTAGACAAACATTTCGTATAGCTTTAAAAAAAAAAAAAAAAAAAAGCTTCTCATAATTGTAACTAAAAAAAGTCCGAGAAAATTTTCGTCGTTTTAGCGCCCTTTCATTTGTGCATCGAGCGAGCGCCCCGTGCGACCGCACACTTCGCACACCCCTTGGTCCGCCCCTGCATAATTTATTCTTTTTATTATAGTTTTAATATACAGTCATAAATTTTCTACGATTCTATTGTTAATTTATGAATGAAAATAATTTAAATTAATGTATTCTGCTCCGAATTTTCACCCTACCCTTCCTCGAAAAAAGTATATACATATACGAATCATATACTCACAAACATAGATGCACGTATGAATATGTACGGTGTAACCCCCGTTTCGCCGACAAAAAATTTCCTACCCCCCTGTTTTTCCCATTCAAGCTTCCCTTTCCAGCTATTTAGGGATTTGTCCTGAAATTATGGGGAAAACAAGTGGAAAGGAAATTTCAATTCACTGAAATGGCGGGTACTAGTTACGTAAGGAGATTAGTGTCCAGTTCACCCCTTTTTATCAGTTGATACGACTCACAGTCTCAGGTGCACAAACCCATGGTGAATTACAATTTTCACTTGTCATTTTTACGCCTAATTTATAACCACGTTACTGTCATAAAATTATTTCTCTTTTTACAGTGCACTCCTAGAAATTCATATAGCCTGAGACCAAAGACTGCGCGAATTTTAAAATTTTGTAGATTTTTTTTTTTTTTTTTTTTTTCATTTTAAAATTAGAATTTTATTATAATGCATTGAAAATGATTGTCATTATATAAGATATATGAAATGTATAGATGAAGGCAAATAAAGAGTATAAATAATGTAATAGAAACGCACATATAAAATTTATAGTATAGCAATATTTATAATATAGCAACTTTTTATTATCATTATTCTTTAATAATTTCTTTTCAAAAGGTATTCGTTTTAAAAGGAAGTGGGCATAGCCTGCTAGTATAAGAATAATTGTATAATAAATTTGTGATTTTTATTACGGTTTAGAAATATAGGTAAAGACAAGTAATTTATTTATTTATATTTTCAGTCTATGGATTCATTTTTTTTTTCTCTGTGTGTGTGCGTGTTTATGCACGAATATTATTGAGTTAAAAGAATTTAGGTACGTATCTTCAAGACCTAGACCTTGCTTAAGGCTACTTGTCAGTCAATTTTTTTTCAAGTTCTACGATTCAGCTTTCGCGTCTATGGGATACCTTTTATATTTTCACCCCCGTCATTAGTCCAATTTCCGTTAAAGTTCATTCTTTGTTAAAGCTGTCAACATTCGGAATTTATTGTCGAGTAGGCGTTACTGGAAGACAAGAAGGTGTGTGTGTGTGTGGGGGGTGTCCTTCTACTGCTAGAGGATAAGGGACTGAAATATGTCAGTTTTTGTAGAATAAGGAAATTTCTTATTTTATGTTTATTGCTCGGAGTAATCTATCCTTCCTCCCAGGTTTATTGTTAATATTTTTTAATCATTACTAACATTTTAGATGTATTTTCCTTATGATAAAAGTTTAATTTTTTGTTTTCAGTGCAAATATTTCTCTATATTACATTTTTTAGAATAAAGGAGATTATGTTTTTTTTTTTTTTTTTTAAGTGTTCAAATTTCAATATGTTTAACTTTGTTATGCTATTTGATATAAATAAATGTAACTTTACATGTGAAAATTATAGAATATTGAAACAAAAATTGTTATAAAGTGAGCATTGTAAAAAACACCATAAACTAAAAAAAATATATATATATATAATAATAATAAATAAATAATAAAAAATTGCAGCAATTGTTTCCGGTTGAAATAGCACGAAGACCCTTCATCAGGCGAAACAAAGTGGGCACGAGTGCAGCAAAAGTAATTTGCTGCAATCGTGCTTTTTGTTAAACTCACGAAGGGATGTGTTATTATTTCAACCTAAAAGAACTGATGCATTTTTTATTTATTTATTTATTTATTTATTTATTTTTTGGGGGGGGGGCAATGATTATGTTCATTTACAAATTTTTCTATTTATTACTACAGTACAAAATCTCAAATCCGGAATCGTCCGGACCGTGGCCTTTCCGGATTTCAGACTTTTCCGGATTTTAGGTCACTTTCTGATTTACGGCAATAAAAAAACGGACATCTCCATTCCGAACGTCCTTTTTTAGTTAATAACTAGCTTACGCCGCCCGAAAGTGCGATTTCTTAAGAAATTGGAGTATACTCTAAAGTAACATGTACATGTACAATACTTTGAATAAACACCATAAAATTCTGCAAACAAAACGCAGGCAGCAACGCTTGCGCTTTGTTTGCCGCACTCGTGCCTACTTCGTTTGCCTGATGAAGGATCATGTTTTCTTTCCATCCGAAACGATTGTTGCGAGCTCTTACATTTTATTGTGTTTACTCTTATAACTTTTAAACACCAATTCTGTGGTGCTTTTTAAAAAACTCTCAAGTATCCAGAAAATCTTGAATATTTTTCTTTTCCCCTACATCAAATGGTACCCAATTGATAATTTTTTTTTCCTTCTTTTTAAAACAGCAGGCTTCCTTTTTTTCTCTCTGTGTTTATCTTCAAAGTCGCACATTTGAAACCACAGAAATTATCCCTGAGAAATATAATCGGCTATTTAGAATTAATTATCACAGCTGTCACTCTTAACCAGACCGCCACAAAGAACTTTTTCGCGTTGTTGATAGTCCAATGGGATCTTTACTCTCTCCCCAACTCTCTTCAAAGTCCTTGAGTGAATAATTTTCCGACACGTGCGATACCGAAAGATGATTTTGCAGTTTTATACAGATGACGTTATTTGAACTTTAAGCGAATATTCAGCATTTGACCTGTGCCAATTAATTTTCATTAGGTTTGGAAAGCAGATTCTTCAGCTGGAAAAAAAAAAATATATATATATATATATCGTTCGGTTGAGTAAAGAGATAACGGAATTAGGGAGAAAAAGGACAGTGCGTTTGTCTTTGTAGCTGTAAATAGTTGATAAATTTATCCGCGATTACCTATTTTAAAAATATTTTTAGAATTCCATAAAACTCATATATGTTATACAGGTTTTCGAGATTTACTATAGGACGCTTGTCATAAAAAGTTGTACAGGTAACCCAAATGGTTTCAGTATAAAAATTCATAAAATAATTTGGATACATTACAGTCAAATAGACATTTCTTAGCAGCGCACGTAAAAATCTTTATACCACGCTAAAATACAGATCAACATAAATTTTATAGATGCAATAAGAAATGGTTCCGATCAAAAATGATAAAATAAATATTTGTGGTTCATTTAATAGTGATGCTCAAAAATATTCTTATACGTTACGGGAAATTGAGGGGGGAAGTATTTCAGTTTCGTAAAAGTGAAATTATTTTTCTCACTTGCATTTAAAAAATAATAATTAATAAATAAATAAAATAAAACAGTTTGTTACGGCTACCACTGTTTTTTTTTTTTTTTTTTTTTTTCGTTTCCTATAATAGTTTATAGAAATTACATATTAAAATTATTATTTATGAAAATTATTTTCTGTGATGGAGGGTTTTGAGATTCCTGAACACGATTTGACCATTTTTAGAAAGTTTCACTCTGTAAGTGTGTATAAAAAAAATGTGGACGCTGTATCTCACGAACCAATGGACGAAATTTAACCAAATTTGTTATTTAACCAAACTTGATTAAAATCTTTCCCGATTACATTTGTGGATCATTCACTCAATACATGGCTCTATATTTCTACTTCTTCGTAATTTTCAATATGACACAGTATAAGAAGAAATTTTACATAAATGATTTCAAGTAAATGATAATTATTTTTTTTAAATTTTTATTATGAATTAAAAAATAAATATTTAAATAACTAACAACAAACTAGGAAAATTTTTTTGTATAAGTTGAAGAATCGCTCGCCCTTCCACATGAGGGGATAAATTTTCAATGCTGGTATTTTTCAAAAGAAACTCATCAATAACTTTCAAGTAAATGACTGAATTAAATTTGTGGAAAATTAAAGCAAAGTTATAAATTATAAAAAAAAAAAAAAAAAAGAAGAAGAAAGCATTTTTTGAGAAGTTGGCACAAAATTGATTTTTATTATTATTATTATTATTATTATTATTATTGAGAAACACTGTTCTAAAATGAAAATCGTTTGCATGCATTCAGGAAAATGATTTTAACAAATTATTTGCACTACGCGAATTTGCATAATAAAAAATATAGAAGAAAGTTTTGTGGTGCCACATCATACTATTTTTTTGTCAAAAATTAAAAAACCAATAAAAAATAATAATAAATAATAATAACAATAATAAAATACTAGAAAGTTAGCGGCTATCATAATTTACTAAAACGGGTCAACTGGATATTTGTTATATATTTCTAGAAATCCTTTTGTTACAACAATAGCTTTAGAGTCAAACATTTAAAGAAAAATTGTATTTAAAAAATAATACAAAAACAAATTATTAATTGAATTACTTACTCATATATTCTTTTTACGAGATTTTCAATCTCGCACCCGCAGACAACAACAACGACAAGAACTTCGTATGAAATGGCGGACAGCGAGGGAATTTCAACAGAAAAAGAATCACAGCGCCCTCTATGCATACAAATTGGTTATGGCCTAATAATTTGTGGCCACAACATGAAAAACATGATGTTGGCCGTGTGGTGATAGCCTGCATAAGGCCAACTGTGTTTATGCCACTTCTGGGCCACCGACCATTTTTCTTTAGGCTTCCATTACAGCTGGCAGCCACAAACGGCCCGCTGCTGGAGTTATATGGGGCAACCGGCAACTGATGGCAAGTGCAGGATGCCAGCAGTAGGCCATAACGAGCCCACCAGTATAAGTTTTGCTGGGTACCTTTTGTAAAAATTGATCATGCTCTGTGTGTTCAGTAAAAAAGCTGAATGAAATGTCTCTCACTTGATATGTTCATAAGAAAGAAGGTGCTGGGTTCAATCCTAGGTCAAATTTATCTGAGCAGTTTGGAGTTTTACATGGTTTTCTCTGAAACTCTCATAAATACGGCTTAGAACCCTTGCATTGTCAATCAGTTCCAAACCACACAACACAATCCAGTTTTGCCCTTTACCGTTATTGGACATTACACTGATTGATCATATCAATTTAAACATCACAATTTTCTGAATTACCTGTATTTGTACAATCGATTTCATTTAAGAAAATTTTTCTTAAAAGATCACCCCCCCCCCCACACACACACACAACATCACATATAACGGAGGGTGTTGCTGTTGTGTTGTTTAAGGTAAACTGACTATGCGAGGACCCTAGGCCTGGGTGGCGTTCCTTCTGTGAGTCTCTTTCTAAAGAGTCCTGGCTCAAATTCATGCAAGTTTCAGAAAAATCTCTGAACTGCTAGGCTGAAATGCTAGTGCTGAGTTTGAACCCCACATTTAAGGGATTCAAAATTATTAACTACGATAGATCAAATTATGAATCACTCCCAAGTTATAATAGATCATGAATGAAAAACAAAAATTAACCAACATATTATTAAAAAACAATCTCAAATGCCATATTCCTCACTATAAGATTCCTTTTTGGCTCTTTGTAATATGTAAGTATCTGTTAAAGTAAAATGCAATGAAAAATTCACAACTTGCAACAACATAAGTGTGATTTTTTTTTTTTTTTTTTATAAGCAGCTACTTCATAATTAGCTAATATTTTAAAAGCTTATTTTTTTATTTATATATTTTTTATAAGCAGCTACTTAATATTAAGCTAATCTTTTAAAAGCTTATTTTTTTTATTAATAATCCTAATAAACCAAACGTCCAATTTTCTGAAAATTAACACTGTAAACTGTTGTCATTACTAAAACAATAATAATAATTAAAAAAAAAAAGTCACAAATTTGGCCAAGGGTGTCCCATACTAAAGCTGTGCTCTATTTTCAGCAAATCAAAGCCATGGTTAACTGCTATCATATACAGCTATTAAGAAAATATAAATGATATTCAATTATTTGAAGTTCATTATTTTGATTAGAAACACGGTTATTTCAAAATAAACTAAAAGTGCATTGACATTAAGAAACAGCTTTAGTATAAGATCTCTTGATGAAGTTTGAAAACTGGCTCCTAAGTTGCTCGAGTGATTTTCGGAGTCTTTTATTATGCAATTGCAATAGCCATTTTAATTCATCACCAAAGTGGCAAAAAATAATAAAAGTCGCGAAGGGGATTCTATACTAAAACTGCACCCATTTTAGTTTGTGGATGATAAAATGAAGGAGAAAAAACCTATAAGACAATTTAATTAATTTAAATGGACATTTAAAAAATAAATAAATCTGAATAAAATTTTAAATTATCTATTATGACATCTATTTTATCAGCTATATTTGTTTAAACAGGAATAATTTTTAAATTTAACATTCATGTGTAAAGAAGTGTTTCATTTTTATATTAAAAAATAAATAAATAAATAAAAATAAAAAGTTGTAAACATGTTATATTGTTGATTTGTGCTTGAAATTACAGCTCAAAGAAGAATGTTGGGGAAAAACACAAAAAATCATATTTTTAAAAATATTGAAAATTTAAAGTGCATTGTGAATCTGCACATTTTCCTCTATCTAGAGGGCCCACCAGCGGTCAAGCGGTTCTGCACCAAAAAGCTGGTTGACATAAGTTGCCGGGTTCGATCCCAGGTCGCACTCGTTGGCTTAGCCGATCAGAGTTTTCCGTGGTTTTCTCCACAACTTGTGTAAATATGGGCTAGCACCCCTTAGAAAAACCCCCGCGGAGGGTATCCCCCCTCAGGCCCAGGACCTACAGCAGTCATTCGGCCTTATTCCCAAATTCAATCCTCTATCTAGAAGGGGAAAAAAAGAATGTGCAATATATATATATATATATATATATATATATATATATATATATATATATATATATATATTAATCTACATCGCACACAGGCAAAGATACGAATATCTTTTAATAATATAAAAGCAGGCTTTGCCTGCCTCACGGGAAAAAAGAAAAGAAAGAACATATTGTTATGTACCATGTATTCATATTTCATTTTAATCGATATTTCATACTTCATCTTAATCGATATTCTCTTTTTAACTGTAACCACCCTTAACTGAATCAATCGTTATGTTTTGCTATCTTCTAGCTTGTAATCACCATGCTGTTCTCTGAATAAAGTTGTATCTATTTCCATCTAGCGTTTACTAATATAATTTCAGCAATATAAATATAACAACGTATATAATATGGTGTCAGAGTAAAAGTATTAATCGTATTTAACGCAACTAGTTAATACGTATTTATTTTTTTTTTCTTATCGGCAAATTGTTAACTTATAAATAAAGACACCATAGCCCATCAGTTTTTACAAATCGAACAGTTTGTTCCTGGCGACAACCCAGCAGAGGCATGGACTGATTGGCGACAAAAATATGAACTCTTTGAAACAGCCGTTAAGTATAACAAAGAAGATAATGAAACAAGAGTTGCTTTGCTACTTAGTGTCATCGGTAAATCTTCCTACAAAGATTACCTCACGTTTGACTTTCCAGCTCTTACAACCGGTCAGACAAGAACTGTCAAAGAAGTACTGGATAAGTTCGACGAACATTATAAACCTTATCGCAACGTCACTCTAGCAACATTTGTGTTTAATAATAACTTAAGTGAGCAAAGAAAATGTTGTACTTTTCCATTAGCCGGGTGCAAATGATTTGTTGCTGACTCTTAGTTAACAAAGCACCACATAATGAAAACAAATTTAACAGTAACACTTTTAGCATTAAAAATAAAAGTATTATAATTAATTTCCAATGATTTCTCACAATATTTTACCAAAGCTGACCTGTGGTGACCTGCAATCGACCCAATCTTATTTCCTCACAACTTTTCTATTTATTATTATTATTAATTTCCTCCTGCTTTCTTATTTATATTTAATATTTAATCATTTTTCAATGTGTACTAGATCTCTTAATTCTTTAGTATTCATTACTTTCATACAAAAGAGCGAAAGAAAAGATTTCTCTCTTGGAACTTAAATGAACTCATTAAGACAACTCTGAGAGCTGAGACAGCCTTCCTACAGAAGAACTCTGACAGACCACCCTTTAAGGCATCTCTCCTGAAGAGGTCAATGCAAATTTTGTAGAAGAAATTGAAAAGTGATTGTAACTAAAGCCTGGCGAGCGTCTAAATTGTGCAGTGTTTATTAAAAAGCTGCACGATTCAGGCACATCTCCCTGGTAATGTTTGGAAATAAGTCGACATCACATCTAAGTATGAATTGCTATACAGGTAATAATTTTATATTTTCTTTTTATCTTAAGTTTAAATTGATTTTTTTTTTTTAATTTACTGATATTAATTTTTACTTTATGTCCTTGCTTTAAATTACTTCTATTAATAAAATAACATATTTTTATGATGATTAAAATTTAAGTTTTTTTGTCTTTCGGATGTGAATTTGTTTAATCGGTAAATCAAATAAAGCTTAATTGAATACTAAAGCATAAAATAATTTCTTTTTTTATAAATTGAAGACTATAAAATATATTTATTGCTCAAATATAATAGATTTTGTCATAAAAATTCTAATATTTAATTTTGATGTCTTGTCTTTACATATAATAGTTTCATCTTTATCTTTTTGCTAATCACATCCCTGATTAAAAGATAGTTTTGTTATGACTCACAAAGTTCAATTATGATATATTACAACAGTACAGAGACACCCCAAAGTAAAAGCAATCTTTTTGTTTTTTCCATTACTATTTGAATACAACTGTACTTGTAATTAGATAGTTTGACTATAAATAAATTGTTTCCAAACAGTAGTGAAAAGAAAAAAAAAAGTCTTAGATTCTCAATTTATGTTAATTATAAATTTAAAAAACAGTTCAATGCATGAATATTTACATAATGTTAAAAATGTCAATGTAAAAAATATTAAAAGCAAACTGAATTTTGTTTGTACCGTATAGCATACTGCACTACATACATTGGCATTTGTTAAATTTATATTTCTGTTCAAGTCTGGTTACATGTTCTAACAGTTCAATATGCTAAAGATCTGTCGTTCAAATTCAATAAATAAACTTTGTCAGCAAATACCATAAATTGAAAAAAAAAAAGTGTATGAAAATGCCACTTATGTCTACTTTTTTGCCTGATGAAATGTTGTACTATTATTTTTATCCGAAACAACTGTGATTTTTTTTTTCCAGAATCATTTTACATTTTACAAGAGCTGCACCAAGAATTAAGTATGTACTCTGTGAATACCGAGTAGGTATATAAATTTCATTTTTAAGCCTTCTGAAAATAGATGTTAACTAGTAACTAATAAGCTTCAAAAACTAGCAAGTAAAAAGTTTCTAGAACGGTGTCAGGTACAACCACTCAAAAAAAATTTCTAGACCGCGATTTTATTTTGATAAATTCTATGTTGTGTTATATCAGATAATAATTTGTTTTACAAAGTAAACTGTTCCACCGATCGCAACAAAAATTGGTACATTTATTAATTTAAAATTTATAAATCTATCTAGTGCTGTAACTTTTGATTCAATAGGATAATTTGTTCAAAATATATTAAATAAAAACCCCATAACAATGTTGTCCCCCTCTTCTCCCGCCCTTTGATTAAAAATAATAATAAATTTATTTTTATGTAAATATGTATCATAAAAAAATATCTGATAAAACTGACATAATAATGCATTTTTTTTTTTTTTTTTTTTTTTTTTTTTTAAATATTAATTTCAAATAATCAATTGTTTCGACCTTGATTTTGTTATTCACAAAAGTAACTTTGAAACAGCTATAACCTCTTTGGTGACTTTTATTATTATTTTTTTACTATGTGATGATTGATGTCATGGTCTTTACTTATGCAATTGCAATAACCATTTCAATTTACTGCTAAAATGGTAAACAAAATGTTTGAAACTACCAAGCGTGTATATTAAAGCTGTGCTGAAAATAGTCACCAATAATCATTAACGTTTATTTAAATTCATTCAAAACATTAAAGCGAGAAGCATACTGTATTACAAATAATTAAAGTAAACCTTACTTCTACTCTTCGTGTGTTACACCTGAGTACTTGCGGGAGCCCCCCCCCCCCTTTCGTCAGTGACAAAAGGGGGGGGGGGGAGTTCTCCGCAAGTACTCAGGCGTAACACACGAGGAGTAGAAGTAAGGTTTACTTTAATTATTTGTTTATTTAAATGTTTAAATTATTTAATAAAAAATATACATATATATTTTAAACTGACATCATAATATTTTATTTTAATTATTTATTTATTTTTGAAATATTGATTTCAATCAATCAAGTTGGCTTATATGTATTATATACGTTGTTATATTTATATTGCTGAAATTATATTAGTAAACGCTAGATGGACATAGATACAACTTTATTCAGAGAACAGCATGGTGATTACAAGCTAGAAGATAGCAAAACATAACGACTGACTCAGTTAAGGGCGTTACAGTTAAAAAGAAAATATCGATTAAGATGAAGTATGAAATATCGATTAAGATGAAATATGAATACATGGTATATAACATCTCCCTTTTTTTTTTTTTTTTTTTTTTTTTTTAAACAGGAATAAAACAAGTAATAGGATAGGATATATATATCAGAAAAATTAAATAATGCAATAAAATTAAAATTATGAAAAAGAATAAAAATTAAAAGTTCTTAAACTGAATATCTTATTGTTCATAGTCCTTTAAATGTGATGGTGGTTTAATTACTCTACCAGTACGAGTTGTTAGAGCAGTATTATGAATAGTTGTAGGAGGAGTTGTTGCAACAGAGTAAGCAGCAGGTGAATTATTTTGTGCTGCTGGGGAAGTGGTTTTTTTATTATTAAAGGTTATAAACAAATCATCAGAAGTTGTTTTCCGCTTAACAAGCTGTGTAGTTTTGGGTGCAATTAATGTTTCAGATTTGAACTCTTTGATATGGACACGATTCCTACGATAATCTCTACCATTCTCAGCTGTTATAATGTAAGATCTAGGTTGAGGTCCAACTCTAGATATTTTTCCTTTACACCACTTATCATTTAGGCGAAACAACACTTCTTGATTTTCTTGCAGTTGACTCAGCGGATGTGAATGAATATCATACTTATGTTGTCGTTGCTGTCTGAAATTTAGACGTTCTTGTACAGCACTACAATCATACTGAGGTACTAATTGTGATGGAAGTGTAGGAATCAAAGTACGGATTCGACGACCCATTAAAATTTCTGCCGGAGAAGGTAAACCATCCATGGGAGTATTTCTGTACTCCATTAACACAAGATGGACATCATTCTTGTGTTGCTTGTCCTGGGTTGCTTTGATGAGACTTGATTTGACGGTCTGAATGCTTCTCTCAACCTGTCCATTTGAGCGGGGATAACCAGGGCTGGAGGGGTTAAAAAAGATGTCCCAATCAGAACAGAAATCACTGAATTCTTTGGAATCAAATGGTGGTCCATTATCAGCAACTATTTCTTCAGGAATTCCGAAACGAGCAAAACAAATCTTCAAAGCATTGATGACTGCAGGAGCAGTTGTATGATGTAGATGTTGGAGCTCAATATATTTGGAAAAATAATCTACTATCAAAAGATATGTCACTGAAGATAAATGGAAAAAGTCTATAGCAACCTTTTGCCATGGTCTCTCTGCTAGTTTTCTATCTAATAATGGTTCCTTGCAGTTTTACTTATGATTTTGTTGACAAATAGCACAAGATGAAACCATATTTTCAATTTCAGTGTTCATACCTGGCCAATAGAGAGACTGACGAGCAAGATTTTTGCAAGAGATTATACCTCTGTGCCCGACATGAAGGCGCTGTAACACAACTTTTCGACATGGCTCAGGAATAACAAGTCTTTGCCCACGACAGACGAGACAATCCTTAACATAGAGTTCGGATTGACAATGCCAATATGGCTGTACATCCAAAGTCACACTATGTTTATTTTGAGGCCAACCATTCTCAATGTAGTTTCTTACGCTCTGGAGTTCCATGTCACTTTCGGTGTGAGACACAATTTCTTCGAGTTTAGATTTTGATGCTTGTACCAGTACAGAAACCATCTTTGGAACATTGTCAATGTCAGATGTTGAGACTGGAGGTACTGGTAATGGTGCTCTGGACAAAGCATCTGCAACAGCTAATTGTTTTCCAGGAACATGAGTTAATTTAAAACTGTATCTTTGCAGTCGTAGTAAAAGTCTTTGCAATCTGGGTGATATATTTTCAAATGGCTTGTTGACTAGGCCTTATAATGGCTTATGGTCTGTTTCGATTTCAATATGTTGACCAAAAACATAATAATGAAAATGTTCACAAGCATGAACAATAGCAAGGAGTTCTTTTTCAATTTGAGATTACCTTGACTGAGTCTCAGAAAATGTAGCAGATGTATAGGCAACAGGTTTGTGGTTCTAAAGAAGCACTCCACCAAGACCAAAGGAACTTGCATCAACAGATAGCACTATTGGTTTGTTTTGGTCGAAAAATTGAAGAACAGATGCAGACTGTAGTAAATATTTAACTTTCACAAAAGCTGCATGATGGTGAGAATCCCAAAGCCAGTTAGTATCTTTTTTAAGAAGGTTTCGCAGAAGTGAGGTTTCTTGTGAGAATTTGGGGATGAATTTCATTAGGTAAGTTGCTATGCCCAAGAATCTCATCAGTTCTTGTTTATTTGTTGGTAGAGGAAAATCTGCAATGGCTGATACTTTTTTATGATCTGGTGAAAGGCCTTTTGAAGATATAGTATGACCCAGATATTGCAACTCAGAAACACCAATTTTGGTTTTGTCTCTGTTTAGTTTTAAACCGTTCTTTCTGGCAATTTCAAGCACTTTTCTTAACTTTCTACAATGATCCTCTAAATTTCTACTGTATAGCATAATATCGTCAAAATAAGGGGAAATATCTGGACATTCTTCAAACAGGTTGTCCATTGCCATTTGATAGATTTCTGGTGCACAGCTTAAACCGAACGGCATAACCAGAAAACGATATCAGTCAAATGGAGTGATGAATGTACAAAGATCCGAACTTTCATCATCTAGTTGGATGTGATAGAAAGCATTTTTTGCATCAATAAGAGAAAAAATAGTGGAATCTTTCAGCTTTGATAACAATTGATCCTGAGATGGAATTTGGTAATGCTGACGCTTTGTATATTTATTCAGGGGACGAGGATCTAGGCAAACTCTTAATGAGCCATCTTTTTTAGGGACAACAACAATGGGATTAACCCAATCAGTGGGTTTTGTGACTTTTTCTATGATGCCATTTTGCTCCATTTTTAAAAGCTCATTTTTTAATTTATCTTCTAGAGATAGAGGTATTTTACGTGAAGCAGCAATAACAGGTGTTGCATTATCATTTAAGACAATTTTATGTTTACCAGGTAAACGACCTACGCCTTCAAACACATCATTATATTCCTCAAGAATTTGCAATAATTTAGATGAATGGGAAATTTTAGATAAATTAGAATGAACACTAGATGAAGAATTTACATTAACACATGAATTAGAATTTACACATTTCTCACTTACTTGGACAGAGTTATCCATTCTTTTAATAAGATTAAGAGATGTGCACGTAGCTGCACTTAAAACAGGTTGCACATTTAGATCTATAACTATAAATTTTAAATTGTAAAATTGATCATTAACAACACAGTTGAGTATACTTTCACCCACTACTGGCAATGCATCACCACTATAGGTGCAAACTTTCAGGGATGTTGGTGTAAGAGCTGGAGAACCTTGTAAATTTTGGAAGGTAGCAAGTGGTATCACATTCACTTGTGCTCCTGTGTCTAATTTAAAAACTATGGGATGGTCATTGACAGTAATTGTTTGCAGCCAATCACTGTCTGTGAATGTTGATAAACTTCCAATATATGCAATATCTGGATCTTCATTGCAATGAATAGCTGATATATGCCTCTTAGTTAACGATCTCTTTGGTTGTCTACAAACACTGACAAAATGATTCAACATTTGACAATTATTACAGGTTTTCCCATAGGCTGGGCAGCTTCTAGGAGAATGATGGGAACCACATCTGGAACATGGGCGTTTATTACACTGAGAAGCAGAATTTTTATTTCTTTGATGTTTATTTGGATTATGACCTTGCTGGTTTTGAAGCTTTTTGGCCTTGTGAAGGCTGACTGCATCAATTTGTGAGGACGATGACGGCTGGGACATGGCGAGAGAATGTATTCTAGACAATTCAGCAGATTTACACAATTCTAACGCTTTTTTCAGCGTAAGATCTGATTCTCTCAAAAGGCGTTCGCGTAAGACGTCATCACGTAACCCTTGGATAATGCGATCTTTAACGTTGCGATCATAGGCATCTCCAAAATCACACTGATCGGCCTGCAACTTGATTTCTGTGACAAAAGAGTCAAAATTTTGTCCTTGTTTTTGAATTATATCCCAACAAACACGGAGGTAATGGCCCACTTGTGGCTATGTTACCTTTGGCCATAAGCAACTTGTAGCGGCCCGCTATCGGTGGCCGTAACGGCAACGTAACAAAAGTGTCACGCCGGCCTCAATACGGCCAAATTAAGTTTGGCCGTAAGTACAGTAAGCTGCCCGCCATCATGCCACTAATGGCTAACATAAATGAAAATTAGCCAAAACATGCCCATTATCATGCCATTAATGCTTAACATAAATGAAAGCTAGCCAGAACTTGCCCACCATCATGTCATTAATGGTCACGATAACTGAAAATTAGCCGAAAGATGCCCACCAACAGGCCACTAATGGTTGGCAAATATAAAAATTGGCCAACAGTTGCCCACCATCATGCCATTAACAATTAATATTAAAGAAAATTAACTGAAAGATGGCCACCACCAAGCCACTAATGGCTGACAAATATGAAAATTGGCCGCACGTTACCCGTTATCAAGCAACTAGTGGCTGACAAATATGAAAATTGGCCGCAAGTTACCCGTTATCAAGCCACTAATGGCTGACAAATATGAAAATTGGCTGCAAGTTTCCCGTTATCAAGCCAGTAATGGCTGACAAATATGAAAATTGGTCGCAAGTTACCCATTATCAAGCCACTAATGGCTGACAAACATGAAAATTGGCCGCAAGTTACCCGTTATCAAGCCACTAATGGCTGACAAATATGAAAATTGGCCGCAAGTTACCCGTTATCAAGCCAGTAATGGCTGACAAATATGAAAATTGACCGCAAGTTACCCGTTATCAAGCCACTAATGGCTGACAAACATGAAAATTGGCCGAAAGTTACCCGTTATCAAGCCACTAAGGGTTGACAAATATGAAAATTGGCCGAAAGGTCCCCCTCTATCATGCCGTTAACAGTTAACATTAATGCAAATTAGCTGAAAGTGGCCCGCCATCATATCATTAACAGCCATTATAAATAAAAACTAGCCGAAAGTTGCCCACCATCAAGCCACAAATGGTTAATATTAATAAAAATTGGCCAAAAGTTCCCAACAGTGTTACTAGCAATGGCCAAAGCTCAAATTATTCCACTGGAAAATTTGTTACCAGAATTATTCATCACTTAATTTTTTTGAAATTCCATTTTCACATTCAGAAAATTCACATCCATTAAATTAGTACTCATTTTCTGAAAATTTGTAACATTTTTCATTTTGTGTTTAAAAATGTGAAAATTTAACTGTTTGTTTTAGCTTTGAAATAAAATATTAAAAAATGAACTTACAAAACAGAGTACAAATTGTATGGATGTGAATTTTCTGAATGTGAAAACAGAATTCAATGAAATACATTATGTGAAGTGGTTCATTGTAGTTACAAATTTTCCTATAAAATAACTTTGTTTTTCTCTGCCAGTGAACATAAGTATTGTATAATCTTGAAGTTATATATGGATTTGTTATCGTCATAAAATTGTTTTCAGAATAGCCAAGTCTGCATTTCTGGCCAATTTTCAATCAGAACTATCAGTGGTGTATCTGTAAAAAATATGCTCAGAAAATGTGAGAAGCACTTCTGTAACATATAGAAAATTTCAATGTTTCACTCAACTACTGAGTATACTTTATTTTCAGAAAGCAAAAATTTAATATATATACAGGGTGGTGACATACCAAATTTTTTCTCCTGATTCTTGGGAAAGATTAGGGGAAAAAGGCTGATCTGTCACTATCCTGATATATATACATTTATAATTTCTTTATATATTATACAAAACTAATTTTTGTATTATTCTTTATATATAATAATGTATTAAAGGAAATTTCTGATTGATATATATATATATTTAATATAAAGTATATTTTTACCAGCAATGGTGATATACAGGTATTTCAAGAATTCTGCCGAACGAAACAAATAATTTTTACATAGAAAAATACGCGGAGCACCATATATGCTCACAAGAAGAAGGCATTTATTTGGCTGAAAGTGAATTGAGTAACACAAGCCATGGCACTGTTGATTGTCAGGGGCTGACCCACTGCCTGGCAACCACGATCTCCCGATTTGTCCCCCTATCAATATCTTCCTATGGAATTCATAAAAGACCTTGTGAACGACTCTGCTTAAGACTTTGTAGCACAAGTTGTTGAAATAGTACATATCTGTGACAGACCTGGACTGTTTGAAAGTGTTTGCCAATTCATGATATGCCATTGTGAAGCTTGTGTTGCTACCGATGGAAAGTATTTTGAGCACTTTTTGTAACATGCACACAGTGTTTCAATAAACTTGTTTTTTCTTTTAAATCCATATCTGCATTGATTTATATTGTATTGTTGTCTAATTAGTGCAGATACATGACATTTCTGCCAATATGTTTCTATGTAAAAATGATTTTTTTGACATGCCTGACCTACCCTTAAAGTTTCTTGGAACTCTTGAAACCTGCATACAAAAATTCCTCTTATTTGTTATTGATAAGCAGTAAACACAGTAACAATTTTTCTTCTCAAGTCATCATGTGATAAAACTAAATTCTGAATCTTGTTTTGTTGCTAAATTTTATTTACCATTAAGAAGAGTTTTTAAGGGAATAGTTGGCATAAATCCTTTTCATAAATTACTGTTAAATAAAAAAAAACAAAAAAAAAAACACATTTTCTTTTAAATAACTCAATGTTAAAATATATCAAAAATTTTCAGACTATTTTATTTTATTGAATATTTCAAAAATGCAATTTTTAATTGTCTTGTTTCTACATTATTATAGTTTACAATATAAACTAAACATACATGGATATTATTTTGTGGATCCATTGATAAGTAAATAAATATTTTTGTTTGAATGCTGAAACTTAATGGAAAATTCTGGCATATTCAAACAATTTTTTTTTTTTTTTTTTTTTTTTTTTTTTTTTTTTTTTTTAATTTAACTTATCAATGAATTTACAAAATACAAAAATCTGTTTAGAATATATTGTTAAACTAAAATAATCTAAGATCTACAAGAAAAAAAATAAATAAATAAAAACTAGTAAGCAAGTAACATTTTAAAAATCTTGAATAAGTTTTTTTTTTTTTTTCTTTACTTTTCAAAATAAAAATAATATATTTAATATTGCTGCATTTCAATGCATATGTGTGCAAAATTAACATTTCAAACACAGTAATTTATAAAAACTGATTACAATATCTGTGATACCCACCTTTAAGGCTGTACATCAGTCAAATTCCCTCCCCCTCTCTTTCTTCTCATTTTATTCAATGGGATTTTTGTTGCTTCGTTTTATAAAAGTATCTCATTCAAAAATGAAATTTTTCGAATTCTGTTTCTTGAATATTACTCTTTGAACATGTCGTCTTTTATAGTAATTAAAAAAAAAAAAAAATAAATATTTCATTTAGAGATCCAAACTTAGACTCCTAAATTTACTTATTGAAATAAAATATTTAAATTGATTTTTTCGAAAAATTACTCACTAAGCTAAAAGGTGACCTGTTCAAAGAGTAATATTAAAAAAAAAAAAAAAAAACAGAATTCGAAAAACTTTATTTTTGAATGAGATATCCTTATGAAACGAAGCAACAAAAATCCCATTGGATAACATGGGAAGGGAGAAAGGGCTCTTTTAATAAATTAACCATGAAAAAAAAATATTTTCAAATATTTGCATAAATCTCATAGTTAAAATCCAGTGTTGATTGTAGCTCACAATAGAGAAGCTAGGTATCAAATCTTTATTATTTAAAAAAAAGAAAAAAAGAAGCTTTACTGAACATGTTCTACTAAAATGTAAAATTTGAACACTGCATTAAGAAATGAAATTTTTACCACAATTTAATCATGTCACATCATATATATGCAAATATTTTTCTCATTTTTAATAAGCAAGAGTAAACTGAAATTAAGCTCGTAAATACTAAATCTAACTGAAATAAATGTAAGACTATAAATAATAAATAATGCAAAAATCCAAGAAGCTATAGCCAGATTCTTATGAAAAATGTTTGTAGAATTAAAAAAAAAAAAAAAAATCCAACAAAAGATTATATTTTATTAGTTTTTTAATATTTAAATCACTTTTTTCTCTTTTAAATATTTTATTCTGATAGAACTATGCTTGAAAAATCATTTATTTGTTAACTTACTATTAAAAATAACAAATTAAAGAGAAAGTTCTAAAGTCGAACAATTTAATACTAAAGGATATTTTCAATCATGCTACACGATTCTCGAAAAGAATTTTCATAAATTTTTTTTTTTTTTTTTTTTTTTTACCATTAAGCATTAACTGACAATCTAAAATTTTAAACTAAAAGACTTAATGCATTAATAACTTGAGACTTTAAATGATTTTCCCCCCAAAAAATTGCCTGAGTTTTTCCTGTTTTTACAATAAACTGTGAAACTCCCTGAACTTTCCAAGTTTTCATTAAAATTACAGGTACTGTAGCAACCCTGTCATTTTCTAAGTTAAAAAAAAAAACTAATTTAAGCTTTTTTTTTTTTTTTATGTGTGTATGTGTGTGTAAACTTTGCTTTGTAACAAACAAAAACAAGTAACTTCAAAAAATTTCATTTATTTTTTGTATCATTTTTTCCCGCTTCGTTAACATGGCTGTTAACAAACGAGTAATTGACTTTTTCCAGATCTGATCCTCCTCACAGCAGCTAGAAAAAGAAAGAATAAAATAAATACTTATTTACATTAAAAAATCTTGACATGTGAAGCATGCAATCTGTAATTAAAATACAATGCTTTTATGAGCTTTAAATGATAGCTCAGTTTGTTCCCCTAATCCATTTCTTTTTTTACTCATATATTCTTCGCATAATCATTAAAAAAAAGTTTGTCAATATAAAGAAAACTATGGGATTCAAGAAAATTATATATATATACTGTAAAATACTGTTCAAGCTCCCCCTCAATCTTTCTTTGAAAGTCAGGATATATTCAGAGAGAAGACGGGTAAACAAAAAAATTGGCAAAAATATAGAAATTGACAAGTATTTTCTTGCTGAAATTAAACATGGTTAAACTACATTCAACTATCTGGAAAAGATAGATAAACTTTACTCACTTCCAATAATTTGTTTTTAAATAATTGCCGCTATTTTAGGAAGCTTATTACAGAGCCACCCCTATGACAGAAAATGTGAGACATGAGACACATAAGTGCTATTTTTTTTTCAAAATAGTATTGTTCAAAAATTCCAAGTCTCCAGATTTTTAACCCGTTAGTAGTCGCTAGTTGGTCGATTTGCCACCCATCCTTCAGTGTTGCCAGATTTCTTTATTCAATAGCCACCAAATATTTTTAAAAGTGGCAATTGATATACATAAAACGCGAATAAAATCGAAGAAATGTCAATCACATCAATTCTTAAAATTATTGGTGACAGTTAGATTGCAATTTCCAATTTTTCTCCCTCCATAGCATAAATGTAATTTTAAACATGCTTTATTAAATTCTAGAATTTAAAGAGGGAGATTTAAAATATTTTTAACTTATGTAAATAGATTCCAGTACTTATAAAGAAGTAGAATTGTTCAATATC
Organism: Salticus scenicus; assembly: GCA_963930645.1. Lineage (NCBI taxonomy): Eukaryota > Metazoa > Arthropoda > Arachnida > Araneae > Salticidae > Salticus > Salticus scenicus. The sequence goes on from OZ005658.1 coordinate 42,713,608, forward strand.
TCTCACTTATAATTTTGTGATCCCCTCCCTTCTCATCCTAAAAATCTGATTAAATGCTCTGCAGAAGTCTTATGATTTCCAATCTTTCTCCATATGCAGCATAAATATCAATACCTTTTGGAAGCTTGCTTTATTAAACTTTAGAACCTATAAAAAGTAAAAGTGTTCAATATCACCCATTCATGTATTTTTTGTTGTTTCTTTGAATATATACCAGGGGTCAATCCAGGCAAAAATTGGGTCCCCTTTGCTGCCCCTTCACAAAATTCAAATCCATAAAAGAAGACCTTTCACAAAATTCAAATCTATAAAAGAGGACCCTTCACAAAATTCAAATTTATGAAATGAGCCCTTCACAAGATTTTGTTTTACAAAAGTAATCTTTTATAAAATGTTTCCATGTTTTCAGTATTATTTTTAATTAATTGATTCAATGAAACTATATTAATTTGATATTAAACATTATTTAGAATGACTGTTAAAATGTAATTTTTTTTTTTTTTTTTTTCACAAAAATAAATAAAAATTTCACAAAAAAGGGACCCAAAAATTAAAACCTGAATCGACCCCTGTATACAAGATTTTGCATCCATACATTTGATGATCTCGTCCCACTTTGGTTTGAGGCACCAGTATTTTTGTAAATGTGTGGTTTCTTACTATAAACATTTAACTAGTCAAACAAAATTATGAACAAAAATTTTTATCTTGTGTGATACCAAGAATATTGCATAAACTCTTTAGCATACTTTATGTATTATTAAAATTTCATAATTACAATACTTTGATCATATCTATCCCCCATAGCAGAATACTTTTGAATGTTCTGCAACAAGTTTTCCCGGTGGTAAAAAATTTTGACAGGATTGTTCTATTTTTATTTATTAATTTATTTTGTGGACTGCACATTTAATAAACCATTTAACAAGTGGTGAAGAAAGTGCCCTATCGGCTATTAACCCTCGAAGCGCTATCATCTCGCTGCAAGACGATTAGGATCCCTGCTAGAGTGCTATCGTCTCGCAATGAGACGATTCGTAAAATCTATATAACAACACACAAAATCGAGATATCAATCGATTTTATATATCTGCGTGGTGCCTTAAAAATGATTAGCACTTAAGAGTGAAACGACCAGCACTTAGAGGGTTAATATGTACACTTTTAATCACAAAAAAGTGCTGATTTCGATAAATCCACCCGGCCCTTTTTTTAAAAAAATGTGAACACTATTTTAAGGATATTAAATTTTTTATTTTATATAGCTAGTCAGGGCTCGCGTTGGTGCACTATAGTGCTCCATTGATCCCAATTTTAATTAAAGGGATGCAAAATTTGTGAAATTGCGGGTCCCGAGGACCCGATTTCCCCCCCCCCCCCCAAAATTATCCCTTATTCTAAATCAGTAAATTTTCTTTTATTTAATTTCGTGTCATTTCAAAGCAATTTATTTTCCTGGGCTATTTAGCTCTAAATTTAGAAGAATGAGAGAAATAGTCTTGTTTCCTCCTTCAAAAGCAAAGGAATCGCCGAGCTGGATTATTAGTAGTATTAGGTTGCATCTGCTCCAGTTCTTAAACGATGACGTCACTTTTCTCCCTTTCCTTGCGCGTTCTGTCTGATGGAGCATGTGCAAAGTGACCAAACAAAAGCCGGCATCAGCATAAAGTAGAATAGTTTAGAGATGCAAATGTTTTTTTTTTTTTTTTTTTTTTTTTGGGGGGGGGGGGAGGTGGGAATGGACCATATTCCTCCTTTGGGTTCGAGACTATAAAAAATCAGCTGTTTTCGGTAAACAATTCTCAACTCTACCATAGCAAAGCATTGTGGCTTGCAAATTTTTATCTTGCAATATTATTTCTAAGAGTTGCAGATTATATGAAACTGAAGTAAGAGTGATATATTGATAACTTTGTTTTGTTTTTAATCCAGTTTTAGTAATATACTTTAATATTAATCAACATATGTAATATTAAAAGTTGCCGTGTGAACTGTGGCGATGTTAACAAATTTAAATGGATGTTCCATTTAGTAAATTCCTATATTAAAGTGATTGAAATTCTATTTATTTAAGCTTTGATGTCTATATATATGTGTGTGTGTATAAAATGTTCTTATTAATCTATTTTTCATTATATATATATATATATATATGTATACATAAAATGTTCTGCAATTTTACGATATGGAATAGTCTTAACTTTATCATTCGATTCAGTTGTTTACATTTCACTTTTGTTCTTGTTTGAACATTATTATTAAGTTCCACTGCAGAAATATTTAGGAAAATGTTATACGTAACAATAAAATGTCATCTTGACTCTAATTTGTTTACAAAATATCGGCCACGTGTTCGGCGATTTTACCTACGGTGATGTCACAGGAATATTGTCCATTGTTTGTTTATTTAGTTAGCAGAATCAATCTCATCAGAATATGTAATATTAGCAAATGTTATTTCTAAAAAAAATAAATAAATAAATAAATAAATAAATGCTCTTTTGAATAAATTTCAAAATACAGTTTGTACCGATTATGTGGAATTCCACAATCCGGATTCCTTTCACATTTTTTTTTTTTTTAAATTCCCACGATTTTAAAAACATTTCGTATTTAAAGACAGAACTTACTTAACTAAAAATAAAAAAGGAGAGAATAGAAAGAAAAAAAAGTGTCCAAATGAACCAAGCCTTTTATTGGGTATTTCGAAAATCGGAAAATTAAGTATAAATTTATTTTTCTCTGGAAATGGTCAAAGGTGTTTTATGGTCTGGAAAATTTCCGGAACCCCGTGGTTTTGCAACCAACCACATAAAAGAATTCTATGATTTTATTTGGTGGTCTATTTCAGTGTTTTTTAATTTTTTGTTAAGACAGTTTTGCTTTTTAAAAGTAAACAAAAATAAAAACTTTTCTTTTAGCATTTTGCTCTGTTGATCCATTCACCAGTACATTTAGCGGCACCGATAACATGGCAGCTGTGAGCGATGGTGCTGACGGAATGGCGGCAAAGCCATGCCGTGCGCTGACCCAGGCCAGTTTCTGAAACGAAATCTGCATGAAAGCCCGTAGTCAAGTCAACGATGTGCTTCAGAGTACCTGCATTTGGTCGCAACCAATGCTTACCTCCAACGAAAAATGAGAAAAACATAAAAATAATTTTCCATAAATTAATTGAAAGCCAAAAGGATGAATTTAGAATTTTGATCTCTGAGTAAATCTCCGCGTGGGCAGAGACCAATCAGAGTGAAGCACCAGGAGTTATGAAATAAAATAAAATAAATAAAATAAAAATAAAATAAAATAAATAAATAACTCCTTGAAAAACCTAAGTGTAACAGCGAAACTGTTACGTGCGTTGACGAGACGGTCTGGATGGCGAAAAGGAATTAAGAGTTGAGCAGGGCGTCCAAAGGGGCACAGGAAACGCTAATAATAATCAGAGTCCCACTGAGGATGATGCAAGAGAAGAGGAAATATTCTCCAAACTTCCGAAGATGGGGGAGGGATGGAAATTGCGCTTCAATATTAAAGTGGGGGGGGGGGGGGATTAAAGTGAAACAAACGACCAGCTTGCGTATAGTAGGGGGTAAATGAGAAGGCAGGACTGAAGATGCAAATTTTTGTTCGCTTATCGCCGCTTCTATTCCCAAATGGACTTATTTTTCAAAGCACTTTTCGTAAATAATATTTAGACGATACATTGGATAATTTTCAATTAAATGTGCATGTGTACTTGTTAACATATATGTATTATTGCAGTTATTTTTTATTTTCTGCTAGATTCAATAGAAATAAAAGGAACTGGAACTTTTCAGAACTACTGAGGAACTGTTTCAGAAACAAACTACTACTACTAAAAAGAAAAAGCTTATAAATGAAACTTAATACAAATTATTCTTGCATAATGATAGTGTTAAAATGGATATTAAATAATGCATCTAAAATATTAACTTTTATTTTATTATATAAGAGAAAGAAGGAAAAAAAATATCTAGTTAAATAACAGGTGCAAAAACGTAATTTTTTCTTTATATATGTTCTGTTATTAGTGAGTTGTGTTTTATAATTAAAAAAAAAAAAAAAAAAAATCAATAAAAAAAACTAAAAATAAACCCAAAATCTGGAACATTCCAAAATTCCGAATACTTCCGATCTTGCAGGTGTCGGATAATGGGTCTTATACTTTTTATTTTTTTTAAGTGTCTTTAAGAAGAAAATTACCTGGTAAATGTAAGTTTCTGTAATAAGAGATTTTTTTTTTTTTTTAGATTATTTTTATTAATCTTGTTCCAAGTCTATTGCTGTCGTCAAAATGATCATAATTTTTACTTTTTTAAAACTTCTTTCAATTTCATTAAATAATTTTCTTTGCGCTTTTTTATTAATTTTATTTAGTAATGCACTGTTTTAGCTACATGATCAAACACAAGTTTAACAGAATTAAGCGCTGACATCCTATGACAAAAAATAATTAAGATTTTTTTTTTTTTTTAAATGCAATATTTAAAATGCAAAAAAGAATTGTGAAAAACTTTTTGTGTTTGTGGAAAATATTAGCAGTTACAACCCCCCTCCCCCCCCCAAAAAAAACGGGGGTTGGGGTAGGGGGTTGCTCCCTATTTTTAAAAACTTTATCCATATTTTTCTTCGTGATGAGGTTTTGGGACCCCACTTTTCAAACGGTCAGCCCAAGCCCTGGCTAGTGTTAAATTTCTTTGTACATATTAAAAGAATTTTAATGATTTTAATTACTAAGTAAACTGACTTAAATTACTAATTATGACTGTACTAAGAATGAAGGGGTTATAAAACAAAATTTCTCATAATTTTAGGTTTTAGATATACGATAAGAATGACTTCTCAAGTCTCAAAAAAATTTTACAAGACTACTTATCTGCATATCCATAAGGCCACTGGAATTTTTTTTTTAATTTTCTTTTAGCCACACTAAGATGCTGCCTGCGATCCATCATGAAATTTGGCGACTGCTAACATCCTGTATAAACAATATGAAAATTTCATTGCTTTAATTTATAGTTTGAAAAAGACAAAGGAAAAGATTACTATACAAAAATGTAAAAAAAAAAAAGTACTGCTTACATTCTTTGCAAACAGAATTTAATTTAGTATGATAGGATTCATTTTAATATTTTCTTCCATATAAATGCATGCAGTAACTGTAGTAAGTACAACACTTTGAATAAACACCATAAAATGCAATAAACTCACCACAGTTAAATTGTGCGAGTATACTGCATTTTATGGTGTTTATTCAAAGTGTTGTACTTATTACTTTAAAATTAAGTTCTGCGGTGATTTCTTATAATGCAGTAACTGTATTTTATTCCCTAGCATCATTTACTATATTTATTCATTAAAATTACTTTGGTATAGTATAGGTGTAGCTTTAACTTAGGAGCCCCTTGGTGACTTTTAAATCTTTATAATTTTGACGATTAAGTAAAATGGCTATTGCAATTGCGTAAGTAAAGACCTTGGCAAGAAATGTCTGAGCTAATTTGGTGCCAAATTTAAAATTTCACAAAGGGGTTCTACACTGAAGCTATTCTGATTTCTCTAGCATGATTTTTCTCAATTTTATTTTAATTATAAAAAAGAAAGAAAAAAAATATGTTTGTGCATTCTTTCTTTCTTTTTGATATAAAAAGAAATATATTCACTATTTATTTTTGACATCAATTTTTTAAAAATGATTTTAAAGTTAAAACAGGGTTTTTACTTAGTATTTTTTTTTTAAACAATTATCCAAATGTACTAAAAAATATGGCATTAACTAGATATTGTCCTTATTATCAGTGTGTCAATTTTTGACAAAATCTAATAATCCAGACAGATACAATGACAAATTTTCAGCTTTATACATTAAAAAAAAAAAAAAAAAAATGTTTGCATATTCAATCAAGGTGTAATGCAATAAATGGTGACAATAGCAAAATTGTTGTCTAAAATAGTACGACCTGCCATACTAATAAGTTTAGATCACTCTCTAGCTTAATTACAGGGCTGTTCGGTTTTTCCATAGTGAAAAAAAAACTGGTTAAAACCGTCCTGGACAAAACAATTTTGTCTACTTTTGTCCACTATTAATTATTTGCAAGTAGTAAGTTAAAATTTATCTTTATTCTTTCCGTATATAAAAAAACAATTTTTTATTAATATGTTTGCATAATCAATTTGAATCTTTCAAAATAGACATGAAATCAGCAAAAATCACAATATTTCATAAATAAATATACCTGTATTTTTCTAAAAGTGGATGCAAAAGTAATATTTTATATCTTCAACTTCAGTCCTCTCCCCCCCCCCCCTTCCATCTACTGCTATCAACAACATTGTTATTTCTTCTCTCATAGTCACAAATACCTTTTAAAAATTAGTTATTAAGCATGAAGAAATTTAATGATTCACATACCTATCATGCAATTTTTTACTTTACAAAAATACATACGTATGGAAAGTATTGTAATCATGACAAAAATTTGACTTTGCAATGTTGGTGTATCTATATGTTTTGAGGTGACATGACTTACTTATGTGACATGTAGATATATTCACACCAGGGTTTGAAAAAACCCCGTTTTTTTTTTTTTTTTTTTTTTTTTTTTTTTTAAGTTCAGCCCACCTGGGCCCACCCTCTAAAACCCGGGTTTTATCGTTTTTTTTTTTTTTTTTTTTTTTTTTTTTCAGAAAACTTTTAAATCTTTATTTCATTTTAAATGTTCTACCTGAATTGGTCCAGTTTTAAATGTGATCACAGGAAAAAACAAACCTAATTTAAAAATCCAGTGATTCATTGCTATTTATTTTTAATATTATTTCATATACTAGTAATATGCAACTGCCATTAGATTTCTTTCAAATTATCAAAAACGCTGTTACACTTAATTATTACAAACATTATTAAATATAATTTGTCAATTCAATATATACATTATACTTATTTAAGGTATTTAAGTAATGTTATTCGCATAAATAATCCTTTCTTAAAAAATTTAAATAAAAAAATTTAAATAATTACATGTATTTTATTAGGTAAAACATAAAAAATATCAGATATTGCTGAATGAAAATCGATATTCTTACTTTAGCACTAACAGAATATGCAAGCAAAGTGTGACGTCACTGACCATCTGTGGAACCAAGAAAAAGATTTCCTATGGTAATCGTCCATTGGATTTTTTGTAAAAAATTATTAAAAAATAAGGAAAATTATTTTCCGATTTTAATCCCCATATTCGGATGTAATTACAAATTAGTTATCATGCACAATGTGTTAGATTAAGTTATTTTGCTTTCAATTTGACAAAATTTTAATGTTAAATTTCAAAACTCTGTCATTCTTGGCATTTCTTGTATTTGGCGATCAAAAATGTAATACGAAAATTGAAAATATACATGCCAGATGTATATTTTCATAATATGTATTGTATGAAATATTGTTTCATATTATTCGTTGCTCTCTTAATACAAGTTATTAAAATAACCATGATTTTTGAAAGGAATTAAATATGTTCGCAAGATAATTTGGCGATTTTCTTTTTCCCGCCAAGGATGACAGATATCAAATCTATTCCGCTGCAACATATTAGTATCTTATATCAGATACTTTATTTAGACATTCGAAAACAAATATGACTTCAAATTATGATAGAAAATTTATCATTTTCTTTTTAATTAGTATATTAGTTGGACATTTATTGTGTAAATATCACCCTTTGAAATGAAATGTTTATGTTTTCAATCGAATATGGAAGTTAGTCATTTTTTTTCTCAAGTTATGAAATTTTAAATTCAAATTTTATCAATTTTACAGCAAAAATAACTTAATCTAACATATGTACACGATAACTGACACATATCTATACCCAAATATGGGGATTAAAATTGGGAAATAATTTTCCTTCATTTTTAATAATTTTTTTTACAAAATATCTAGTAGGCGATTAAAATAGGAAATCTTTTTCTTGGCTTCACAGACGGTCAGTGACGTCATCACTTCGCTTGCGTATAGGAACACAAAAAATATTATATTACTGAATGAAAAATTTAGTCAGTACTGACTAATTTGCTGCTTTGTCAACTCCTAAACGACTGCGTAGCTTACTTCAAACTAATCCAAAAGTTGAGAAAAATCTCCCAATTGATGCAGAGGAAGCCGGTGCTGAATGCAAAGAGAAAAAAAAATAATGACCAAATCCAGGTGGGAATTTTGAATTTTTTGAAAATACCCACTTTATAAAATAGTGGGGTTTTTCAAGTGGGCCTGCCCGAAAAAACCCAGGCGGGTTTTTTGGGGCTAGACCCACTTGGGCGAACCCTGCTTTTAATTGCTTTTTCTATTGTGCATATTTGCACAAATTTTATTTATAGAGGCGATAATCGGGGTTATTTATAAACATGAAAATAAAGCTAGAATTTGTTCAGGTCTTTGAACCTTATATTAACATTAGCAGGCTTAACCTGATTCTCTGGTCATTGTTTTTAAATAAATTTTCAAAAAAAAAAAAAGAAGAATTAATTAAACCTCATATTTTATTTTGTAAAATTTTTATTTTTTAACTCACTTATACTTCTAAAGATACTTGATAGTTCAAGCAAATGCTAATTATTAAACTACTGTTATTTTAGAATTTTAATTTGTAAACCATAAAAAATACAAAAATATGCACAATACTTAATTCCAAATTACCAACCTCCAAAAGCAAAGCGAATTAATAACTTTTAGGTATGAATAATTGAAAGTTTATTATTTTAAAAGTTTCTGCATGTTTATTAAATTGATTTTATGATGTTTTAGGGGTAAAAATTGGGACCCTACACAAAATTAAAATCTCTAAAATGGGCCCCTTCACAAAATTCAAATCCTTAAAATGGGCCCCTGTCCTTCACAAAATTCAAATCTCTAAAATGGACCCCTTCACAAAATTCAGATTTATAAAAACAGCCCTTTCACAAAATTTTGTTTTATAAAAACAATAATTTTGTAAAAATTTTCCATGTTTCAGACATGGTACAAGCTTACAGAAAAAAGGGCTGAACTTTTCACGATCCCCCTCCCCCTCTCAAAAGTGGTATCAGGCAACTGACACAACATAAATTTTACAATAATAAAAATAATGATAAATAATAAAATAATGATAAATAATAAAAATAATGATAAATAATAAAAATACAATAATAAAATACATATATATACACACAATAAACAAAATCAGAACAATCAATCTTATATTATATATCATATTAATTATAATTAAAATAGTTTTAAGTGCTTAAAAACCAGGGTTGTAAAAAACCCGGGCTTTTTGGGGAAAAATAAAATTTCTTCTTTCTAAAACCTAATAATATGCAACACAAGTGTATATATAGTATGCTTATAACATTTATTATGCTTATTATTTAGCAAGCACTAAAAACATTATTTAATTAATTAATAAAATTAATTATTCTGCTTGAAATTTAGGGTTTTCCAAAGTATCGCTAGAAAACAGCTGTATTTGAATTTTAAGTATTAGAAAGAAACAGAAAAGCAGAGCAGTTTCTGGTCGGGATACAGAAATAAATTTAAAGAAAAATTACTACATATTTTATTATCATTAATTTAATTATTATAAATCCTTTTAATGTGTAATCTCCATTACAAGTTAAAAGTCATTAACAAAATTATATGTAATGTGCTACTAATCTAAAATACACAAAAGTAAGTTTTTGTTATTAGCTATTTTTATTGTTAGAGAAAGGGAGGCTTTTCTTTTTATCAATATTGTTTTTTTGTAATAATAAAATTACATTTTTAATTTATAACTTTGAAGAGTTTATTGTTAACTATTTTTATAATACACCTTTTCATTTAGATATCAAAAAGCAAAAAGAATGATATAAAATAAACAGAACTTAAATACGTACTCTCAAATCATTCTACTTTGTCCATCTGTTAAATTTAAATAAGAGTATCTGGATCAACTACTGAAATAATCTAAAATTGTTTTGCCTTTATTAATTTTTTTTTTTTTTTTTTTTTTTTTACAAATTCATACTTTTCCCCTCCTTTCCTTCAGTTTAACTTTTTCCATTTTGTTATTGCAATTAATACTTTTTTAGACAACATTTAAAATAGCATTTTTAAAGAAAAAATATTGGAAAGAGATAATTTTGAAAGAAAATATATTATAGAAAGAAATGAGAAAGGGGAATTGTAAAATTGAAATTTATCTAAGTTACTTTTATTTTGAAAAGTAAATAATAATAATAAACATAAATGACACAGCTTGCATTATAAAAGAAAGCTTAAATTAATTATTAATGTAACCATAACTAGAACTTTAACTCCTTCAACTCCGAAAAATCAAATGGTCTTCTAAAGCAAGATTTTTGTCATTTTATGGAATTGTTAAATTTATTGCCTGCCAGTTCTGCAGCAGTTGAGCGCCTGTTTTCAACTTTTGGCTTTGGGCAAAACAAACTTCATAATAGGTTAGGCAATGACAAAACACGAAAACTAGTTAAGTGCCACCAGTTATTAAAAAGTAAAAGTGAAGAAGACTGGTAATTTGTAGAAAAGTTTGGATTTTTATGTAGTGTAAAAATGTTTTGTTCTTGTGTACTACTACCATTACAATAAAATGTTAAAAAATATTCATTTTTTTATAATTATTTCTCCATTTCCTTTATTATGGTGATAATATGGTGCAGGGGTGCAGAAAATGTTCAAACCTCGGAAAATTCCCCCCAAACACAGTATAAATTTCCCTCAATAATGCAAAAATCTACTTTGCTATACAAAGTCATTTGTTCTATGTAATAAATCTCTAAGAGAATAAGTATACAGTGTAACATAAAAATATCGCTGTTAGTGTATAAGCATTTCAAAGTAGCAAATTGTTATTTTTGATTTACATATTTATTTTCTCTCAAAGAAATATTCAAAATTTCCCCAGTCAGTTTAAATTTCCCCCGAACCTCGTTCGGACATATTCTGCACCCCTGATATGGTGTTTCCTTTAATCCATCTGCTTTATTCTTTATTGAATTATAAAACATAAATGTGACTTATTTTTCATATTTAATTTCAGGAAATATGTTTTTGTAAACGTTTAATACATTTTTAATACTTTGTACAGTTATTTTCTTTTTACAATTATATAACTAATTTTTTTCTTGGTCCATCGATTTCAAGTTAAAGAACACTTACTCACTTTTTATAAAATAATAAATCTAATAAATATTGTATGATAGCCAAATAAATTTTGTACATGCATGTTTGTATGTAAACAAACACTTTACTGTTGCATTTTGGTGTTTAAAAAGTACTTACTATTACAAAATGCTATTTGATAAAAACCCATTTTTCCCCAAAAAACCCAGGTTTTTTAAGTTAAAAAACCCACCCCGGCGGGGAAAATGGGTATCTACCCGGGCAGAAAATCTGACAACCCTGTTAAAAACAGACAAAATTATTACACATGTACTTGAAAATAAGTTTTTTTCTATAGAAGCATTGTTTGCTGGGGCAACTGATTAGCAAAGTAATGTAGTTCAACAGTATTTTCCTAATGAACTTGAAGTGCTATTTCTTTTTCATTTTCTCCAAATTTGAATTTCACATTTCTTGAAAGCCAATCGCATAGAAATTGCTAATAATATATTGCATAAATTCAGGCTAAACCCCCCCCCCCTACTACATATGTCCAAAAAGTTTTAATGCAGATTTGCATTGATCCCAAGAATAATAATTTTCAAGCCTAAAAAGTAACATGTCTGATGTTTACAGTATTACTTTTAATGAGTGTCTATACTTGTTTAATAAAATGCTATTAACTTGCTATTAAACATTAGATAGAGTAACTGCTAAAATGCAAGGATGAGATAACAAAAATACAAAAAGGCTGAAACTGTATGCAAAGGAAAGATGTTGAAATGAAACTAGAATTTTAATGACAAAATTTATTATATTACAGTAATAAATATTTATTTTTATCTTCAATGTATAAAAAAGAACAAATGCACATAAAAAATTAAAAAAAGCTGATTTTTTTTTTTTTTTTTAAGCTGAAAAGCTAAATGTACAAAAAAGCTGAAATCAGCTGAAAAATCTCATCCCTGAAAATTAAAGGTTTCTAGTGACAACTTTTTTTTTTCACAAAAATATTTTGATTTTCACAAATATAAATAAAAATTTCACACAAAAGAAAAAATTGTTTTTCACAAAAATGGGCCCCAAAAATTAAAACCTGGATCAACCCCTGTGTTTGAAAGGATTTTCAATATACACAGGGTGCGAAATTTTCACTTGCCAGCTCGCCATTGGCGAGTGGAATCTTTACTGTCTGTGGCGAGTAAAAATTTGCTCTAGTTATTGATCTTACTAGAATTCTTACACGATACGGTGACAGAAAACATTCTTTTTATATATTTAAATATGGCAAAATCTTGCCATCTTATAACCTCATATTTAACCTCCCCTTTTTAGATTCTCGGAGTGCCTAATCTGTGTATGCGCTGCCCGAGATCGCCCCAGCTTGGGGGGGGGGATGCTTAGTGCATGCATGAAAGTTTTGTTTCCTTCGTCAGTTTCGTTTCTCCCACTGTTATTTCTCCAAGCAAAGTGAGAATACATGAGCAGAGAGCCTCTTTGCCCGTCGCTCACTATCCAAGAGAAGAGATATGCTAAAGTTTGCCTATGCGATATTATAACATGAAAATGAACTCGAGCCCCTTTAAAGATACTACCTATGTATATATTGTTGAATAATTATTAAAAAACAGTTTATATTTTCCAGTTTTTTACTGAATCGCCAATGATTTGTGCTTGTAATGATTTGTAAGCAACGATTTTATCGAAAAAGCTATTTCAAACGACAACAAAAAACAAGTTATACACATCGACATTCCATCTGATTAAAAAAATAAAATGGACGAAAAAGACATTTCTTATTTAAAAAGTTAAATAAATAAATAGATAAATAAGGAAGCTTATTTTTTCACAATAAAAAGATTTTCACAGGATATTGTTTGACAAAAAATTTTTCTTCTTCTATTTTTTTTTTCTTTTTCTTAATGACTCTTTCAGGGTTGTAGTGATTTAAATCGCTGATTTAAATCAATTGATTTTTTCGAAAAAAAAAAAAAAAAAAAAAAAAAAAAAATATCACTGATTTAAATCACATTTTTTAAATACCAAAGTTATTGGCTTTAATGGAATGAAATTGTTTATCTAACTTTAAAAAAATGAGATTTTTAATAATTTCTTATGTAAATTTAAAAAAAAGTTTGTAAAATATAACAAAATATTTCATTAGACGAACTAATATTTCTCATTTCTTAATTTTAGATTCATCTCTACTAAGCAACATTAATAAACACAAAAATAAATTATACCTTAACTTTTTTAAAATTATTTTTATACATATTATTATATATTTTAATTATTCATTATATTTTAATTATTCATACAAGCACTGGTGTATAAATTGTAAATATTTAATTAGTATACAATTTATTAATTAATGTTATACACATATTCCAGTTTGCCTTTGCCCACCTTGCGGGTGATATTTCAAAAAGAAAATATTTCCTTGTTTATTTAGCTCTCATACCAGTTTATGTCATTTAACAATGTCTCATATGGTATTTTAAAAATGATAGCATATTTTACATTGTAGTGTTTAAAAAGCCCTGAAGGCTCCAAAAAGTTTTAAAATCATAATCTTTTAATTTAACAACATACAATCAGTTAAATATAGTTCGAGGCTGCTCTCACTGCTTGTTTAATTAATTGTACCCTCTAAATACAGGGGTCTGTCCAGACTTTTCACACAGGGTCATTGTGATATTGTGAAAATTTCTACACATAATTTTGTAAATTCAAATTTAGTGTGAAAATAGAGTTCTTTACAAACTTTTCGGCTAGGGTCTTCTTTTGGTGAAATTGTGAAAAATGTAATTTTGCAAAATAAAATTACAATTAAGGTTTCATTTTGATACACTAAGTTATAAATTTAAAAATATGAAAAATAGATTAATAATTTTTAACCATTTATGTGTGTTATGTACTTCAAGAGTACAAAAATATGCTTTAAGTTCAGTATATATACATATATATATATATATGATTTTTCTTTGTTTATTGCCTTTCTGCAATATCTAACATTATTAATGTACGTAATAATTTGTGAGCACATATATTTAATCATAGGAATATGTAGTATATTTATAATTATATTAAACAAATTTCTGTTTATTATGATAAAATTTTTTGAAAGATGTTCTTAAGTTGACCCGACTCATTGGAAACTTAAACCTAACCCGCAGGAAAAAAATTCAGTCAATTTGACCCAGAAGAAAAATAAATCAGTTAACCTGAACCAAACTTAATATGCAAAAGAAAAAAAAATTAGTCAACTAGACCTAAACCTGATTGCATGTGAGGCTTACCGATTTACTGAACCTGTTGCTGGACTGTTAATACAGATTTTCACTTAAAACGAAATTAATCACAAAGATAAAATAAAAGTTTAATTTAAAGTTAATTGAACTTCAAAAATTTAAAACAACATTTAATTATTGATTTATTAACATTTTTTTTATATATAATATAAAACTTAACTAAGATGTAAAGGACATAAATCAAGTAGGTTTTTACACGTGTAATTTTTATAAATTGTGAAATAAATTTTTATGATAGAAAGTAGTTGCTTAGGGTTTTTTTTTACTATTACATGCATTATATGTATGTGTGTGTGTGTATAATATATAACCACACACATTAAAATAATAAAGTTAGACAAGTCTAAGCATATATATTAAAAAAAAAAAAAAAAAGACGAAAGTATAAAGGAACTTGAATACTCACATGTGAAACTTCAGGAAGATTCTTTGCTTTCACTTTCCGACGACTGTTCAAAGACGACGACGCCACACAGACACAATCCGCCATTTTTACTTGTTTACTAGGAAGAGGAAGAATGACGGGGTGATATAAAATGGTCTGCGCGTGCGCGAGATTAGTAGATTCGGTATCTTTATGGGCATCGGCTCGTGGGCCGCTTCTTCTTAAATGATGCAAGGCCACAAGTGTCTCCCCCGAAACCGATCTCTAGTGGCTCTGAGCAAGGAAAAAGCATATTAGTTTCCCCCCACTGGCCCGTGATTAGTTAATCACCGGCTGCCGGAAGTTGAGGCGCGCTATTTAAAATATTGCACTGGCATGATACCAGTGGCCACAAGTCAGTTTGGCCAGAACGTTTACAGCTTGTGGCCAGAAGTCTTGTGTTTGTTGGGTACATATTACTTTATAAGCAAGTTGAAAGTTCCTTAAATTATTTAAGCTTTCAAATATAATAAAGCATGACTTTAAAATGAATTAAGTCATTTTAATGAAGAAAAGTGCCCAGATTAACACAATGAATGCAACACAAAAAGGTAATATGAATACAGTGCATCACATGGAGTAAGTTATGTCTCAAAAGTTATGGAATACAAGGAAAAAAATGAACGAAATTTTAACGAATGAATTAACTTATGAAATCAAAAACCCAAAAATTACTTAAATATTCAACCATGTAAAACATGGGATATAAGTCGCATTATTGTACTTGTAAACAACCACTAACAACTTAAATAACAGAAAATATAAAGAAAAAATTTCATTAAATATTACCTTTATTCTGGAGACAAAGATTTTACATAAGACTTCTGTTGCAAAATCCCCGGCAAACTTTCAATTAAAAAGAAAGGTACTTTTTTCGATAATCTAAAATGTTCAATTAATTTTTGAAATGCCGAATGCATTTGTTCGATCTCTAAAACCACCACAAAAATTCAGTCATACACTTCTAATAACAACAAACCGTCCGCCATTTTATCTTTCCACAAACAATATTCTGCATCCGAATGCTATTCCGGCTGCTCTGAGCTGTTGGAACAAGGTAGAGGCATATTCCGTTGATTCGAAAAGCCTGGATTCCGGTTTTTGCTGGGAGAATAACTCTTCTTCGGATTCCCTCTCGAAATCTCCCCATTCCGCTCGAAATTCCGGTTCCGTAGGAGGGGAGTCCCTTGATTACTTACTATTAGAGCCCCTAAATAAAATAATAGGAGAATAACTCTTCTTCGGATTCCGTCTCGAAATCTCTCCATGGACCATATTCTTGTGACGCCATGGTAACGTGAGGTGGAGAAAACAAACAACGAATCCACCCACAGCTCCGCCATTGAGACGACATCATGCGTTCTGAGGTCTGTTTGACCAATATTTTTAGTTATTAGTTTTTGTATAATTTCCACTAATTTCAAATGTCTCGAAAGCTTTTTAAAATATTTTTAACATTAAAAATTTTTCATCTCTTGCAAAAGGAAAGTACGCATATTTTTCTCTAAAATTTTCTTAGTGTTGAAACTTTCATTTCTTTGTAGCATGTCTTTGCCAGAATAAATTTTATTTTATGCTTTTTAGGGCTTCACAATAAAAAGCTTCTTACTTTAAAAAAATATTTTTTACTTAAATTTTACTTTTTTCTTTTTAGTTACAAAAAAGGAAAAAGCTTCTTAAAAAAAACAATTAAAATTTCTTAGGATATTTTGTAGACAATGGAAGATTTTCTTTTATCAATTGACATTTTTTTTTCGATTGTTTATCTGCAAAAAAGTACTATATCGTCTTTCGAGGAACGAATTCGGGACCATTGCGTTATCAGCATGACGCTCTAACCAAAAGTCTAAGAACTGTCAAGAAAAATCATAGAACATTCTAGAAAAATCTAACAAATACTTATACAAAAGAATATTGTTCTCGAATGCCTTTAAAATATTTAGAATATTTAAAATTTTTCATGTTCTGCAAAAGGGAAATATTTTCGTTTATGAATTGACGAGCGACGGAAAAGGTTGTTTAAATTTACATTAAAGTGGAGGCGCCTTCTTTTTCAGAATGGCACAAAGGCACGATGGTAAAAATCCAATTTCAATAAAAAGCTTCTAAAACAATATATATATATATTTAATTTTTTATTTTATGATTTTTAGTAAGTAAAAAAAAGCTTCTTAAAAAACAACTCTTCAAAAATTCTTAGAATACCGTGTAGACAATGAAAAATTTCATCCATTGACACATTTTCTATTAATTATCTGCAACATTTAACACATCGATCCTTCGGGAATGGAACTCAATACCATCGTATTAGCAACTTGACGCTCTAACCAACTGAGCCAACAAGCGACTATAAGAAATGCTAACATTTCTTTTAAAGTTGAGCTGCCTTATTTATTAGCGTGACATGAAGACGCGATAACGAATTCCAATTTCAATTAAAAGCTTCTAAAAGAATTATTTATTTATTTATTTATTTTTATTTAAATTTTTATTTTGTGCTTTTTAGTAACTAGATAAAAATCTATTTAAAAAAAAAAAAAATCTTCAAAAATTATTAGGATACTGTGCACACAACGAAATATTTCCTTTTATCAACTGACACCTTCTCTATTAATTATTTTAAAAATTATCATGACGAACTAGCTGAGCCTTTAAGAGATACAGATACAATAAATTGCTTACTTTTTTTTTTTTTTTTTTTTTTTTTTTTTTTTTAAGTGGAAGTATCTTGTTTTTTAGCGTGTCAGAAAACCCGATGACAAATTCAATTTCATATAATAATATGTAGTATATATATAAACTTCTAAAAATATTTATTTATGTATTTTGTACCTGAAACTTTTTATTTTAAGCTTTTTTTAATATCTAATATAATTTGTGTTTTCTAATATCTAAAAAAAAGTAAAAACTTCTTAAAAAAACTCTTCGAAAATTCTTAAGATATTTTGTAGTCAACGAACAATTTTCTTATATCAATTGACACTTTTTCTACTAATTATCCTCAAAAATTAACACGCCGGACCGAACTTTCAACCACCGCTTTATTAATGTCACGCTCTAACTAACTGAGCCCCGGATCCACAAACGGAATGGCTTATGTTTACTTTAATTGTTTACTAGCGTGACACGAAGAAAAGATGACAAAGTCAATTTCTTATAAAAGCTTCTAAAAAATTTATTTATTTATGTATTTTTATACTTACATATTTATTTTGTGCTTTTTGTAACTAGATAAAAAGCCGTTAAAAAAACTCTTGAAAAATTATTAGGATACTGTGTGCACAACGAAAAATTTTCTTTTATCAATTGACACTTTTTTTTATTAATTATTTGCAAAAAATAACACCTGGATCCGGTGAGGATCGAACACACGACTCTCGCATTATCAACATGACGCTGTAACCAGCCGATTCATTACGAGATACAATGAGTTGCTTACATTTTTTTTTTTTTTTCATTTATATATATATATATAATGAAAGCTTCTTGATTTCTTAACGTGACAAAAAGCCGATGATAAATCCAATTTCATATAATAGTAATATACATGTATATAAAGCTTCTAAAAATATTTTGTTTAATGTATTTTTTACTTAAAACATTTTATTTTGTGCTTTTTTAATATCTAAAACGTTTTGTATTTTCCAATATCTAAATTTAAAAAAAAAAAAAAAAAAAAAAAAAAAATGCTTTTTAAAAAAAACTCCTCAAAAAATTCTTAGTGTAAGCAACGAAAATTTTCTTGTATCAATTGACCCTATTTCTACAAAATATCTGCAAAAATTAACACGCTGGACCTTCCGGGAACCCAACTCACGAGCACCGCGTTATTAACGGGAAGCTCTTACCAACTGAGCCAAAGAGCGACAAACGATACACCTTATATTTACTTTAAAATGGAGGCACCTTGTTTACTACCGTGACCGAAGACACGATGACCAAGTCAATTTCAATTAAAAACCTTCTAATAAAAAGCTTCTGAAAAATACATTAAATCATGAGTAATGAAGGGGAAAAAATTTCCCGTAGAAAAACATTGGCCACGACTGTTGGTAAGACTAGCTATTATCTGCTTTTAAGACCTTGACGAGGAACCAGAGGTGTCCTATACTAAAGCTGTTCCTTATTTTCAACAAATCAAAACCATGGTCAAGTACCATGACATAAAGCTTTTAATGAAATATAGATGACATTTAATTATTTGAGTTTCATTACATTGAATCGAAACAATTAATTCAAAATAAATATGCATTAACATTAGGGAGCAGCTTTAGTATAGGACCTCCTTGTTGAAATTAAAAATTTGTCAATGAAGTAGCTCAAATGATTTTTGCAAAAGGTCTGTAATACTTATGCAGTTGAGATAACTCCTCGACGAACTGGCAAAGAAAAAAAAAAAGTCGACAAAGCAGACCAACACAAAGCTGTGCCCATATTATTAATTTTACAAACAATAAAATCATGATTTTTTTTTTTTTTTTTTTAAGGAGTACCATCAAAAATATAGTATGAAAATTTTAAGGAGATTAGAAAATTTCAATTTTTATCACAGCATTAGCACGAGAACACCACACAAGTTTGTGTGTGCACTGAGATGGTATTATTCCATGGATACATTGAGATTTCTTTTTTAAACCATCATTTTTTAAAAGTTTGGTAAAATAACACTACTTTTAAAGGCAGTACAAGCATTTACTTAAGTAAACAATGCAGAGCAATGAAGGAATCATATATAAATACGAATAATTAAAATAAAGAGATTATCATAAAGGATTACATACTTTCATACTCTCCCTTTCTTAAACAAAATAATTAACAGATGAAGATAACAAAAGTTTTTTATCATCACTACAGCAGAGAGCGTTGGCATAAACACGCCTGGAATTTCTCCCATAAGATGCAGGTGGATACTTTCTTTAAATAAAGTCTTAAAGTTGTTGTTTTCACAATAACCGAATCCATAATACCTTTGTATGCACATTTTTAATAATCACATACATAAGGCAATATTAATTCAGTTGAAATAAATATTTCGATATTGTAAAATAAAAAATGTAGTTTCTTTTCTTAGATAAACATAGATATGTGTAATAATAAATAATTATACACACCTAAAAATGAAATAAAAGTAATAAACTATAAAAATTTGAACAGAAAGCCTGTACAAGTAATATTTTCAAACATTAACAGTAGCACAAATAAAAGCTTTATATGCAGCAACTAATTACAGTATAATAAAATTTTGATAACACAAAAGAAAATTTCATCTCTTATTGCAAAAAAACAATGATATGTTTATCCCAATTTATCTATTCAGAATCCTTAAATCTGAAATAACACTAAATTATTTTTAAAGCAATAACATATTCGTAACAAAACAAATGTATACTTACGACAACGTTAATTTTACAAACGTAGCAAACAAATTTTGAACATGTTATTTATATCAACAATGTTTTTCAGAAAGTAATGACATTGATATTCAATTATATAACTAATTCACATGTATAAATCTCGAATGCAGCAAAAAATTTCTGTTGTTTACTTTTAGCTTTGCATTTACATTAAGCAGTAGATTCACTAATTGCGTGTCTCCATGAAATTAAAATGGACGTTCGCGCGTGTTTTCGATGTTCTATGTAAGTAAAAAGAGTAAATTAAGAAATTTAATGTTCAAAAATAAGCTTACCAGGAAAAATAAGGGAAAATACCTTTTCTATCTAAATGCCGATTACTGAATATATGAAATATCTTCTTTCACCGAAGATCGAAGCAGTGTCAGCAATTTAAATTATATATTTTTTCCCGAAATGGCATCATCAGTTGATTTCAAACTTTATGGCATCAGAAAATTACACATATATTTCAGAAATATAACAAAATTTTCTTTTTATATATTTACTTAACATTTTAAATTTTCAGAAGTTCCTAAATTTATTACACTTTCTTATGAATAACACGCGGATTGTTTGCCTAACCAGCTGATATTCATGTAGCCTCGAACCCAAAGTGGGAATATGGTCCATTATTATTATAAGGCAATAATAGAGGAGAACTGCCAGATCCTTCGGAAAGGTGATTTAGAGGTTTATATTGAAACATATATTTAAGCAAAAAGTAATTTGTTTCCTGGAAAATAACTTGTATCATTCATTAAAAAGTGTATTTGGTAGAATCTTAACACCTAAAATAGAAAAAGGTGTAACTGATTTTTTCTTTTTTTTACCCCTGATAAAATTGTATTATTCAATAATAAATATGTTAATTAAAAAAAAATTAATTTTAAGTGGTACATTAACGGATCATCGAGGTGTTTGTTTATGGAATTACACATTATATAATTGTTATTTTTAAATTACGTTTTCCAATTCTGAAAATACAAAACCTAAAACTAAATTAATATATTTTATAAACAGTAAAACAGAAGAAAAAAAAAAAAAAAAAAAAAAAACAGAGAAATGATGCTTTCTTTCAGATAGTTTATTTTTTTATTATTGCAATTTTTAAAGCGTTATAATCTAAGTCGGCGACGTTCAAGATTGTTATAAGAGAAAGCTGTTCAGAGATCAAACTAGAAAAAAAGAAATAAATAAATAAAAAATCTGCACTTTCATTGAAATCGATTCATTTAACGTTTACATCAACTATATTAGCAACTAATCATTTTAAAGAGAGCTATCTAACATATGTATCATTAACTAATCAACGAAACAGCTTCATTCATCAGAGTAAAGTGTTCCTGCTCATTTGATGAAAAAATTACTTTATAAAAACAAAATGATATTATGAAACAATAAATAAATGCAAACTATTAAGCATGTTCTGTATAAATTACAAGAAAATTATAACGTGTATGCAAAGTTTAGTTTGAACAAATGTTAATTTAAATAAACAACAATATAACAACCATGTTATCAGACCATAATTTAAAAGTTAGATATTAAATCATAGATTTCGGTTGAGCTTCATTGTCTTTTCTTACTTTTTCAATTGCTTTATATTCTTCGTCAATTACTAATGATATAGATAAATTTCTATGCAAAATTGTTTCGATAATAAATATGGAATAATAGGGATGCAACTTGCACTTTTTAACAGGCGTATATTAAGGATTTTTTCGACATTATACTCTACGCTATTTGAATATTATAAATAACTTATACATCCATAAAATTCGTTTTTCATACCCACTAAAACAAAAATATTAAGCAAATATGTTATCGCTGCAATGTTGCCAGACCTATTAAGTGAGACCTACCACTACCCAAGAGTTAAGGAAGACCTACCCAGTTTCGCTCAGTACGTAGCACGGATTAAGACCATCGAGCAGATATACTGTTTCAGATTTTTTTTTTCAAAGGGTGTTAAAATACAAATATAAGCAGTCCTGTCGTACTAAATTAAATTCTGTCATAGGCAGAATTTCATCCATAGTTTTAATACACGCCACCTCGTTTCCAAGTGCTAATAGGCCACTTGAAATTTTCACATAAAATGTATTTATGAACCGATTTGCTTAAAACTCCATATGTAATGCCCACATTAATATTTCTACCAAGTCAATTAATAATTTGTAGCTGCCATTTTGAAACAAAATGATGGCTACTTAATAAGATAAAGAGAAATCAACCTACTCTTCCAAATGAGTCGGAAGGACTTGTTTTGCTTGACACTTATTTTTGATATGTTAAATTAATCTACGGAGTTTGAAAAAGTCTGCAGCGCTCGCTGCCATGCTGCACTGTTTCTGCTACTGGGAAGGTTTAGATAGTTATTTCTTGTTATTTCAAATGTCACTTTTTGACATCAAAAACCCAATCCCTGCTGAATAGTATGGTTTAAGATAAAAAAAATCAACAAATAAATACATTTATTTATTTATTTATTTATTTATTTTAGGAATACCTTTTGACTTTGATTACATTTTCATTTTGCAGGTATGTAATCTGTGTTGGCTTAAGTCTACAATATTATACTTTTGCTTACCCACTGCACTTTGACATTTTTGACCTGATGAAAGGTCATACTTAGTTATTTCAACTAAAAACAACTATTGTGTACATTTTACCACCAATTTTTCCAACATTTTATATTGCAAGTTGTTAAAAACCTATCTGGCATAATTTATGTGTGAAAATTAATTTTTAAAAGAGAATTTTTTTTCCCATTTATGTGAATTATATTACTTAAATAAACATATACACACACACAAAAAAAAAAAACTTGTTTATAGCTGAAATATAAGTGTACTGTTTTTACATCAAAGCTACGATACATGCAGAAAAATGTTTAAAGATTACACATTTGTATATATTTTTATATCATTTTATATTTTTCGACCACAAAATGCATTTATTACTGGCATGAGCCCTAATCATCGCTATTTATGAAAAAGAACCACTTATGTATTAGCCATCGGCTTTTTTTGCAAATTAAAAAATTGTTGCCAAATGCCTGATAGACAGCCTATCCAATGATAGAGAAACATAAGATTTTGTGCCTATGTTTATTTTCATGCATTCTCAGTTCCTGCACATTGATTTTTTTTTTTTTTTTTTTTTTATTTTTTTAATGCATGCGACACGCATGCACATGTGAGTAATAGTAATTGTTGCTGAACAAATTTTCAGATTCATGCACAATGAATTAGCTGCATCCAGTGTTTTATTTTATTTTATGCAAAGCAATTTCTTTATTTTCTTTTTTTATTTTCTGAAGCATCCATAAATTTATTTGTTAAATCACCTCCTTTTCTTTTTCATTTATCAGTGCCTTTCATTTCAAATTTTTATTTCACCGATTGTGTTTTAATTGTTGTCTTTTTTTATTTTAACTCAGCCCACTTTCGGGTTTTGAATTTTCTTTTTCATTTATTTGTGTGAGATGTGTTGCCATTTTGTTTGCAGCACTCATGCGCAGGGCCCGACTTAGACTACCTGCAGCCCCGGGGCAAGCCTATTCTGGGGGGCCCCCTTGCAGTGGCATAATAGGTCTTTAGGTTGCAGAATTTCTGTATTCGCCTGTAGGGGGGCCCCTTCCAGAAGGGGGCCCAGGGCATTTGCCCCGTATGCCCTGCCGTAAGTCGGGGCCTGCTCATGCGTACAAGCGTACTTTGTTCGCCTGACAAAGAGTCGTGTTTTCTTTCGACCCAAAGCAATTGTTGAGAGTTCTTGCATTTTATGGTGTTTATTCAAAGTCTTGTACTAATCATGATCATATTACATAATCGATTCCAGCTGCTGACCAAAGAAAAATGTTTACTTTAACTGAAGTTTTCTGTCTTCACCCTGCGTTTTAACACAAACGCTTTTATTCAGCTTTGCAGTGCACATCATCGTATACTCGTAGCTCAGGGATAGACACTATTCGAATAGGAGACAGTTATTTATATTGTTTTTGTTATTCTCTTAATTTTTACCGTTTATCTACCCTTCCCCACGTACACAGAAAAAAAAAATGTTAATTTTTGAAGATTGTGATAACGGAAGAAAAAAAATATATGTATTATCTGCACTTCTTGTAAGGGCTGCAGCCAAGTAAAGTAGCTGTTTTTTTTTTCGTAAGGGCTGCGGCACTACACTGGTTTTTACGGTATGCATATTATATATATACATACACATGCATTGTATATATATATGTACATGTACATACACATACACATACAATATATATATATATATATGTACATGTACATACACATACACATACAATATATATATATATATATATATATATGTACATGTACATACACATTATGATTCATTTCATGAAATTCCCAATCGCAGCAATCATTAATGTGCAAGTACAGTGGTGGACATAATTATAAGAAATCTATCTAATTTGACAGATAGTGAAAGAACAGATTCAGAAGTTAAAAATGTTTTATCAAATACGTCAAAAACATAAATTTATTCTGTTATCATATATAATTATTTTATAATAATGATATTTTCATGCAATTTAATGAAAAAACTTAAAAACATCATGGACAAAATTATAAGACACCAACCGTTTTTTCCAAATACAGTGGTCAACATAATTAGCAGACACTAATGGTCTAATGAAAAATCCTCTAACAAGATTATTCAATATTTGGTGGAGCTGGCATTGTTTTTTATAGCATGAAAGATGCGATTCGGCATCTAATCTATTAATTCTAATAAAATATCGCAAGACAGTTCTTCCCAAGCACATTTTATAGAATTCTTTAGATCTTCGACACATATAAACTGCCTCCCATTTCGGTAAACCGCGAGCTAAGATCCCCACAAGTTTTCGATGGAATTTAAGTCTGGGGAGCGAGAAGAACACCGGAGAACATTTATACTTTGCTCTGAAAGCCACTTTTTTGTTTCGTGTGATGCATGAATCGGTGCGTTATCGTGCTGGAAAGTGTAGTTTTCGCCACAAGGAAGTTCACCGTATATGGCTAGTTGATCTTTAAGAAGATTCTTATACTTTTCGGGATTCATTCTTGAATGCACAAAAACAATATTCTTTTTCCCTTGAGCCGAAAAACCAGCCCAAACCATTACTGAACCTCCACCCATTTGGCGGCTCATTAGTACATGAGGAGACTTCCGTAAATCATACCAATAATATTGAAACACGTCAGGAACATCCATGTTAAACTTTTCTTCATCAGAAGATAACACAGAGTACCATTTGGAGGTCCAGGCCATAGTTTGTATAGCGACGTTTAGACGCTCCATTTTGTGCCGGCTTAGAAGCGGTGTTTTTTTTCTTCAATTTTTTATATTTCACATAGGAAACATTATGCAACACCTTGCGAATGGTTCTCCATGAACAATTTAGTTTCAAAGCATTTTTAATGCCTGTAGTGGTCATCTTATTCTGTGTAGCGAGCGAAAGCACATGGCGTCTATCTCTCGAGGACAAGCAAGGAGTACGTCCAGATCTTTTAATCACCGATCCATTAATTCCTCATTTCAAAACATTTCTAATTGCACATTAGAGCGTTTAATAACTTTTCAAATATTATTAATTGAAGCACCAGTTCCATTTAATCTCCAAATTTCGCGAATTTCACTTTCTTTTAATTCTGTAGCTCGTGGCATTTTTGTAAATGCGTGGAGTCGGTTATCGTCTGCTTAAGTTAACTGCTGACGTCATAACAGCGTGCAGAAAATTTGCATATTGCATATTATTTTCGAAAAAAAAGCAGGTGATTTAATTAAAATGTTAGGGTGTCTTATAATTTTGTCCATGGTATTTTTAAGTTTTTTTTATTAAACTCTAAAAAATATCATTTCTGTAAAACAATTACGTGTGATAACAGAATAAATTTATGTTTTTGACGTATTTGATAAAACATTTTTAAGTTCTGAATCTTTTCTTTCACTATTTGTCAAATTAGATAGGTGTCTTATAATTATGTCCACCACTGTATGTATGTACCACTGCATACATGAAAAAAAAAAAAAAAATCACTGAATACACCTATGTCACTGTCACTAAAAAATGCATGAAATTCTGTATTGTACCATTCACTACTAATATGCTGTATGCAAGATTCAGGTATATATAAAAAAAAAAAAAAAAAAAAAAAAAAAAAAACAGTAAACAATACGTGAAATTTTGTATTGCAGCAATCGTCAGTATGCACATATGTATGCTTGATAGCATTTCTTCATCATTGACTGTCTATTACATGTACTTGACAAAGACTTATTATTTTGCAGAAAAGATCAATGGCCTAATACATAAGTATCAAGGTGTCTAAAAATTGTAAATTAGAAATTATGTACTCATGGCTTAACTTGCTTCTGTTAGATTGGAGTGGAAGGCTGATTTTTAACTCTAGAGTATTCGCACGTTAAGTGGAAGGCCTGGGGTTCGATTCCCGGATCTGGTATTTTTCACGTAGCAAATCAGGAATTGAAGGTTGAATTTTCTAGGTTGATGAATAAAATTTCTAAATTAGTGGTCTATTAGATTTGTACCATGATCGTTTGTCACTTGATATAGCTGCGCGTTTGCAGCCTCGGTGACTTTGCCAATGTATATTATGTGAGAAATGCCGAACTGGTTATCAGCCAGGGTAGCTCAGTGGTTAGAGCATCCGCAGGTTAAGCTGAAGACCCAGGTTTGATTCCCGGCTCTGGTATTTTTCACATAGTTGGTACAAAAAATCAGCCTTCCACTCAAATCTAACAGAGATGAATTAACTTGCTTGGTTTGCCTTTTAATACTGAATTAGGAGTCATAGTCATATTCCAGGAAAAACTTGATTGGATTTAAACTTTTAAAGTGTTTTTATTTTTATTAGAGATGTTGGAGTGTGTAAGGTTGACTTTATATATATATATATTGATTATATCAACTCTACCAAAAAATGCTGGAGCCGGAGTCAAACCCTGCACTTACCATATGGAAGCTCTACCACTGAGTTACCCTGGCTGATTATCAACTCAGCATTTCTCACATATCAGTTAGTAAGGCCACAGTGTCTGCAATGTAACGGGTAAGCATATTACTCATGGCAACTCCGATATACCATGTAAATTACTTAGAAATGTTGCGTATCAACCATGAATATTTGAGATATTGAAGTGTGTAAAACTGATTTTTTTTTTTTTTTTTTTTTTTTTTTTTTTTTTAATACCAACTGTGTGAAAAAGCCAAAGGCAGAAATCGCAGGTGGGCACTCTGCTTACCATGATGATGCTCCACAACTGAGCCATCCTGACTAATTACTCCCTCGGCATTTCTCACACAACTTCAGATATATCTGAGTTGTCATGATTAATATGCTCATCTGGTATATCTGCTTTGTTTTATTCAAACAGCCTCGCTGCCATTCATTCACCCTTGCTGTGTTTCAATCAAACAATTCTGACTGTGGCAAACACCACTAATCTTTAAATATATAGATAAAATCGAAGTATAAACTTTAATTAAAAACATAGATAAATCCTTAAACATTATTTGTGCATCGTTGTTTAAATTTTTGAGCGGGATACCCGGCCCTCTTCAGAACGACACTTTCTGTGGAAGACTTGAGCTTCAGTGATGTTGATCATCTTTCACCATATGCTGGCGCCATACACTGTCTGGGGCTACTTTGTGGCTGTTGTTGCATGCCTCACTATTGGTTGTAATTTTAATCGATTCTCTAAATATCGCATAGTAATAATCATCGTAATTTGCAAATTACGATGATTATTACTATGCAGTGTTTAGAGAATTGATTGAAATTACAACCAATAGTATGCAACGACAGCGGCGCAGTAGCCCCAGACGGTGTATGGCGCCACCTTATGGTGAAAGATGATCAAATTCAGTGAAGCTAAAGTCTTCCGCAGAAGATGTCGTTTTGAAGAGGGCCGGATACCCGGCTGAAAAATTTAAACAACGACGCACGAAGTAATGTTTAAAGTTTTATCTATGTTTTTAATTACACCACTAGTCTGTTTCTGCACTATTCCTGCTTTTAAAATTAAAAAGGATGAGGGTCCATAAGAGGGCTTTTTGTCCCCATGGAATTTCAAGTTCCTGTTTTATTATGTGAATGGTTATACTACTATAAATAAAAAAATGATGCAAATTAATCCGAAAAATATAATATTTTCCGAGACTAGGGTCGTCGCTATCACTATTAATACCACTATTTTTATGACATGAAGCAGTTGTCTCCAATTGAATAATACTGATATTGTTTATAAAAATAGTGGTTTTAAAAAAAGTGAACGTAATAAATAATACGTGAATTTTATTATGTAAAAATACAATTTTACGATGTAAATTTTTAATGTGGGTCCCCATATTAAAAATTTACATCCTCCCGAAGGGTACTTTCCTCCGAGGGAAAAAGCGATGCTCCTACATGCATGCAATTTCTTTTCTAGCAAACTACTACTATTATCAATACTTCATATTAATTTTACAAATATTCATTAAAAATAACTCATTTGTGTATATTTATACGAAATTTTTTCTTATACTACCATAATAAAAATTATGGAAAGTTAGGTGAAAGTGCCACATGTTGAGTACTTGATCCCCAAATGCAATCAGCACCAGTTTAAGTCAAATTCCAACTAAATACCAAATTTCGTTCATTGATTTTCGAGATATAGCATTCACAAAATTTTTCATATACACATATACTCACAGACACGTTTTTAATCATTTTTACTATGAGCGCAAGGGAGTAACACTTTTATCTTTATATATAATTTATGTCATAACATATTACATAATATATTTCAATTATAAAGTATTAGTCCCTTGTGCTCATATGAAAACAGTAGATCAAAGCCCAGAAAATGGGGTAATTTTAGCCAAATATGCAAAACTGTGAATCTTGGGGCACGTGGGTAGCACACAAATTACTAATGCAGTATAAAATATATTCATGAAAATTTAAAATACAGATATTGTAATACAATTAAAAGCAAAAGTTTCATACGCCGAAACACCTTTATATTTTCATCCTTTTTAGGGCCAAAATCCTCTTATATGGACCCTCATCCTTTTTTTTAACTCCTGTAACTACATTATTTAAGAGTGTACAATACGTAATCATGCAGATAGCCAAACTCCATGTTATTCTGTGGGAAACTTGTTTTTGCAATTACTCATTACCTAACGTATCTTTTTAACTTATGTCTTTACATTCATAAAACATTAAATTAGTACTCATTTTTGAAAAAGTGATTTTTTACATTTTTTCTAAATATTTTTTTTCCAACATAAATGAAAGATTTTTTTTACTGTGAACTCGTAATTGCTATTTGTAGTCTTTTTTTTTTTTTTTTAAAGTCAATTCACAAATTAAATTAAATAAATAAAATATTAATAACACGGAGTAGCCTTTGCATAACTTTATCTTACCTTGTGTTTGATTGAATATTACTATAAAAATAGATTGCAGATGAAAGTGTAAGATAACAGTTACTGTATATGAACTTTAAAAATATTTAAATACTTTAAAAATATTTAAATATTGTTTTAAAAATGGTTTTAACAGACATTTCTGTTTAAATTGGCTATTCCTTCAAGTGCCAGATTGAATATAATAACACATTCACAAAAAATGCAAATCTACTAGAGGGCTCTGACCCCCCGCTCACCATCCCCTGAGAAAGTGTTCTCCCCCCGACTCGCTTCCTTATTAATCTCAGCAGTGCTCTGCTCACCTACTCGCTGCTTTGCCTTTCAATGAATAGTGCATAACACAAGACAAAAGTATAAAAATTTTATAGAAATATCCATATTCAATATCAAATTGAAATACATATGGAATATTAAATTTGTAATTTTTTTTTCAAAAATATTTTTGAACTTTGGATAGTAAAATTGCACTATATAAGTATGGAGTAATGTATTATTTTAAAAAAACTAATTCTTAAAAAATATGTTTTTTTTCAGAATAAAATTGAAAAAAATATTTTTTACCATTTAACATACATAGTATACACAGAAAAAAAAAAATTAATAATGCTGCTAATCTTGCCAAGCAGACTATTGATGACAACACACAGTATACATATTTAAAAAAGAATTAATATTAATAAGGCAAAATGGCTTTCACTTAAAAGAATTCGACAAATTCTTCCTGTCTTCTAGGCAAATCCCAAATTTTCATCTATTTTTGATATATCAAAAAAAAAAAAAACAAAAAAAAACATGACTGATAAGAAAGGGCCATGACGTGTAACCAATTACATGAATTAACTACGAGGAGAAAAGAGTGGATTACATCTTCTCTTCATTAATCAGCACATATTATTAATCCATTACTCAGTAAACTATCAGTACACTTATCAGGTCCAAATTACCGAAAAGGCTTAGGAAGCAGAAGCTTCAACCTGAAATTTAAGAGCGACCACAAAATGATTGCAAACATGGACCCGAATTTCTAGTTTCAGGTTTTTAAACTGATGCTTAAATTTTTTTCTGAGAAAGTTCACCTAAAGCAAGAGAAAGTACAAAATATTTGGGAGAAGTTCTATTACTTAATCACAGAAATGCAGACAATGAATCAATAAACTGTTAACTGATCATATACAATCTTGATGTTATTGTTATGGGTAGACATATGAATGAAAAACAGCTAATAATAATAAACACAGACAGTTATTTTCAATCTATAATATTTTTATATGCTAATGCATGGAAATTAAATTTGTTTCTGTATGTGTAGAAATTAGAAAACATTTATCGAATGAAAGGGGGCATGAAATGGTACTGAGCTTACCTTAGCTTTAAAGGTTAATCAGGTCCTGACACATATAAAAACATCGCCATAAACATATACATGGCACAGATTTAAAATGGAAACGTGTACTTCAATTAATAATAGCTAAAAGCTTAGAATAAATGAAATACTTAGAATAAAGACTATATCAAGTAAACTTTCATTTCACTTAAAAAAAGAAAAAAAAAAAAAAAAAAAAAAAAAACAGATTTTATCATTCCAAGATAGAAAGAGACTAACAATAACAAAATGAAAAATACATATTGATAATTAGTCAGCATTTACGATAATTATAATCGGTTAAAAGGATGTTTTATACCTCATTCATAAATAAGATAAATGAGGTGGTGTGTAAATTATTAAAATTTGTACACATCGATTAATTATATCTTGTGGAGCAATGGAAAAGAAAATCACACAAATGAAATCACACATTGTTTGCTAATCAAATTCGTGATTAAATGCTACTAACCGTAGTGTTTATTCAAAATGAAGAAAGTAATTTATCCTTATTTATCTTAATTAAAATTCAAAATACGTAAATTTTAAGAAGCAATTCGTAATTTTAGCCATCATCATAGATGTACAATGAATCATACCATTTCCGTATTTCCGAAAACGACCAATGAACCATGTAAACAAACATGCTGATTGGTGGATTGGTCAAGATCTGTTCGTCCTCTATCGGTAAGATGAAAATTACTACTTTTCCGTAGCATTCGTAATAGATCCTCTTAAACTCTTAATCCGTGATGGATATTTATTTCATGATTGTACGTTTTTAAAGAACAAATTATTCTCATAAACACCAAAACATATAAAGAAGGAGATCGTGTCTTAATACTATCATCTTTCATCGAACTCCTCTTTGTATAAAGATTGGTTAAAAGGTTATTGTTAATATTTTTTTTTTCTGATTATTAAAATTGTTATTGATTATTGTGCAGAAAAGGAAAAAATTAAAATACTGTAACCCGTTAGTTTACTTTTATTATTAGTTTATCTTGAGAGGATTCTGGACACTTCGCTACTCATTCATTTAAAGGAAACTCAAATTATTTGTGACAAGTTTCAAAAATAATTTAATCATTGAAAATATGAATATACATCTACCTATAAATGAGGAAGAAAAGCCATATGTGTGTAAAGAGTGCTTTAAAAGATTTTCTGTTAAAGGTCATCTCATGAGACATCTTCGCGTTCATACAGGAGAAAAACCACATGTCTGTGAAAAATGCTCTAAAGGATTTTCCGAAAGGAGCAGTTTAAAAAAACATCTTCGTGTTCATACAGGAGAGAAACCATATGCCTGTGAAGGATGTTCTAAAGCATTTTCTTGTAGGAGCCATTTAATGACACATCTTCGCGTTCAATCAGGAGAAAAACCACATGTCTGTGAAAAATGTTCTAAAGGATTTTCTGAAAGGAGCAGTCTAATAAAACATATTCGCATTCATACAGGAGAAAAGCAGTATGTCTGTGAAGAATGTGCTAAAGAATTTTCTAGTAAGAGCCATTTATTGACACATCTTCGTGTTCATACAGAAGAAAAACCACATGTCTGTGAAAAATGTTTTAAAGGATTTTCTCAAAGGAGCAGTTTAAAAAAACATCTTCGCGTTCATACTGGAGAAAAACCATATGTCTGTGAAAAATGTTTTAAAGGATTTTCTGAAAGGAGCAGTTTAAAAAAGCATCTTCGCGTTCATACAGGAGAAAAACCATATGTCTGTGAAGAATGTTCTAAAGAATTTTCTCAAATAATTCAACTAAAGAGGCATCTTAGTATTCATACCCGAAAAAAACCATATATGTGTGAGGTAGGTTTTTCTACCAAACGCAATTTAAAAAATCATCTTCGCATTCACACCGGAGATAAACCGTATGTGTGTGAAGAATGTTCTAAAGGATTTTCACGAAAGAACCATTTAATGACACATCTTCGCGTTCATACCAGAGAAAAACCGTATGTCTGTGAAGTATGTTCTAAAGGATTTTCTCAGAAAGGCCATTTAATGACACACATTCGCGTTCATACAGGAGAAAAACCGTATGACTGTGAAGAATGTTCTAAGAAATTTTCTCGAAGAGGTTATCTAAAGAGGCATCTTCGAATTCATAGAGAAGAAAAGCCATAGTGTGTGAAGAATTTTCTAAAACATTTTCTCAATTGTCATATAAAAAATCATCTTCACATTCCTACCGGAGAAAAACTATGCGCATGTGAAATATGTTCTAACTCATTTCCTCAGTTGAATAGTTTAAAAAATTTTCTCCGCATTCATACAGGTGAAGAAAGAGAAAAGCCATCCCATACAGCAAAATTACACCCGGAGATTCAGCAGAGGATATCACATGCAGGATTATACATTATCAGCTGGATGTTCAGAAATATCTTGTCACCATCCGAATTATGTTCAGTGGTTTCCAGAAGGAGGCACCACTGCATGTCCTTCGAATGTCTTTTATCCGATAATTTTAGGATGGAGTTGTTATTCAGAGGAGATCCTGTGACGAGTAGAAAAAACCATCGTTACACGCCCTCCGGATGTCTTATTGAGATAGTTACAGGATGCTCTCAGGATTTTATAACACAGATCTACATTAAAAATTTTGATTTAATAATTTTAGCTGATCTTTATATTTTTCGGTGAGTTGAAACCAAAAATGAAGCCCGTGTTTCTCCCCGTCTAGATTTTTGTAAATACAGTGTGCCTACCGATATAATTTCTTTCATTACTCCTCTACCACTATAATTATACGGTAAGTTTTATAGTATGATTCCATCATTAATTAGTCATGAGTACCTATTGTTGTTATTGCACAGCACTAGTGCGAAGCAAAACCCTATCAACCAACCAACCTATTGTTATGATGGTATATATAACAAATTATGTCCCTAAACACATTGTACTGACAAAAATCTATATGTGATAGAGAAAAACTAGCTTCATTTTCAGTTTCAGCGCATAAAAAAACATCAACTAAAATGATCAAATAAAATTTTTTCAACATCATTTTTGTAGAATTGTGTAATTATCAGTACTTATAATAACAAAAACCGAATCGAAGTTGATGTTTTCATTAACTTCGATTCTTGTTTGTTTGTGTGTTCTTTACAAATCTTGCAATCGATTTTCAACAAACTTCGCGACTAGCGAGATATATGAAACTTTCAGAATAGCTCAGAACACAGTGACAATGCATTTTTAAAAAATATTTTTAGTCAGCTGTTTCGGGACCCTGCTGCCTTCGGCAACGTTTATATGATTCAACAGAAAACTTATTTAACTAACTTCCCGACTAGCTAGGCATTTAAAAATTTCAGAAGAATTCAGAACACGGTGACAATGCATTTTTTTAATACTTTTAGCTAACTGTTTCGGGTCCCTGATGCCTTCGGTAGCGTTTACATGATTCAGCAATCTTAAAACTTTCCTATTAGCTAGACATTTGAAAATTTTAGAATAGCTCAGAACATGATAACAATGCATTTTTTTAAGCACTTTTAGCCAACTGTTTCGGATTCCTGATGCCTTCGGCAGCGTTTATATGATTCAACAGAAAATTTATTTAAATAACTTTTATATTTAACATTTTTTTTTTTTTTTCCTGACATAATTTTTTCTCTGTTTAGCATGTCGCAGCCATGTTTTGATAATATCTTCAATCTGTGACCTTGTCACACTGTTATACTCCTTTCCAAGTACATCTGAAACAAACAGTTTGTAAAATTAAAACTTGTATATAAAAAATATATATATTAACATAGCCAAAAATTGATCTAGATTTTTGGGATGAGACTTTAAAATAAGACTTATTTTCTTAGATTGCTCTTTTTATAGCTCTTACACATCATCAACTGCTATGATTAAAGTAATCAATAACTAATTTTCTTAAATGTTACTTTAGAAGACATATAAAACAATTGCTTACAGTTAAATATAAATTATTGGGTGATGCGTTTTTGGATATGCAGATTTTCAATGGAATTGACATCCCACATGACATTGTAATGACGCAAATCTTCGGCCAATCAAACGTGTGGCTGCCTCACATATATAAACAGCTCACAAAGTTAATCATCTCAAAAAAAATATCAGAGGGAAGCATATAAGACATTATTTGTTATACGAGTTCAATAAAAAGAGTACGGCAGCCACAGCATGTCATGTTTGTCAAGTTTATGGGCAGAGCCTGATTAAAGGGGAAGCACACATTATTTGTACTTACACCGTTATTTTTTAACAAATACTTTCCTCCTATAATAAACAGAAAATTCTCATTAAAAATTATTTTAAAGAATTCTGGTGTCTAATAACGGTGAGTAAATTGGATTTTTTTACACCGTTCATATTTTATAAAAAATATTTCCTCGTCAAAGCGTAGAATTTCTATGACATGAAGTAAAAAATAATTGTAAAAATATTCCGGTGAGAGCAGAGATAATGTGTGCTTCCCCCTTAATCAGGGTCTGCTTATGGGGAGGATGCAATAGATGAAAGCACTTGTTGTCAATAGTTTCGTAAATTTAGTGAAGGAGACAGAAGATCAGTGGGTCTATTCTGGTCGGTTCGCTTCGTTATATTCCTTCGGAATTCAATGATCTTCATATGGATGGATGGTTGGCTTTCACGTCGCACTAGTGCTGCGGAGGTGGGCAATTGGCGACGGTCTGGGACACGTCCCTAGAGGTGGTCCGGAGACGCGATTTATGAAACAATTTCAGCTACGAAGCAAATAGAGAGCAGCAATTGGTCAGACGTAATTACTGTAGGAGGAGCCAAAGTTGACAATTCAATGAATCGTTCTTTTCATGAATCAATCAACACAACATGGCTTCGTCTTCGTTCGTAGACAATC
Organism: Salticus scenicus; assembly: GCA_963930645.1. Lineage (NCBI taxonomy): Eukaryota > Metazoa > Arthropoda > Arachnida > Araneae > Salticidae > Salticus > Salticus scenicus. The sequence continues at coordinate 42,749,586 of OZ005658.1, forward strand.
GCTGGCTAACACTTTCAAATACAAAATAAAACGTTAATTTGAGTACAGCGGTTTTATTGTATTTACTTAAAAATTCTTATTTCTACAGCACAAAGTAGATCCTATTTACTGTATTAAATTTTTATAACATTTAGTAATTATTGCACTGTAATTATCAAATATATTAGTTGAAACAGTATTTTCCATAAAACATAAATATATCATATTTTAACCTTGTATTTTAGTTGGCTTACTTATTTATTTACATTTATTTAGTCACTTACATAAATAAAATGATTTATTAATATCCAGATTAAAAATGATTGTCATAAAAATACTTTCATGCTTTTTATGATACAGTTAAAAAGGCCAGCCTTAGTCCCCTCTTTTTTTTATGCGTATTAAAATATTTTATCTTGCCATGTGTTTGTATAACTAAAAGATAAAAAAAATCTTATCTGGTATCTTGTGGAAAAAAAAAAAAAACTGTAGTTATGCTCATTTTTTTTTTCACATGGTTAAGGATCAGGCTATTATTTTGACCCAAAACAACTGTTATGAGAGTTTTTTTTTACAGTTTATGGTGTTTGCTTACTAAGTTTATTACTGTTTTTTGTGCCAGGTTTATGCATTTTTTTTTTTTTTTACTAGCATGCTTTGCCTATTTCACTGGTAACTATATTGAAAAGAATTCTCAAAATTCCATATTATTATTCATAAAATCTAAAAAAAAAAAAAAAAAAAAAAAAAATCAGTCGAAACTTAAATTAACATTTAGTAGTAATTTTCATGCTTAGAACATGAGGAGTCCATGTCTCTATTGCCTTTGCATAGCTGCCAACTCTCCTGAAATGTGATTTTTCCACAAATTACAGAAATCCACATGTATTTTTATTTTTGTCTAATTTGCAGAATTCCGTGAATTTATTTCTTCTATTTTTAAAAAGATGTGGATATTGTACATTTTAAAAAAAGAAACTCCATAGAACGATCGGCGATCAAATGTTCTACGAAAGCTCCCAATTTCCAGTCTTGTACCATCCACAACATAAATGTCAATATTCATTTGAAACATGCTTTATGAGATTGTAGAACCTGTAAAGAAATAGTATATTATTAAATATTTCTTGCTCATGTAATTATCCCCCCCCCCCTTCCCCAAATTTATCTCCAACTAACAATCAGCAATCAAATGTTCAGCAGAAGTCTTTTATTTCCCAATCTTTATGTATCTGCAACATAAATAATATTATTAATTTAAACGTTGTTTTATTAAATTCTAGAAGTAGAATTGAAACAGTTTAATATTTCTTATTCTGTAATTTTTTTTTAATAATTATTTTAGAGTTACTCCTTTTCCAATCTCCGGAAAGTGAGCAACTCTAAAATCTATAAAGCAATAAAAGTGCTCAATATTTCTCACATATGTAATTATTTTTATACTTTATTCCTGAACTTAATGAATCTATTTATTTTTCCTCAATTAAATTAATATTTACATGTCATATCCATAGGATGTGTAAACATGTGGAAAAAATTAATAGGTTTTTCAGGTAAGAAAATTTTTTCCAAATCAATGTATGTATGTACATATTGTTTCAGTATGGTTAGAATTTAATATAATCTAGCAGTATTTTAAATTTAGTATGTTTTATTTTATTATTATTATTTTATTTTGCAATAAGAAGAAAGCCTCTAGATACTGCAAAATTTCCCTTTTATTTGCTCCTCCTATTTCCAACAATTACTATACTATTAACATTGTATTTATGGTATAAATTATGTTGCATACAAAACCTCTCTAATTTTAATTCTCAAAGGTTGGCAGCTATGCCTTTGGCAACGACTTATGCATTTTTTACTCCCCGCTTCCCAGTTGGATAAGTTAGTAATTCCATAAAATCCCACCAGTGCCTATAGGGATGTACCAAATAGCAGTTTTGGCCAAAAACCGAATATTCGGCCAACTAAATACTAACTTCAGCTGAATAATACCGAATATCCTTCAAACTGAATAGTAACTATTCGGCCAGCTAATTTACTTCTATATTCAGGTATCAATCACCTAATTTTTTGCAAACTTTTTCAGTAATACCATTTACATTTAGTAATATTTTATTTTTTTAATTTTGTTAAAATATAAAAAAAAAAAAAAATACTTACAGGAACAGTGGTTTATATGAATATTAAAAAAATATTACTATATGTAAGTAATAGTGTAATGCTGCATTCACAATCAAAGAAAATTATTAACTGTTAGGCTTCTTAATAAGCGTATAAAATTTCTTAAACAAAACAACAATATTTTGTCACGTCCACTCGAAAGAACATAATAATACAGGGGTGAAAATTTTCAGGGGCTACCCCTAAATTCAGGGTTTTGGGAAATTTTGCTATCTTTGAATTTCATTTTCAATTACTTTGTTTTTACATAAATTTTTCATCTTCAATGTTTAATTTGTTTTATAATATATTACAAAGTCTGCAAATGTCACTAAATATAGGTAGCCATATAATATATCATTAATAAATGTCCCCTATCTGCATGTAAGGAACAGTTTTCTGGGTTTTTGCAAGCTAGTTAGTTTCATCCTTGATAATAATAATGCAATCCAGAAATGCAGTATTTGACAAAAATCAATTTAAAAGTAACAACCTATTGGCCAACTTCCATTAAAACTAACGCAAATGCCTCTCACACTCATGTGAATAAATTGTGGGATAGAGATGTTATGTTTTTCATGCATGTTGGGGCTCTTCATATGATTTTTCAATAACAAATTCAAAATTGCTATTTTATGACTTGTGTCTTTTTTCCTGCTAGATTTGGATGTGATCTTTGTTTGATCTCATGTCTAGATGACATCATATGTGAATTATGTGCGCACTTTCTTATTTTACTTTACTTTAGAAACATACATCATTATACTGTTATGATTAATGTATCTAATAATTAATTTTCTTGAATATTACTTGAAACTATATGAAACAATTGTTTTCATTTAAAATAATCTATTACTTAATTACTCTGAAAAATCTTAACTTAATGATAAATAAAAATAGCAAAATTTTTTTCATGTGATTAAAAATTTTAAAAAATTGAATCTTTATATGTTCAACTAGCCGAATAATTTAATATTCAGCAAAACCAAATATTTGGCTAGCCGAATAATTTTAGATTCGGCTAAACCGAATATTCGGTGCATTCCTAGTGCATATTGCTTACACTTAATACCCACACACCAAAATATGCCATTCTAAAGCAAATTGAAGCAAATTTAAGCTTGAAACTGTGTTTTCGCCTTGGCCGCCACAAGGAGAGGTAGGTAATTCTACAAAATATCCCTTTATAATGCATTAAAGATTACACATAAACAACTGACACATGAAAAAAAATCGGCCTTGCTGAGGTAATTTGGAGCAGTTGTATTTGAAAATGTTTCTGCCCCCATCTCTTAACATGTTGAACGCCATTCTAGATTCTAGACATTTTGTCATATATCTCTTAAGTACTGAAGGAATCATTTTGAAACTTTAGGAGTGTGCAGAACATGTTATACTTCAAACATTTCAGTGAAAGTTTTACCCCGAAAATAAAAGCAGTATACCAATAAAAAATTAAAACGTTGAGCGTCCTGTCAACCATCAGTGACTGACAGTGTCAAATATGATATAAAGTCGCGTCAACCATCGGTGGCAGATGTAAAACTAAAAAATTACATTTAATGATTGAAAATTTATTAAAAATTTGCTTAATTTTTATTTATTACAGGAGGAATCATTATGGAATTTTAATAGATTTTAAGAATTTGCGTGGCACTCAACGTGTTAAAGGGTGGGGTTTTTTGCATTCCTACAGGAAAGATAAAAAATAATTTTGCAAAAATCTCTGTATTATATTATTAGTGTGTATAAACTATCAACACATCAAAAAAAAATTTCTTAAGACAATTTGGAGCAGAGTTACTTTTGAAAATGTGTCTCTGCCCCACCTTTAAAAGGGTGGGAAAGGGAAAGCTTAAAAAAAAATCTTTTTTATAGTGCATGTTGTGTATGCATAACCAACCCACACATCAAAATTAATCTTACTGAGATAATTTGGAGTAGAGATGAAACAGATATCCGGTAACTATTCGGCTGAGTTTTAAATATCCGATGGGGTACTGGATATCAGCACTCCAGATATGGATATCCGAAGGAGAAAATTCAAGCTTAAACTTTCCTCAGATGAAAATTTTGCGACAATTTATATATATATTTTAGATCAGTTGTAGCTTGTAAAGGTAAAAAGAAAAAAAAAAAAAAAGTTGGCTTCTGCGAAAGTCGAATTTGGCCACTTTAGCAAACAAATTTAGCCAAAAGTATCTTCAGGTCTAAGAAATATAGAAGCCCTATTTTAATTTTACTCGGAGGTAGGTTTTTCCAAAATTATCTATAACATTCCCCCCCCTTAATCTTTCCCATAATAATAAAAGGAGCTGTTCATTGTTGTTCCGGAACAAATGATATTCATTCTCTGCAGTGCGTATAATTCTCATGACTTTTGTTTAACTAGTTGTTAGACTGTTTAGTAATATTTGTTAGTCTTTGAAGTGAAAGTTGTTTGTTTCGAGAATGAGTCAATTTGCATTTAGTGACTATTTATTTACAATCCACTTGGAAAGAAAAAAAAAAATTGTTGTTTTTGTGACTAATTCCAATAAAATGTACCATCTATCTATTTGATTTGGATTTAAAAAAAAAACCTCCAGTTATATAAGTTTACACTTTTAATGGAGTATCTTGCTAAAGCACCTGAATTTAGAATTCCCCGTTGCATTGCAAAAATATATTACTAAAAAATAAAATTACTTCAAATAAAAGTACATATTAAAATTTTCAGAAAATCTGTACTTTCAATTTCACATTGTTAAAAAATCTGATGTTGACACCACATGACTTCCTTATACACACATTGGAATATACATATTGTTATGAAAAACATTGACTTTTTGTATGAGGTAACCGAAAAAAAAGCTAAAAAATTGCTACTCTAACCACAAAAGTGATGATAATAGGATTATATATACCGCCAAACAAATATATTAGTTTTTTCAGGAATGGGCTTATTACAGAATCTCTCATTGGCAAATACATAGCTTAGTTTAATGAAAATCCTTCAAGTATAGATGGCCTACTTTTGTTTTCTTTGCCGAAAATTAGAGGTGAAAAATTATACATTTTAACGAAACAATTAATTCAGTTAAAATTGAGAAAGTATTTACTAATTCTGGCTACCCTGAAACAATGTTGCTGCCAAGTTTGTAGTCAATGCTAATTTGTGTCTTGGCATCGAATTTGGCGACCAAATTCGGCAAAAATTTATAGTGTAGGGTTACCAAAGTTTGGAAGCTCTAACTTCAATCAGAACAGAATTCTGGAATTTTCCGGAAAGATTCATTGGTTTATAGCGCTGAACTAAATTCTTCAAAAATTCTTTAAATAACAAACAAGACTAAAACAAAATAATGTTCATTCGTCGACTAGAACCTGCTTATATATTAAGAATTACTTTCTACACTCAAAAATGTTGGCAACTTTCATAACAGTATCATTACGTGCTCTATCTACATGCTGAATATTCATTAAAGGGCATTAATCGACTAGAACCTGTTTAGGCCTTTAGGAATTACTTTCTACACGCAAAAATATCTGCAACTTTCATAAAAATATCATTATGGGCTCTATTTATGGGTTGAAAATTAATTAAATAAAAAGCATTCATCGACTAGAACCAGATTATGTCTTTACAAATTACTTTTCTACACACAAAAGTGTTGAAAACTTTCACAATATCATTACAGGCTCTACCATTAGCTTATTTTGAAATCTCTATGATGGTAGGTCATATATAATGGCCGTTTTTTTTTTTTGTATATTTGCCATTATGAATATAATTTTCATAAATATCTCCAAAACAGATTGTCACAGAAAGACCAAAAAGAGAGGTGCACAACTAGATGTTATAACAAACCTATATTCCAACTTGCAACGTTCTACGTCCAACCGTTTTTGAGTTATGTGAGATGCATACACACTCACACATACAGATGTCATGAAAAATCGTGTAAACTCACTGATATCTCTAAAATGAGAGCTCATGTTTAGACAAAGCTTGCAGGTATACAACTAAACATCATGACAGTCACACATTTAAATTTGCAACATTCTACGATCATTCGTTTTTGAGCTATGCAAAATACAAAATCTACCCGATTTTGCATCGGGTAAAATCGATAAAAATCCCGATTTTGCAAATCGGGATTACTATACTTCCTTAGAAACCTTTGGACGGCCCCTGCCTGCCTGGGCTCGACCAAGCGTAATGGGTTGGATGCTATATGCCGGAGCGAATAAATCACCAGATCACCGCATGGAAGCTGCCTACACCAGACAGTAATCAAGTAGCTAATTAGAGCGAGCTGTGTCCAAAGGTTCTTCGTTCAGACTTTATCCATCATCTTCAGGAACTAGATGGAACTGCTACGTCACTTTTGGGCAGCAATGTGACTTGAACACCAAAGCTCAGGAATTGCAGGGTATCGACTCCTGCTTTGGACACATAGCTCGATTTGTACACCACACCCACCAACATAGCCATGGTTGAAACACACAGACACGCTCCAGGATGTTAAGTAATTTGGAATAAGTGCACTTACTAGCTGAGAGTCGAAATAACCGGAATTCAATAAAATTAAAACAATTTTGAATTTAGGCAGGGAGAGAGGAAAAAAAAAAACGCTGGGGGAGCCGCTAAAGTTAGTACTGCACACAATAATTAAAACCGAAAGAGGAGGCCATTTGAAAGGGGACAACACTTAAGATTTGAGAAAGACAAGCTGAACGAGTAAGGAACAATGAGAGTATTAGGAAAAAAAAAATGATTTTACTATACTTCCTTATACTTTGTATAAGGAAGTAAAAAGAGGAAAAAAAAAGTTCAATATTTAAAGTTTTTGATTTTCTAAATTAGAAAAACTTAACTTACTCTTAATTAAAAAATTTTAATACATAATCTAAGATTTTCTTTCTAATATGTACAGAATATAAAAATATAAAATAAGTAAACAGTATACAAAGAAAACTAGTATGTTGTGGCCACCACAAGACTTTCTTCTATATTTTCCTATAAAAATTCAATCAGTAACAAAAAAAAAAAAAAAAAAAATTACGTTTTTCAGTTTTTTTTTCGTTAAAAGTAAAAAAAATCGATAACTTCATTTTAAATTATCACATATTTATAGTTCAACCATTCGTTTTAAAGGTATTGACGAGACCTTTCGAAAGATACCCATCTTGAAAATTTACTCCCCTCGAGGGGGGACTTCACTCCCAGGGGGGGTGGCGAGGCTCCTACACATACAAAAAATTTTTCCCAGTTGAATATCTGTATTATAAATAATTCTTGTAAATTTCATAATGATTACTAAGAAAAAATTCTCTTTATGCACATTTAACCAAAATTTTGTCCTATATCACCATGGTAAAAATTTACAAAAAGCGGGATGGCAATGCAACCTGTAAAACAATTTTTACCAAAAGTTGATAGGCACTAATTTATGTCAAAGTGCAACTACATACCAATTTGTATCAAATTCTGTGCAGTAGTTCCTGAGATACAGTTGCCACAAAATTTTGTCACACACACAGACTGACAGACAGACAGACATTTTCTAAAAACGGTCAAATCGTGTTCTATAGCTCTCAAAACGTGTAAATCCATCAAAAACCCGAGGTCGAAAATTTTTACGAATCCAATACTTTCTTCTATTGAATATAGAAGAAAGTAAAAATACAAATTCATTTTGAATTATTACTTTCTTCTATATTAAATAGAAGGACATATTGGATATATAAAAATCTTTTACTTCTAGTTTTCGATGGAATTACACATTTTGAGGGAACCAGAACACAATTTGAACATTTTTAGAAAATGTCTGTGTGTGTGTGTGACAAAATTTTGTGGCAACTGTATCTCAGGAACTACTGCACAGAATTTCATACAAATTGGTATGTAGTTGCACCTTGACATAAATTAGTGCCTATCAACTTTTGGTAAAAATTGTCTTACAGGTTGTGTTGCCATCCCGCTTTTTCTAAATTTTTAACATGGTGATATAGGACAGAATTTTGTATAAATGTGCATAAAGAGAATTATTTTTTAATAATGATTATGAAATTTACAAGAATTATTTGTAATAGAGATAGTCAACTGGGAAAAAAATTTTGTATGTGTAGGAGCCTCGCCATCCCCCTGGGGGGACTTCCCCCCCTCGAGGGGAGTAAATTTTCAAGATGGGTATCTTTTGAAAGGTCTCGTCAATACCTTTAAAGCGAATGGTTGAACTATAAATCTGTGATAATTTAAAACAGAGTTATCGATTTTTTTTTTTTACTTTTAACAAAAAAAAAAAAAAAAAAACTGAAAAAAATCGTATATATATATATATTTTTTAATATTTGTACTGCATGAATTTGTATAGAAAATATAGAAGAAAGTCTTGTGGTGGCCACAACATACTAGTTTAGTTTCTGCCGGCAAAAAGCCAACCAGTAGCGGATCCAGAACTTAACTTTGAGGGGGGGGGGGGGCTAAGATTTTTCAAGATGTAATTCCAGATCAATGAAAAGTTTGCAATTGTACTATTTAATTGGGAATGTCAGCACTTTTTTTTGGGCCCTAAATCCGCCACTGAAGCCAACCCTGGTTTCATTGCACAAAACGTATGTGAGTGAGCCGGCAATTATGAAACACGTTGCTTCATGTTTTCATTTTCATAATTTTGGCACAATAAGTAAGTTTAAAATGGCGATGCACAGCAAATGTGCAAATTGTCTCTCTTTACAATCTGAAAACTTCCTTCAATGCCTTTTTATAGCAATAAACTTAAATGAAAAAGTGAAAAAGGCAGGGTTGGGTTTCTTCCAGAAGAAACCAACCAGAAGACAAAGCAGATGTTCAAAATTAAAATTTATGGACTATATACACTAAAAGCATAAATATAATGTCAAATTAAAACTATAATCTAATTAATATTAAAATATTTTTAGAAAAATAAGTTATTTGATAACAAACACTAAATATATACAGGTGATAGGTTTTACTTTTCAGTGCTAATATTTTTAGAATTTTTTGCATAGATACTATCTCATATTACTATACCTTCAAACAGTACAAGTGGATAATTACGGAATTAGCCATAATATTTGCACTTTTTTTTTGGTTAAGGATACAATTATTTGTACAAACTCGAAGCTAGTACCCAACAAGCTGTATCAATAAATACTGTATTTATCTATTTTAAATTGAAAAATAAAGAGTCGGATTAGAAGGATTTGCAGATTATAAATCTGCGGATTAGAGGGAGTTGACTGTACTGTATGTGACTGTAAGGAAAATAAAGTTTTTGATGACATTTTGTAATACAGTAATTATTGAATAGTAGTACTCTTAATTAACTGGATGCTTGTTAAGAGCCGTTTTATCAGAAAGTATAAGCAAATGATCAAACTATTATTTATTACCAGTTAAAGAAATAAAATCGTCTAGATTATAAAACTTTACACTGTTTAAATTGAAATCGATTTTTTTTACTGGATTTTGAGTATTTTGGAACGTGATCATCAGATACCAAAGATTACTTCGGTAAAAATCTCATAATTATTAATTAAATATGTAATTAAATTTTTATAGGTATAATTAAAGTTGTTTATAAGATAAATGAATCCACTGTATCTTACAAATCTGCAATTTATAGGATAAATTTTTAAGAAAAACAGTTTCTTCCATTTCTTCCACTTGGAAGAAACCTATTTCTTCCGGCCGGTTTTTTCCACCTTGGAAGAAACTTGCCAACCCTGGTAAAAGGGGACCACAGTACATCAAAGGCTCCAATTAGGAGGCAGCAGTGAAATTTTCGTCCCAAGGTCTCAAAAGTTAGTAAGTCTGCCACTGATTGCGTTGGAAATAAACAAATCACCGCAAAGCAGTTTTTAAAGAAAATTTGGTATTTACATGTTAACTGCATGTCATTGGCAGGCTATTCATAAGCATAAATACAAATATGTACGAATGTACAATATATTTTATAGGATTACTTCTATGATAATCATATGTAAATATGTATATATTTTGTATTAACCACATGCCAGCAGTTAACCTCTGGCAGACGGTTAAAACATAAATACTGAAATTTTCATTTAAAAATAATAAAATTATAACCAACTACAATTAAATAAAAAATTTAAATCATTAAATATACCTACATGATTGAACAATATAAATGCACAAACTCCCAGGTTGCAGCAGTTGTTATTATGCATGTATCTACACTCCATGTCCCATGTATATTAAAAAGAAAAAAATTACATTGGTTACTACTAGAAACCCTGGATAATCTCAGAGATACGACAGGTACTTAGTACGCATGCTCAGTGGACAAACGCTTGTCCAGATTCCCTCTTGCTACAGTAACCTTTTACAATGCTTGGCGCTGATCGCGCATCTTGGTGATTTATCGGTGTAAGTTTTTAAAGATATTCTCTAAAGTAAAGCAATAAAAAATTTCTTTGCCATCAAACTAAGATACATTATGAATTACGTTACATTCATTTTATTATTATTATAATTATTATTTAAATTTAGATTACATTTCTATATTCATAGAAATAATTTACACCATCTTATCTATCATACTGTATATCAAAAATTCTGAATTTTAATACTCTTTAGTTTTTAATAATATACTATGCAACTGTAGTCTAAAAATATATATTTATACAAACTGATAATAAAAAAAAAAATAATAATAAAATTATTTTTATTTATTTAAAAAATAATTTATTTTATCAAATTTGTCATTGTAGTTACTGTTAAGAAAGTTCATCGATATTAAGATTAATTAGTAAAAAACAGTTAACTTGATTTGATATATTCATCTGAGAGATGACCGTTTAGCTTTATGATTAATTTTATTTATTGCAATAACTTACAAATATATACATTCTCAGCACATTAATTGTTTAAAAATTGTTTTAGTTGGTTTATAAAAGGTTTTTCAGGAAGTCAAATGTTTTTGAGACTGTAAAATTAACTTTGCTCTCAAAGCTGGTAGACGGGAGATATCAGGTTCGATACCAGGTAGCGCTCATCGGGCTAACTTTTCGAAATCTGCAGTTTTCTCCGAAACAAGCGTAAATATGGGCTAGAACACTTTAAAAAGACCACCCCTTTCCTAAGTTATTCAACCCATACCTTGGCCTTTCTTTTGTAGGCAACTGGCACATTAACACCAACATATTTTTCTTAAAATAATTCAGTTTAGAAAAATTGAATTAGTTTAATACTTAAAAACATACCAATATTTTATAGTTAAATGCATAATCATTGATAATATTAATATTTGTAAAAATATTTATTAACTTTAACAGTTTTATACATCCTTATTGTTCATGTCAAAAGTTTATTTTTCTTCAAATATAATACATATGTATATATATATATATATATATATATATATATAGATATATATATTTCGTATTTTGTACCTTTGAATAAAGTATGATAAAAAAAAGATAAAAAATAATGTATATGATAAAAAGAAATATGACACTATATAAATAAATAAATTAATTAATAAACAAATAAAGAAAATGAAGAAATAAGCACTTATAATTTTACAGCATGAAATTCTAACATGTGTTAATCTCATAAAGAATGGTTGATTGGTTGTATGGCTTAAGACTGATTGACTACTCTTGGGACCTAGGCCTACAGGAGAAATGCCCTCCGTGGGGGGGGGGGGGGTTCTAAGTGAATCTAGTTCGTATTTACGCGAGTTTTAGAGAGAACTACGGAAAACTCCGAACGGCTAGACCGATAAAGCGTTTTTTGATCGAACGCGGCACTTCCCATCTACCAACTTTGACCGCAGTTCCGCTTGGCCACCATAGAGGTATTTACTTCTATTAATGCCTTGATTTCTCCATAAAAAAAAAAAAATAAAAAAAAAATAAAATAGATAAACAAATAAAATAATTTTATGTTTTTAAATTAATAAATAAGAGAACAATAAGCATTTTAATGCTTTTTTTTAACCTTATTCTTTTCCCCCTCGTATTCCGTATTTTTGAATAAATATAAGAAAAATATAAGGCACCTATTGAGTTTAAGCTTTATGCATTAAATGAATGTACTAGCCTTTATTTATATACTCCTGAAGAAATTAAAAAAAAAAAAAAAAAAAAAAAAAAAAAAAAAACTAAATAATTAAAAGGCCTTTTTATTTATTAGTTATGTATTTTTAACACTAAAATTTCCAAAAATATGCTTTACTTTATCAATTGTATTTATATCTAAATGTTTGTTATATTAATCAAAATAATTTTTAATAAGATCAGGTAAAACAAAAATAAATAGATAAATAAATAAAATAATAATAAGTGTATATTAGTTAATGTTAACTTACATAATTTATTTTCAAAATTGTTCAAAAAGAAGGGGAAAAAAACGAACGCCGCACGTTAAAAGTGCGATTTCTTCCGAAAGAGGTTGGCTGTGTAATTATTGAAGTTATCGCCAAATACGAAACTGTTTTAAGAAAAGTACTTATTTAGAAAAGAATTGACGAAAATCAATGAAAATTTTTATTTCTATTAATAGGAAAAATATTTAGGAGCATGAAAATTTGCTCCAAAAATTTTTAATTACATTTAATTAATATGAATTATAAGCATTTTTGAAAGTCACAATTTCTCCCTGCCTTATGTCTATGGTAGCGATGCGCAAAATCACCTCATGCGGTCAAAAGGAGCTTTCCACCAATCAAAAAGTATGAACACCTTGTCGTATCTCTCAGTGAAGGGTCGCTAGTTACTACTACCTCACTCTGCATGAAATGTTCATAAAATGTATCAACATATTGCAGTAATTACTGTTACATATGTATTAGTGCTTTGTGCACATGAAAATCAAAGCGTCCATTACAAATAAGACACAGACTATACAGATGTAAAAAATCACCTTTTAAATACAAAATACATATACAATAATGTATGATAATTTAAAGCAGCAGATAATTTCAATATTAATTTACATTTATATATAATCTTCCCATTTCAAAATACTCTTGTTCCATACACACACATCTTTAAAATGCAAAATATCTCTGTTATTCACACAATATTTATTTAAACATTAATATTAATTCACTGAATAGAATAATTATTATTAAATAGGAATTAAAATTTATATAAAGAAATTACCTCTAAAATATTCCATGTTCGCAGTTATTATGACTTTTCAAATTACAACTACAAAATTCCTCAGTAACACAAACAAATAAATAAATAATTCAGTAATTTTCATTATATTTTTGTTATTTACCTAAAAATTCACATTTCAGTAAAATAATAAAACAAATCAATTTATGTGAAGTGATTATTCTCAAAATATTTTGTTTACTTTTTACAAATATCCAAATAAAATACACAATGTAAATCAAAGTTTATATATTAACGTCATATATAATTAAGAGATAAAGTTGATAAGAAACTGATTATTTCTTCAATTATAAAAATATATACTAATTCAATAGTAACTAAATTAATGAATCTCTCTAACTCACCGTTAAAAGTTATGGTTAGCATCTATTTTTTTTTCCTTAGTGGCTGGAATTTTCCTCATAAGATGCAGGTGGGTACTTTCATTAGGTGAAGTCTTCAAGTTGTTGTTTTCACAATAACTGAATCGATAGTACCTTTGTACGTACATTTTTAATAATCACAATACATAAGGCAATATTAATTCAGTTGAAATAAATATTTCAATTCTGTAAAATAAAAAAAGAAGTTTCTTTTCTTAGATAAGCATAGATATATGTAATGATAAATAATTGTACACACATAGAAATGAAATAAGAGTAATAATCTATAAAAATTTAAACAGATAGCCAGTATAAGTAACACTTTCAAACATTAACAGCCACTAACAGCAGCACAAATAAAAGCTTTATATGCAGAAACTAATTACATTACATTAAAAGTTTTATAACACAAAAGCAAATTTTATCTCTTATTCCAAAGAAACATATGGATATTTTTTATCCCAATTTATCTATTCAGAAGCTTTAAATCTGAAATAACGCTAAATTAAAACAAGAATATATTCGTAACAAAACAAATGTATATTTACAACGACGTTAATTTTATAAACGTAGCAAACAAATTTCAAACATGTTATTTATATCAATAATGTTTTTCAGCAGGTAAAGGCATTGATATTTAATTGTATAACTAATTCATATCTATAAATCTCGAATGCAGTAATTTCTGTTGTTTACCTTAGGTTTGCATTTACATTACTCATAGTAGATTCGTCGATTGCAATTCTCCATTAAATTAAGTATTAAGATGGACGTTCGCGCTTGTTTTCAATGTTCTATTTATGTAAAACGAATAGATTAAGAAATTTAATGTTTAAAAATAAGCTTACCAGGAAAAATAAGTGAAAATACCTTTTCTATCGAAGTGCCGATTATTGATTACATAAAATAATATTTCTTCACCGAAAATCGAAGCAGAATCTATGAATCGTGATTCATTCAACATAAACTGCTCCTTTGATATTGACGTCATCAAACCACACCTCAAATGGTCGTACTTGGAGTGTTTCATAAATCGCTCCCCAGACTGGTGCGCTGAACGCCTTAGGGCGGGTCCAGACTCTCGACCGATCCAAGTGGTCGTGGAACAATGCGTCCAGTCTCATCGACCGGTCTGGATCAAAGTCGTCCAGAGTAATGTGTTCCATCGACCGGTCGTGGATCAAATCGCCCAAGAACTTTTTCCGAGTCATTTGATCCATTTACAAATCCATTGCTCTGATTGGCCGTCGGTTATTGCTCTGGTTCCGCCATCTATCGGTCCTTACAAACACGAATATGCATATAAGCATTTTTTTTGGTAATGAACTGTATAATTCTTTTAGAATTATAAATATATTCATGCAATGAATTGAAATATAATACAAAAATGAAAAAAAAAAAAAAAATCGAATATTATTTAAATTTAATAAAATAAAATTTTAAAATGCTCCCTGCTAACAGTTTTTAAATTTTCAGTTTAACAAAATATTTCAAATATGTTTTTTGTACTGCTTTGTTAATATATTTGCATTAAATTTTAGCATTCAAACATAAAAGTAATTAACAATATTTAAAAATCAATATTTAATTTGTATTTAAATAAATAAAAAAAAAAATCATAAATATATTAAACATTTAAAATATTATTGATTGAAATCATAATTAATTGAATTTACAAACCAATCATTGATTTAAATCAAAATTTAAATTTTATATATTTTTGGCAATGTGTAATAGTTTCATATTTCTTACCTTAGATCATAATAATAAAACTTGAACCTACTTCTTATTTACATCAAATATTTGAATGCTAAATATTTGCTTTAAATTTCAACATTCCAACTTAAAAATATTTAACAAAAATTAGCTTGATAATAAATCCATAAAATATTACTTAAAATTGTTTACAATATATCGTTAAAATTCAAAAATGCATAATTGAGGGAAATAATTAAAAAAAATTTGCTGGAAAATTTTCTAAAATTAAAATTTTATTGTTATTATTATTTTTTTAATAATTTTCGAAAAAGAATTATATAATTAATATTATTGTGTCTCATTGCATATGTACCCAACTATGCAGAATAGAAAAAAATAGATATGCATTTATCTTTTTTTATTCATAGTTAAATTACATTTTTGATTAATGAATGAAATTTTTCTTTAACTAATTTAATTCTAACACTTTAGAGATAATTTTAAACTAAGCCTACAGATAGCAGCACTGATTTTGATCCAATAGAGGGATCGGAGTCGTCCAGCCTTTTCTTTCGACCGGTCGTGGATCAAATGTCTCAGGGCCCAGTTGGATCGGTCGAAGTGTTCCAGAGGCTGGACTCGCAATTAGGTTACCCACAAATGGTCACGTGACGACGTCGCTTAACGGCATGGGGAGATCCCGGAGAGACCGGGCTTCCCGGGAATCGACCGCTGAACTCAGCCATGGACAATCATTTACGTACACATACAGGAGAAAAGCCGTACATATGTGAAGTTTGTTTTAGAGGATTCGCTGATAAAGGAAATTTAGATAAACATAGAGTCATTCATACAGGAGAAAACCCGTATGTGTGTAAAATATGTTCTAAAGCATTTTCTGATAAAAGAAATTTAGAGGAACATTCATGCATTCATACTGGAGAAAAGCCATACGTGTGTTAAATATGTTCTAAAGCATTTTCTGAAATAGGAAGTTTAGATAGACATTCACTCACTAATACAGAAGAAAAGCCGTACTTGTGTGAAATATGCTCTAAAGCATTTTCTAAAAAAGGAAATTTGGTATCACATTTACGCACACATACAGGAGAAATGCCGTACGCGTGTGAAATATGTTCTAAAGGATTTTACGAAAAAGCAGAGTTGAATAGCCACTCACGTACTCACACAGGAGAAAAGCCGTACGTGTGTGAAATATGTTCCAAAGGATTTTATGAAAAAAGAAAATTGGATACACATTCCTGCATGCATACAGGAGAAAAGCCATATGTGTGTGAAATATGTTGTAAAGCATTTTCTAATAAAGGAAATTTAGGTAGACATTTACGCACACATACAGGAGAAAAGCCATACGTGTGTGAAATATGTCAAAAAGAATTTTCTCAAAAGCCACATCTAAAAACTCATCTACGCATCCACACGGGAGAAAAACCATACGTGTGTGAAATATGTTCTAAAGCATTTTCTGAAATAGGAAGTTTAGATAGACATTCACTCACTCATACAGGAAAAAAGCCGTACTTGTGTGAAATATGCTCTAAAGCATTTTCTAAAAAAGGAAATTTGCTATCACATTTACGCACACATACAGGAGAAAAGCCATACGTGTGTAAAATATGTCAAAAAGAATTTTCTCAGCAGCCACATCTAAAAACTCATCTACGCATCCACACGGGAGAAAAACCATACGTGTGTAAAATATGTTCTAAAAGATTTTCCGAAAAAGCAAAGTTGAATAACCACTTACGCACACATACAGGAGAAAAGCCATACGTGTGTGAAATATGTCAAAAAGAATTTTCTCAGCAGCCACATCTAAAAACTCATCTACGCATCCACACGGGAGAAAAACCATACGTGTGTAAAATATGTTCTAAAAGATTTTCTGAAAAAGCAAAGTTGAATAGCCACTCACGTACTCACACAGGAAAAAAGCCACACGTGTGTGAAATATGTTCCAAAGGATTTTATGAAAAAAGTAAATTGGATATACATTCCCGCACACATACAGGAGAAAAGCCATATGTGTGTGAAATATGTTGTAAAGCATTTCCTGGTAAAAGAAATTTAGATAGACATTTAAGCACACATACAGGAGAAAAGCCATATGTGTGTGAAATATGTTGTAAAGCATTTCCTGGTAAAAGAAATTTAGATAGACATTTACGCACACATACAGGAGAAAAGCCATACGTGTGTGAAATATGTTCCAAAGGATTTTATGAAAAAAGAAAATTGGATATACATTCCCGTACACATACAGGAGAAAAGCCATATGTGTGTGAAATATGTTGTAAAGCATTTTCTGATAAAAGAAATTTAGATAGACATTTACGCACACATACAGGAGAAAAGCCATACTTGTGTGAAATATGTTCTAAAAGATTTTCTGAAAATAGTAAATTAAATAGACATCTACACATCCATATGATGGCAGGCCAAACGTGTGGAAATAAAATTTAAAGGGTTTTCTCAAAAATGAGCATTAGGAGCGTGTACAGTAAAACGCCCGAGATTAAGGCACCTATATATACAACCTGGCGAATCGGGCATTTTGTTGCCTTACGGTGCAACATTTACCCAGCGCGTTTCTCTGATAAACAAACGACAAACGTTTTTTAAACGTTTAATAGAGTGTTTATATAGCAAGTTTGAAGAAAATCGTTAGAGCCGTTTTTGAGATACGGACTTACGGTCCAACTTCCGGTTTTTCAATTTTCACCAAAATTTGGAAATTTCATCTGTAGGCCAGACGTATTTGAATTCTAAAGTTTCGTAGCTCTATCTTTATTAGTTTCTGAGCTATAATAGCCAGAAGATTCTCCACATACATACACACACACACACACACATACATACACACTGACCAATTGCCAAAAACCACTTTTTTGGACTCAGGGGACCTTAAAACGTGTAAATCAGGTGAAAACCCGATATCGAATTTTCAGACCGAATACAATACTTCCATTACCTACGGGTAGTAGGGTAATGGAAGTAATAAAAGCATGCAGGTTGCCGTATTTTATTGCAATGAATCCAGAACGACTTCGTTATCGTTCAAAAAGGCGCAAAAAAAAAAAAAAAAAAATCGCCAAATCCAGTTGTGGGGAAATACTATATACCTTATCAAATTATCAACGTATTACTTAGCCGCAGCAACGCGTGGCCGGGTCTGCTAGTTTACTGATAAATACCTACGAAAATAAAAGATATAGATCCAAATGACAACAAAACTTTTTTTTTTCAATGTGTATATAGGTCTCCCTATATTTATGTAGGGAGTCTAGATGTTAAAATTACAAATACATAGAAAACTAAACTGATATGTTAATATACAAAAAAGGACTCTTTCAATTAAAGAAAAAGGAAATTAATGCTTATCTAGTTCAAACATCAAGAGTAGTAGAAAGGTAATCATTTATAAAGAAAATTTTAAAGTTATTTTATAGCTATTATAATTTTTATTTTATAACCGAATCTAAAAGTTGTTAACAATTCCTATAATCAAGGTTTTTGTTTAAAGTGACAGTAATCCAGCACCAGCTACAACAGATTACTAGTCAATACATTTTAATTAGTAATAATAAATATTAGATTGTTACTATTTAAGAAATCAACACCATTTTTTAAACAACTTACATTTTTTAAGTTTTTCCAAATTGTTAACAAAATATTTTAGGAAGATCATTAGAAAATAATCATAATTAAAAAAAGTTCGTCCGATTAAAATTATACCAAACTTACAGGAGTTATTTCATTAATTATTAAAGAAAATCTTATAAAAAAACTTTAGTTCAGCGATCTTTGGCAGAGATAGTTGCATTAGTTTTATCGTAGTGGAGTTTGCTATTAAGTGTTATTACTCGATTTTCCGGAATGGTGCCAAGCGCGGAGTCTGACGCCGAGAACGACGAAATCCCTACACATTGGAGTATCGCTTCACATATACCTTGAAAAAGTTGAGAAATGATATTCTGTGAAGAAGATTTTTTTTCCTAAAAATTAAAAAAATCTCAGGAAAATATATATATATATATATTTTAATTCGAAGTCAAAGGTTCGAATTTTTTTTCTATGGAAAATACGAATACACATGTACACCATCGCATTCGTTAAAAAATATGTTGTGAAGGATTTGCTGTAAAAAGAAATATGGATAATCATTTACGTACACATACAGGAGAAAAGCCGTACGCATTTTTTCTAATCCCACTCTCTTCAGAAAAAGGTGCCTTCTGATTGGCTGAATGCTTTGCGTATTTATCGGCTATAGTAGAAGCGAAAGAGAAAAGAAAATTAAGGTGTAAAGAGGAAGGTGTTGATTGTCGATATTGACAAATGATTTGAAGAATTACTAGAATAAAAATAATATATGCTTTTAATATATATTGCGTAATTGATAATTTTGTGTGTTTAAAAAAAACTCTTTAAAAAGATTACGAATCTTTCAAATTTATAAAATTAAATATTTTTATTTAGTTATTTTTTTTTTTTTCTAACTGCACTTGTATTATTGTTAAATGTAGCGATCTACCGCAATAAATGTAGTTATAATTAAAAATGTAATATATCTTTCATGGATTTTTTAAATTGTATTGATGTCTGTTTTCATAATTTCAACAAGAAATATCTATATACATTGCTGTTAATTACTGGAAAACATAACATTAAATTTTATGTGTGTTTTTGTATAAATTATTTATTAAATTTCTATTTAATTTAATAAGATCATTAACTAGTTATTCAGTGGATTTTATTTACAATGAAATTTGTTATTAATGACTTTGCCAGTGTTAATTTTACTAGGGTGAATATATATATATATATATATAAAGAAATACAACTAATCAGAAAAACAAGTTTCTACAGTTCATTCTATACATACCCAGATAAAAATAAATTTTAATAGCATAATTTGTTTTTTTAATTAACATTTATAAGGTATTATCATGAGATTTGCACAGTTTTATGTAACAAAACAAAAGGGATCGATGCATGCATGCATATTATTATTTGTTTTTTTATTTGTCTTGCCTGCTAGTGAGTGGGGTAAAAATTTTAGTTGTTTAAAATCATTAATGTTACTTGATGAAAAACGAACAAATATGATAATTGCTACTTTAAACTTGTTATTGAATTTGAAATGCTAATTTAAAATTTTGAGCTTTTTATATGTAATACAGTGCGGGACAAAGTTTATCAAGATCAGAGAATGTAGCTTTAAAATTTATCTACTTCAAAAATCCAATTAAAAGTATTGTACTTTTTATTTCAGAAACTATTTTACTAACATTAATTTGAACATGCTGAAATTATTACAACCTTATGATTAATTAGGCTTCTCCCCTCCCCCCTCTATAAAAAATTAGGGGGGGGGGAGGGCCCTAATTTGGCTCCTTGGGAATTATCCGAAAAAATTTGGTCATTTAAAAAATTTGACCCAAAATCAATACTTTCTCTTACTCATATATATGGTGGAAAAAATATTGTTTTGGGGTCAAATTTTCAAACGAGATTTTTTTTTTTTAATGTGTATGTTATCAGCATGTCTCAAGAACAAATAGTAGCAGGAAGTTCAAACTTGATATTCTAAATCTGTATCATATAATGATGCTACACTTAACTTTTTCTGTATATATATTTATATATATATATATATATATATTTGAATATGTGCGACAAGATATTGTTATCCAAGAAATTCTATATGTTCATGTACAAGTAATATTTTCTAACATTTTTCTACATTTAAATAAACCACTGTTTCTGATTTTTTTTTTTTTTTTTTTTTTTTTTAAATATTTTTTTATAATTAAAAATTAAAATATTGTTAAATGTAAGTGGTACAACTGATAAAGTTTAAAAAAAAAAAAAAAATGTGATTGACTATTGACACCTGAATGAAAATATAATCAGCCAGCCGAATATTTAGTATTCAGTTGACCAAATATTCGGTATTGGATCAAACTGCTATTCAGTGCATCCCTAATGTTTATTATTTATTATATTTAAGATTTTTAATTGATCAATAATTTGATGGTGTGTGCATAAAAATTAATTTGTTAACAAAAAAAAAAAAAAAAAAAAAAAAAAAAAAAACTCTGAATCAAAAGTTTTTTTAGTTTAAAAATAAATGTAAAATTACACCAGAAAATTAGCAAATTTAAATTGTATAATTTAGCAATTTATAATAAATATGTTAAAATTATTTTAAAAACCAAAATAACAAATAGCTTAAAAATGAAATTTAATTTAATTTTGTGATTGGTTACTCATTACATAAAATTTAGATTCAAAGTGAACAGTCAGTCTCATTTTCTGATGAAAGATCAATTAAGCTAGTTTCTTCAATGATAGACAACTTATGTAATTCTTTATCATCAATGGGCGTGTTCAGTAGAGCGCCCGATCCACGACCGGTCGAAAGATTCCGAGCCAAAGCGCTCAGTGGTGTCGACCGATCGAGAGCGATCCAGAGTCACATCGTTCAGTGGAATGGACCGATCTCGACCGGTCGTGGATCAGAAAGCCCAGAAAAATTTCTTGATCCATTGGGTCACGTGATGGATCAAATGCGCAATAGGTTGAAAATCAGGCTCTGATTGACATTACGCAGTGAAAACCTGAACAATGAACATATGTTTTTGACAATGATTGTTTATTTGTTTGATTAGCTGAGGATTAATACAGATGTACCTATTTATATGCATTGTTTGTGCTGTAGAAAATAAGGTAAGTAATTCCATAAAATGCTAAACTATATTATGTTTATTTATTTATTGTGTAAAAAAGATTTTTTACGTAATAACGATTTTTGATACGTAATTTTTTTTATTGATGAACGTAACATTCAAACATAAAATTAAAACAAAAATTTACACAATTTTAATTAAAAAAAAAATATATATTTTTTTTTTAATTCGGACGCTATCATATTTTGTTAATTTAATATATAAAAATAAGCTGGGAAGAATTATATTTCTTTTTTTTTTTCAGACAAAGCTTTTCATTCATGCGATTGTTTTTTGTTTACAAATAGAAAAGTTTGTAAACGGTTGTATTTTTTACCTTTAAAACAATAAGTTAACTATAAGTAAATAAATTAAAATCCTTCCACATATTTTTAATTTAGGTAAAAATAAGTTTAAGATGTCAATTATTAAATTTAATAAACCAAACAGACTGTAAAAAAAGTAGCTATAAAATTATGCAGTGTTGTTTACATTGCTAGTTTATTTTAATATTCAGTCGGTAATAAGAGAAAAAGCTCTTTATATTGATTCATAAATCGAAGAAGAAAGTAAGATTATTTTTTATATAAATCCATTACTGAACAGCATATTTCATATTTTATATAATTTATATATATTTTTTTTTTTTTTTCAAAAACGTTTTTGTTGTACATTTCTGTTCATAATAAAATTCGAAGAGAAAGAAAGGTGTTTTAAGTGCTCATTTAAGATAAATCTACTCTGCTCCTTTAAAAATAAATGTAACGTAACATTCTTAACATTTTCATGATTAAAATTTATACGTGAATTTAGAAAAATCATAACCAAAGTAATGTATATTAGTAATTTGTCAGTACAATCAATTAATAGCTTCTTATTTTTTGTTAGCAGAGTACAGAATTCTACATTAATAAGAAAGAAGTAAAACTGTTATTACATAAAAGATCTTTCTTTTTTTTTTTTTTTTTTTAAAGAAAAAACGTAATATAGTTTAGCATTTTATGGAATTACGTATTAAAAGTCCAGACAAAATAAACAGAAATACAATAACTTGCTAATTGCTAATACAGGTCAAATTAGATAGATGGCGCTGCTCCTATCACGTCAAAATTTTTCCAAAGCGTTCAGTAGATTCCTGGCCCGATCCAAGACCGGTCCAGGATCAGTGACGTCATCGCCCGGTCGAATTGATCCATCTCGGGCGCTCTACTGAACACGCTCAATATTACCTACTTTGTATAAACTCAACTGTTTTTGTTTTTCTATTTGGCTTTAAATTTAATATTACATCGATTTGCCGCATTTCTACCAACACACTATTTCTTTTTCATTTGTAAACAATGTCATATGTTTACTCTTTAAATAGTTGTCGAATAAATTCATTTTTATCGCATACGCATACGGATAAGTATAAAACATTTTAAAGCAAAAGAGTATAAATAATTAGAAATATATATGCTTTAAACATTCGCTATCGCTAAGTCACTGAAGGAAAAGGAAGACGTTTGTAGTTGCCGGCATAACCAGCAAACACTCATTAAACGAACAAAGATTTCAGCCAATAAGGAGGCATCTATTTCTGAAAAGAGTGGGATTGGGAAAAATGCAAGCCGTACATGTGTGAAGTTTGTTTTAGAGGATTCGCTGAAAAAGGAAATTTAGATAAACATAGAGGCATTCATACAGGAGAATAGCTATATATGTGTGGAATATGCCATAAAGGATTTTCTAAACAGGATAATGTAATTGCACCACCTGCACACAGAGGAAAAGCCATGCGCTTGCGGAAAATGTTCTAAAGGATTTAATCAGAGAAGTTTGGATACACATTTACGCACAGACACAGGAGAAAAACCGTATGTGTGTAAAATATGTTCTAAAGCATTTTCTGATAAAAGAAATTTAGATAAACATTCATGCATTCATACTGGAGAAAAGAAATACGTGTGTGAAATATGTTCTAAAGCATTTTCTAAAAAAGGAAATTTGGTTTCACATTTACGCACTCATACAGGAGAAAAGCCATTTGTGTGTGAAATGTGTTGTAAAGCATTTTCTGATAAAAGAAATTTAGATAGACATTTACGCACACATACAGGAGAAAAGCCATACGTGTGTGAAATATGTCAAAAAGAATTTTCACAGAAGCCACATCTAAAAACTCACCTACGGATCCACACGGGAGAAAAACCATACGTGTGTCACATATGCTCTAAAGGATTTTCCGAAAAAGCAAAGTTCGATAGCCATTCACGCACTCATACAGGAAAAAAGCCATATGTGTGTGAAATATGTTATAAAGCATTTTCTGAAATAGGAAGTTTGGATAGACATTCACTCACTCACACAGGGGAAAAGCCATACGTGTGTGAAATATGCTCTAAAGCATTTTCTAAACAAGGAAATTTGGTAACACATTTACGTACTCATACAGGAGAAAAGCCATTTGTGTGTGAAATATGTTGTAAAGCATTTTCTGATAAAAGAAATTTTATTAGACATTTACGCACACATTCAGGAGAAAAGCCATATGTGTGTGAAATATGTCAAAAAGAATTTTCTCAGAAGCCACATCTAAAAACTCATCTACGCATCCACACAGGAGAAAAGCCATACGTGTGTGAAATATGTTCTAAAAGATTTTCTCTAAATAGTAATTTAAATAGACATCTACACATTCATATGATGGCAGGCCAAACTTGTGGAAATAAAAGTTAAAGGGTTTTTTCAAAAATGAACATTAGCAGCGTGTTCAGTAAAACGCCCGAGATTAAGGCTCCTATATATACTAGCTGGTGAATCGGGCATTTTGTTGCCTTAGGATTGCCACATTTACCCAGCGCGTTTCTCTGATGAACAAACGACAAACTTTTTTTTTTGTTGTTTACTGTCTTACGTTACTTTAGAGTAACTGGTTTTATTATATTTCATAATTTTAGCGAAGTAAAGTATGATATGGAAGTTTGTTTAGCGATAAAGAATGTGAACATAAATTGTTCACAGACCTTCTATTAGTGTGTATTTGTGTTTTGGCGACATTTCGTAAAAGAAACAGAAATCGCCTTAACAACACATCTTACCCCAGTATATCCATAAGATATTCTCAGAATAAAATGACATCCTGAGAATGTACTATAAAAAGATGTGTTTTTAGGAATGTTATTGTTGCTTATTGCTCTTAACTTGACCGGACCATCTATCTAATTTCACCTGTATTATCAAGTAATTTATTGTATTTCTGTTGTTTATTTTGTCTGGACTTTTAATAAGTAATTCCATACAATGCTAAACTACATTACGTTTCTTCTTAAAAAAAGGAAAGAAAGACATTTTATGTAATAACAATTTTCCTTCTTTCTTATTCATGTAGACTTTTGTATTCTGCTAACACAAAATAAGAAGCTATTAATTGATTGTACTGATAAATTACTGATATACATTACTTTGGTAATGATTTTTCTAAATTCATGTATAAACAATTTTAATGATGAAAATATAAAGAATGTTTCATTACATTTATTTTTAAAGGAGCAGAGTGGATTTATCTTAAATGAGCACTTCTTGATATAAGAAAACACTTTTCTTTCTCTTCGATTTTTCTTATTAACAGAAACGTACAAACGGTTTAATAAACGAAAACGTTTTCGAAAAAATAAAATAAAAATAAGTTATATGAAATAAGCTGTTTAATTAATATAATAGATTTATATAAAAAATAATCTTACATTCTTCTTCGATTTATGAATCAATATGAATAGCTTTTTCTCTTATTGCCGACTGAATATTAAAATAAAATAGCAATATAAACACTGCTTAATTTTATAGCTACTTTTTTTACGGTATGTTTTGTTTAATAAATTTAATAATTGACATCTTAAACTTATTTTTACCAAAATTAAAAATATGAGGAATGAAATTTTAATTTATTTACTTATAGTTAACTTATTGTTTTAAAGGTAAAAAATACAATCAACAATCGCATGAATGAAAAGCTTTGTCTGAAAAAAAAAAAGAAAGAATTCATTTTTTTCCAGCTTATTTTTATATATTAAATAACAAAATATGATAGCCTCAGAATAAAAAATAAAAAGTATTTTTGTTTTAATTAAAATTATGTAAATTTTTGTTTTAATTATATGTTTAAATGTTATGTTCATCAATAAAAGAAACTACTCAACGAAAGTCGTTATCCGCGATTGTAATGAAATCCTCGCCCTCTGGTGGGCTAAGGTGAAATTACAATAACCATGCTTTAATTCGACTTTCATCAATGCTGCCATTGCTTGCCGATGTTTAGTTTCACATATATTTATTGAATAAAAATGAATGAATCCGGTAAAAAAGATAACACTTACTGTTGTATAACACAGTGTAACTCCAGAGGATCAAGAAATCCAGAATTAAGCTTCCATTTATTTCCAAATGACAAATTTAAAATTACAGTTGCTTCGGCTAATGGAAGTAAAGAATAAATCAGATGATTTGAAACTAATATTTGTTCAACTTTAGTTAAAAATCTACTTCCAATCGAACTTTGAATAAACTGAATTTTTTTTTACAAAAGCAATTAATTTTCCATGATGTAATGGCGGAGAAATTATAGTACGAATAGAAAGTAGAATAACAAAAACAACAATGACGAATACACGTGGCTATTATATTTACTAACAACAAGGGCTGAAAAAGCGCCATCTATCGATCATTACAAACGCGGATTGCGTAAAAAATCATTTTTTACAAATTAAATAAACAAATAAGCATAATATAGTTTAGCATTTTATGGAATTAGTTACTTTATTTTCTACAGCACAAACAATGCACATAAATAGGTACATCAGTATTCGTTATCAGCTAATTAAACAATTATTGTCAAAAACAGATGTTCATTGTTCAGGTTTAAGCTGCGTAGTGTCAGTCAGAACCTGATTTTCATCCTATTGTGCCTTGGATCAATCACGTGACCCAATGGATCAAGAAATTTCTCTGGGCTTTCTGATCCACGACCGGTCGAGATCGGTTCATTCCACTGAACGATGTGACTCTGGATCGGTCGACACCACTGAACACTTTGGGCGTGTTCAGTAGAGCGCCCGATCCACGACCGGTCGA
Organism: Salticus scenicus; assembly: GCA_963930645.1. Classification (NCBI taxonomy): domain Eukaryota; kingdom Metazoa; phylum Arthropoda; class Arachnida; order Araneae; family Salticidae; genus Salticus; species Salticus scenicus. The sequence continues at coordinate 42,776,806 of OZ005658.1, forward strand.
AAGATTCCGAGCCAAAGCGTTCAGTGGTGCCGACCGATCCAGAGTCACACCGTTCAGTGGAATGGACCGATCTCGACCGGTCGTGGATCAGAAAGCCCAGAAAAATTTCTTGATCCATTGGGTCACGTGATGGATCAAATGCGCAATAGGTTGAAAATCAGGATCTGATTGACATTACGCAGTGAAAACCTGAACAATCAACATCTGTTTTTGACAATGATTGTTTATTTGTTTGATTAGTTGAGGATTAATACAGATGTACCTATTTATATGCATTGTTTGTGCTGTAGAAAATAAGGTAAGTAATTCCATAAAATGCTAAACTATATTATGTTTATTTATTTATTGTGTAAAAAAGATTTTTTACGTAATAACGATTTTCGATACGTAATTTTTTTTATTGATGAACGTAACATTCAAACATAAAATTAAAACAAAAATTTACACAATTTTAATTGAAACAAAAAAAAAAAAAAAAAAAAAATATATTTTTTTTTTAAATTCGGACGCTATCATATTTTGTTATTTTAATATATAAAAATAAGCTGGGAAGAATTATATTTCTTTTTTTTTTTTTTTTTTTTTTTTCAGACAAAGCTTTTCATTCATGCGATTGTTTTTTGTTTACAAATAGAAAAGTTTGTAAACGATTGTATTTTTTACCTTTAAAACAATAAGTTAACTATAAGTAAATAAATTAAAATCCTTCCACATATTTTTAATTTAGGTAAAAATAAGTTTAAGATGTCAATTATTAAATTTAATAAACCAAACAGACTGTAAAAAAAGTAGCTATAAAATTATGCAGTGTTGTTTACATTGCTAGTTTATTTTAATATTCAGTCGGTAATAAGAGAAAAAGCTCTTTATATTGATTCATAAATCGAAGAAGAAAATAAGATTATTTTTTATATAAATCCATTATATTAACTGAACAGCATATTTCATATTGTATATAATTTATTTATTTATTTATTTATTTTTTTTTAAACGTTTTTGTTGTAGATTTCTGTTCATTATAAAATTCGAAGAGAAAGTAAGGTGTTTTAAGTGCTCATTTAAGATAAATCTACTCTGCTCCTTTAAAAATAAATGTAACGTAACATTCTTAACATTTTCATGATTAAAATTTATACATGAATTTAGAAAAATCATAACCAAAGTAATGTATATTAGTAATTTGTCAGTACAATCAATTAATAGCTTCTTATTTTTTGTTAGCAGAGTACAGAATTCTACATTAATAAGAAAGAAGTAAAATTGTTATTACATAAAAGATCTTTCTTTCTTTTTTTTTTTTTTTTTTTTTTTTTTTTTTTAAGAAAAAACGTAATATAGTTTAGCATTTTATGGAATTACGTATTAAAAGTCCAGACAAAATAAACAACAGAAATACAATAACTTGCTAATTGCTAATACAGGTCAAGTTAGATAGATGGCGCTGCTCCTATCACGTCAAAATTGCTCCAAAGCGTTCAGTAGATCCCTGGCCCGATCCAAGACCGGTCCAGGATCAGTGACGTCATCGCCCGGTCGAATTGATCCATCTCGGGCGCTCTACTGAACACGCTCATTGGCTCGGAAACAGTCGACAGGTCGTGAATCGGGCGTTCTACTGAACACGCTCTAGTTCATATCTGCTTATTCAAAGGTGCAATATACACGTATATAATGTATTTCAAAATGTTTTTTCTGATAATATAATTTTAACCTTCTCAGCGTGTGACTTCATGTCACGTTTCTACTTAAAAAATAGGCTGAGGTTAGAGACCCGGCAGTCTTCTACGCTTGCGCAGTAGAACTTCCGGGCATGGCATACTTGATCTATAGATAAAGTGCCGGGTCACACAGAGAATGAATACTTTTTGAATGATTCTTATCACAAATAGAGAGACATTTTGGGCTTTGTAACATAACTAAAAATTCCTTTTAAGGTCAAAATGCCAAAATAACATATTACAAATTAAATTAAATATTTCTTCCGTTTTGCAACAATACTCTGTGGTCTTATGCGAATGATTCTCACGAATGAATCAACAATTGTTTACAAATTTAATGGCTTTTTTATGGAAAATAAGTACGCTGTAATTTAAAAATTGCAGCTTTTAGAACTCCAAAACGGATAATTTTTAAAAAAGTTATTCATTATTATTTAACATTAGACTTTTTTTTAAATTAATATTAAGATAAAAGCAATCGAATGATTTCGCGTTTAAACAACTTTTGTATGTGACGAAGTATTATATTACAGTAATATTAAAAACTAGTTCGTCTACTAAGTTCTCCGTCATACTCTCGTTCTCACAGGTTTCTACTAGAGCGTATATTATATTCATTTTAACAGAAATGAAGATTGATTACTCGGCAGCGGCACGGTCGTAAAATGATATATAATGCCTTACCTATTTGGCTACCTTAACTGTGCTCCGATAAATTTACCTTATCTTAATTTAATGTTTAATTATTTTAAGTCAGTTTCTTATTTTCTTTTCATGCAACTCCATGGTGTTAAGCAAATCGCAAATCTCCAGTAACTAACAAACTTTTCAAAACAGCCTATCCACAGTTAGTAAAAATCTTGCCAGTATCATAAATGACATTTAAGTATCTATCCAACATTTGTAAGATAAAAATAATCCTCATAATACACGTCTATGTGAAATTTTGCTCTATTCTGGCATACTGAGAAAATTGTAAATCTTAAATAATTTACGAAATTTTAAACATAGAATATTCATAGCTTTATCCATGTTCATGCTGCAATTATAAATGATATTTTAAAACTGGTATAATCTTTACAATGAAAATAACTATTATAGTACACGCTCATGCGAAATTTTTATATATTTTTCAATGTTAAGAAAACCGTAAATTTTCAATAACTTGCGAGGTTTACAAATTAGAATATTAAAACATATAGTGTTTTTTCCAATGTCATAAATGATATTTTTCAAAACTAGACTGACTTTTGAGATCATTCGTTCTTGAGCTAATTTGTACACAAACTAACAAGTTGACACTCTAAAAAAGTAACTCCCTGCAGACGGACATCCGACCGATATTGTTATTTTCGGATTCCTCACACCTTAAAACGTTTATGAACATAAAAATTTAGAGATGAAAATTTTTTACGATTACCTAAGTTCACCATGCTCATAGTATGTTTGGAAATCAAAAGATTTTGATATTCACTATTCTATATAAATTGTTTTATGTGCTAAATTCATAAGTACATATATAAAGCAAAAATTAGCAAAATGCGCAAAAATCAATAGGAATTAATGTTAACTTAGATATTTTGAATTGAGAATATGAAATTAGAAAAATTCGTTCTTTTTTTATATCATTATCGCTTTTTATCTCTTTCTCCCCCCCCCCCCCCACACACACAACACATACTCACATCACGGCGTTTGTTAAACGGCACAATAATCTAAAGCAGCTATCTGACAATGTAATATTAAAATTTAAGATCAAGATTATTGGCAGATTGATATGTAAACAGAATCATTTTCTCCTTCGTTTTCCTTTCTTTTTGTTGGGAGGGAAGAAAGAGGTGTGAGATGACAACACCCGCTACTGTGTGTAGAGGATGAGACACAATTGTGTTTCCTTTCCTTGCTTCTGTTGTGCGAAACAGAATTTCTGCAAATTGATTTGAGGAGAGGACGGCACGCTGAAATTTCTCTCCTGTATAGTACAAAAGTTCGGTGACTTTGATTTTTAAAAGTTTGCCGGTTGCCCATGTGGGTTCCCGACATGCAAGTAAACTATTCACGACGTTTGTTAAACAGGACAATAATCTACAATTTTTGTTAATTTTTAATTTTTAAATTTTTATCTGTCAATGTGATATTAAAATCAAGATTATTGACAGATTGATATGCAAACAGAATCATTTTCTCTTTCCTTTTCCTTTATTTTTGCTGGAAGGGAGGGGAGGGAAGAAAGAAATTGTCTCCTGCATAGTACAAGAGTTCGGTGACTGGTTTTTAAAAGGTTCCCGGTTGCCTATGTGGTTCCCCGACATGGAAGTAAACTATTGTAATTGTAATAATAGTCTTGAGTCTACAGAACGTCGGTCCTATCTGTTGTTTTCCAGGAATTGATTTATTGCTGCTGATTTGAGACGCTCTCCGTTTCCCGTTTTTATATTCAAGGACGTGTTGTGTGTATTCTTTTCTTGGCCCATTTCTTTTTTTTTCCATTTCCAGCAGGCATGCCTAGAGACTTAAATAAGACAGAAAAACTGAAGTACTTTTAAACAAAAAATTTTTAATCTGTTATATCTTTTATTATTATTATTATTATTTTAGATTTTATCGTTTTTGAAAAACAATTTTTAATCTTAAGATGTATTTAAAGTCATGTTTTTTATATTTATTTTGTTATATGAACAAGCGTCTTATGTATAAACAAAATACACGTATTCGGTTAAAATATATTGCTTGAAAAATATATCTCTTTCTGTGCAGATATTTAAAACTTAATAGTAATAAATTAATAATAATGAATAAATATAGTTATTCAAATAAATGAATAAATTAAGCATAAGTAAAAAGTGTATTATAGAGGCTTTTCTCCTCATAAAGAAGTCGAACTAGTTTTAAAACAGCATCAGTTTTTACATTTTGTGATTTCAAAATAAAATATTAAAAATTTACAAAATCCTTTGTATTATTATTATTATTTTTTTCTTTTAACAAAAATTATTTAAACTGTCGTAATTTTCTTTTTTCTTTTCTTTTCTTTTCTTTTTTTTTTTTTTTAATCTAAAGACCAAGTAAAAAAAAAAAAAAAAGCATTAGCTAATGAGTAATTTGCATAACAAATTTTCTCGAAGAATTAATTACATGAAATTTGGATCCCAGAAGTGAAGATAGGTAAAGTGTCGGCTAAACCTCTTAATATTACACAACGAGGCAAAATATGACATAAATGTACATTATGTGAAGTATTTTATGACAAATAAGTTAGAGCAGTTTAAAATATATCATTTATGATACCGGCATGAACATCAACAAATACCAACATTCCATTTTAAAAACTTAGAAAATAATTTAAAGTTCTTCATAACGTGCTAAAACATGATACTGTTTCACATAAATTAGGATTACTGGAATTAATGTATTGGGAAAAGACACAAAATCGCATAAATTTTATCACAAAAATGTCTGAAACACGTAAATACGCGAATTTTCAGACAGCAAAACGCGTTTGAATTTTCAGACAGCAAAACGCGTTTCAATTTTCAGACACTTGCATTACTTAGAAATTTTTTCACATGGAATCTGCTTTAAGAAAATATGCTTATCCCACTTCTTTCCGCATTCGATAAATATATTATCATTTTATATAATAAGCTGTTCAACTACTTAAATTGTGGTAGCTTTATGAAGTTATATTTTTATGGAATAATACTCTAGGGATGTGAATGATATTTGCATGCTATTATCTTTAACACAATTCATAAATAACATATTTAGACACAAAGCTTATTTTGTTCAAAGAAAAAAAAAAAAAAAAAACTTTGTCTTTAAAGCTATCTTATATTAAAAGAAAAAGTGTGAAGACGGATGTAGCAAGTAATTTCTGGAGAAGAAAGCGAATTCATAAGTGAACAATCACGAATAATTTGTGCATTTTTTTTTTTTCTTTCTTTCTTTCTTCTTATTATTATTCATTTAAAAACTTTTTTCTTTCACAAATTCCCCTACATCTAAATGTAAAACTACAATTTTTCCTGTATTCATGATTATAGTTCGTTTTTATTTAAATATCACTTTAACGAAAGAAATCGTTATCATCGAGGGATGAAACCCTCACATACTTGTTATGCATTATTAAAAAATTCTGGTCCTCTAAATATGAAATTTAAGATAATAATATTTATTAACTTTAAAATACCATACTATCAATAGTTTTATGGCAAAAAATTAGAAATAAAACATAACACTGCGATTAGTTTCACGAATACTGCAGTATATTATATCATAAAAACACGTACGTCTGTATTCGACGGTAGCGTGATTGTGATTGGTAAATGCTTCACTCCGACGATGCTTGGCTTCAGGTTTCGGTTTCCTTAGACAGTGTGAGTTCGAATCCCAATGCCGGAAAATGGGACTTTTTTTTTTTATATAAATATTTCATTAATGCTCCAAACAATTCTAAAATATATTTTTAATAGAAAAACATAATCTCTCGCTATATTTATTATTTATATATTTATTAAAAAGCATTAAAAACGGTAGTATTTTTAAGCATAACATGGCGGTGTTTTTAATCCTAAAACCTGGCCGCGTTTTAAGACACTTGCAATATCTTAATTTCTGATGCAAAAAGGTGTCTTAAAAAGTAAGACTTTTTTTTTTCACTTAAAAAATGACCATCCATTTAAGACACATTTAAAACCGAATTTAAGACATTTACGTTTACAGTGTGGTGTAAAAGTGCCGGGTTCGATCCCTTGCCATACTTGTCGACCAAGCCACTCGGAGTTTTCCATGGTTTTCACCGAAACTTGTATAGGCTAGAAAGACTGTTTAGCGCTGGTGCCGAGGTTTTTGGAATGAGAAGAATAAATCTCTCAGTTGAAAATTTCGAAAAAAACCTCTTATGAAATGTAAATAACAAACATCAATGATGGAATGTGTGAAAATATACCCAATTGAAAAATTCTGCAGTGTTTTGTATTTTTATTATTAATGTATTTTTACTTAAACTAGTTTATTTCATGTCTTGCTTTGCTTAAAAGGGTAATAAAGTATTGCCATTGCACATTTCTTTTTCCTTTAGAAAGAAATATTTTAATGAAAACCATATTTTTATGTAATAACTAGAATAGTAATAAGAAAAAAAAAAAAAAAACCTTTAAATTAAATTAAATGAGAAAATAAAATAAAATAAGTTAAATAATAATAATTAATAAATGAATTTAAATATGATATTTATAGATAAGTGTATATAATGTCTCTTTAGACACTTAAATATTTTTTCCTATTTAAAACTTTAACACTCAATTAAAACAACAACAATAATAATAATAATTGAAATTTAAAAAATATATTCAGTTTTTTATCAGCAACATTGTATATATATATAAAGGATAAACAAGCTTGCATAGAAAGGAAAATGTGTACACATTATTTGTAAACAGTATTGAAAATGCACTTATTTTTACGAAATTTCTTTTAAAGAAATAAATGTTTTAAGGATTATAGCTTCTAATTTTAATTATCCGGGAAAAAAGAAAAAGAAAAATAAAGCTGTACCTTTTTATTCCACGCTCGTTTAAACGGACGACAAAACACTTTGAGATTTTTCTTCCAATGGGCAATTTATGTACCTTTTGTGAATTTAACAATTATTTTCTACTTAATAAGTAATTTATTACTAAATTATATGTTATTTAAATTTATTATTAACGTTTTAATTTTATTATGCGTTTCTCTTTGAATTAGCTAAATATTTTTAACACAATTTACCGGTTTCTCTTAGGGACCTTGGATGAAATATCACAAATCGTTAAATGGCGGTCTCCAAATGAAAAAAATCAAAAACCCACTTGATTTTGAACTATTCTTTTATTTTTATAAAATTCACGCTTATTCCTTTATAGTACGCTAAATAGCAAGCGAAATTGTCTAGTGTTTTATCCAAGAACTAAAAGCCAACATTGGCTTTGGTGCAATTAAATAAAGATTATTTAAGTCAAACTATTACACTATTTAAAAATAATTAAGAGATAAAAACAACTTTTTATGTACCATGTTTTTAAATTTTCTGTTGAATTATATAAACGCTACCGAAGTCAGCGGGAACCCGCAACAATTGGTTAAAAGTATTAAAACAATTCATTGTTATCGTGTTTTGAGCTATTATAAAGGTTTCAAATGGCTAGCTAGCTAGCCGGGAAGTTAGTTAGAAATCGATTGCAAGCTTTGTACTGGTAACGCTGCAGCAGGGATTCAAAACAGTTGGCTAAAAGTATTTAAAAAATGCATTTTCACCGTATTCTGAAAGATTCAAATGTCTAGCTAATTCGGAAGTTAGTTTAAAAAAAATTCTGTTGAATCATATAAATGCTGCCGAAGGCAGTAGGGACCTGAAACAATTGACTAAAAGTACTAAAAAAATATATTTTTAACGCGTTCTGAGCTATCCTGAAAGTTTCAAATGTCTAGCTAGTCGGAAAGTTAGTTAAATATCAATTGCAAATCTTGCACTGATAACGCTGCCGAAGGCAGCAGGAACCCGAAACAAATGACTAAAAATAACTAAAACAATGCATTTTCGCCATGTTCTGAACTATTCTGAAAATTTCAAATGTCTAGCTAGTCGGGAAGTTTGTTAAAAATCGATTGCAACGCTGACCAAGTCAGTAGGGACCTCTAACAGCTGACTAAAAGTATTAAAAAAATGCATTGTCACCGTGTTCTGAGCTATCCTGAAAGTTTCAAAGTCTGGCTAGTCGGGAAGTTAAATAAAAAACGATTGCTTTGTACTGATAACGCTGCCGAAGGCAGCAAGAACCCGAAACAGTTGGCTAAAAGTATTAAAAAAATGCATTTCCACCGTGTTCTGAACTATTCTGAAAGTTTAAAATGTCTTGCTCGTCGGGAAGTTACTTAAATAAATTTTCTGTCGAATCATATAAACGCTGCCGAAGTAGGGACCTGAAACCGTTGACTAAAAGTGATAAAAAGTCACCGCGTTCTGCGCCATCGTGAAAGCCTCCTATTAATAAGTTTTCTCATGCCCATAAATAAACGTTTTGGAAATTTGAGAATTGAAAACCACACAAAAACTGTGGGAAAGTGTCCGTAAAAAATTTTTACAACAATTAAAGTAATAAGTTATAATTAAGAGTTGTAATTTTATAACCTTAATTAAGCATTAAAAGGATTAAGGATTAAATTAACAATATTTTTCATGGTAATTGGTAATTTTTTAAATGTAAATTACCCATGAAAGTGTTCGCAGAGGATAAGATCGATTCAGAAAAGAAAAAAAAATTACTCAAAAATTAACTTTTAATGAGTGTCGCTCCTTTTTAAAAATGAATTGGGTTGAGCGCGTTCATTGTTTACAGACATGAGTTTGAGCGCGAACTAACTCGTTTTTTACACGATGAACTTGAGTTTGAACTAGTTAGTTTTTTTCGTGAACTTGCACAACACTGGCAAAAACCCAACCCAACCAACCTGACGAATAAAACAAAACGCTAAATAGGCGCACAAAAAGCAATTTAAAGTAAAAAAAAAAAAAAAAAACAGTTTTAAGGAACATATATTAAAATTCACATGAAAATATTTAAATAAATTAAAGAAAAAAAAAATCAATCGAAGTACACATTTTTATATACAGTCGGTAGCAAAAGTATCCAAGCACTACCAAAAATTCCTATGTAAGAAAAAGTACACTTAATACTGTTTTGTTAAATAAATGCTTCTTGAGTCCTGTTGTTAGACTAACTAGGAACAGGATTCGACAAGGATTTATGTAACAAAACTGCGTTAAGTTTACTTTTTCTAAATAGGAATTTTCGCTAGTGTTCGCTAGTGTTAGTGATACCTTTGCGGCCGACTGTATCTCCGGACAACCACTTAGTCAATCAATCAATCAATAATAAAATAAACTTCACTCAAGTGTGCACGTTTTGGCGAATTAGTACGCTTTCACTAATACATAATACGACAACGGATAACTGATAAGACGGCCTAAACTAAACTTTTGCGAACAAAAACCTTCATAAAGACGGCTTTGGCGCTTCTAGTGTTAAAACATATTTCATGCATGAAACTTTTGTATACTGCATAGATGTGAATTTACATTTTACTTCCAAGGAACTCGTTTTCAGTATTAAACACATATGGTTTCCGTCTATATGAACGAAAACATGAATGTAGGTTTTTTTTCTTCTTTTTTGAATCCTTCCGAACATACTTGACACAAACTTTTTTTTTAAAACCAGTATGAGTGCATTAATGGTTATCCAAAATACATTTTTTATGAAATATTTTTAAAAATCCGAAAATCTTTTAGAACATACCTATCACATTTCTAAAATATTTACTTTAGTGATACTTAATATAACTATTTCAATTGAATGAAAATCCTTGTTAACAATTTTTTACTGATGTATGCATTTTTTCACATAAATTGCATGAAACGATGTTCCAGTTACATCGCAATGTCTTATTATCATCACATCTCATAGGTGTGGAAATGGAACATCGTTGAGACACAAAAACAGATCATCGCTGAGGTGTAACATTTGCGATGTTCTAGATATATGTACTTTAGATGTATGTGATGTACTAGAGATGTAGCATGCGAAGTCGCAAAGCTGAGACATTTCTACATCCCTAGAACGTATTTGGGATGTTTCAGAGATAAGCAGAACGTCTATGCAACATCGCAATGTCACAGTGCGATGGCCTTGCAACGTTCCAGAGATGTAAGTGTGCTGTATGGGACATACTTACACAAATACGATATTTCATTTGTATAAAAGTGTAAATGTAGCGGACGCCATTTCTCAGAATAGATTATCAGATCTTGCCGATGGACAATGGGTTAACCTTTTTTCAAGAGGTATGTCGTTTGATTTCTAATCCAAAAAGGCCCAAGATCAAATCCAACCGGTCGCCAAAGTAAATGACCATATAGTAAACATTTGAAATTTAATTAAAAATCATTTAGATCTTCATACAGTACGGCTACCTGGCGATATAAGTGCGCGAATGATTTTCTAAACAATTTTTCTCAATAAATCGTTTAGAACACCAATCACACCTTTTAAATCCTTTTTAATAAGTACATAGATGTGTATCTAAGCCAAAGAATATCTACTACGTAAAAAAGGAAAGCTTCAATAATTATTGTCATCTAACGGCGCCGGGCGAGTACGAAGGAAAAGAAAACATTCAGGGATACAGGATGATCTGGCCGAGATGCTGTAATTCCGCGCGCATGCGCTCTCTAATCGTAAACAACGAGGCGAGAGTCAAGTGGTAATCCCTTGGTGGGTAACGTGTTTCCGCCGCCATTTTCGAATTCGGATTTCAAATCTTTTTCTTGTACAAGTATTTGCTTCGTAATTTATTCAAAAATACTAGCGTGCGTAGTATGTATTTTATGTGTATTAAATATTCATGGGGATTTAATCTTTTATTACTCACTTTTTCTGTAAAATACATTTTTTTTAAGCTGCATTATTTTATCGTGTATTGTTGGTTTTCGATTATTGCTCCTCAAGCCAAATTGATTAATTGGATTGATATGCTAAATCGGAAGAAGATATTTTTCAACAATCAAGATGGTCATTTACGATAGTTGATATAATTTTGGAAGGCATTAAATATTATTGCTTTTACGCCTTCCAAGATGACTATTTGCTGGCTTCAGAGACTAAAGAATATTTTAAAATTGATAGTGATGATGGTTTTTCAAGATCTAAAAGGTATGTATTCTGCACCTTTAAATTAGGTAATTAATTATAAAAGTATGTCCACATGTTCTGAATTATTATTTTATTTTTATTATTCGCATATCTATTAGCATATTTAAAAAATAACTTAGGTTTTGTATTAATTATTTTAACTCCCCGCCCCCCACCACACACACAAGATATAATCAGTATAGGAATTAATGCGGCTATTACTTATAGCTCTTATATGGAAAACATAAAAAAAATTATGGGGAATAATTGATATTTTGATTAACAATAATGCCTAAATTTTATAAAACTATAATTTGTGATCTTCTTTTTCCTTTAAATACAGTGGCTGTATTAAAGAAATGACATTAGTAAAAGAAAAAAATATCACAGTCTTAGTATTTTAGTTAGGGGGGGGGGGAACTATTTGTTGGAAAATGCAATTATCGTTAACTGGTTTACAGATAAATAGTTTTATACCGTATAAGTAGACAAGAAACATGATAAAAAATGATCTTTATTTTTTATTTAAGATGGCAGGTATCAACACCCTTACTACATCTTAAAGTTATTTCATTTGGTGACTAATATTAAACACAAATCAACTACAAAAAATGCATTGTAATAGTGGAAAATTTATGAATACATTTGTGATGTAGTAAAGACTGTATAAGTGGAGTTAATAAATTTTTAAGAACGGTTGATACAATCAAAGATTGGGAATAACATTAAGCACACTTCAATAATTATAAAATGGATTAAAAATAAATAATTAAATTAGAAGTATATATAAATTTAGATACAAAAGTATGGTATCCCATTAAAATAAAAATATATAAGACAGTAAATTTTTTTTTCATATGCCATCAATTCTTATTACACTGAATTAACTTTATTCCATCTTTACCTTACATCTGTACTTTTACATTAGATTATACAATTCTAGTTATAAATCACAGATGATTAAAAAAAAAAAAAAAAAGCAAAATATTTAAATTAATTAGAGAGAAAGTCTATATAGCTTTTATTAAATTGTTTATTTCATAATTCTAACTTAATATAAACGAGATTTTAAATACATATTTTTTCTTAGAAAGCAGATTATAATTTTAGTTTAAAAAACATTTTACTGAATGTAAGAGACAATAGTATAAATAAATTGGTTAATTACATTTTATAAACTTAAAATTGGAAAGATTTAACAAAAAATGCAGTATTTCATTTCCAATAATAACTGAAATACAAATAAAATTATGTTTTTTGAAAAAGGATTAGTAATTAATGAGACATAACATTAATTTTTTATAACTTATATTAAAAAAAAAAAAAAAAAAAAAAAAAACTTATTTAAAAAATTGTTGATATTGTTTACACCATTTTTTCAAGCACTTATTTTTAAATATTCATTTTTTTTTTTTTTTTTTTTTTTTTTCTGTGAATTATTTGAAAAGGTTTTTTATATATATACTCACACTGTATATATATATATTTCTCTCTCAAGCTATTGTTTCTACAAAATGATTAAAGTGGGTAGAGTTTAATATTTTTGACAATGATTCCTTTCATTAACAATCAAAATAGCTTAAAAAAAAGTATTTTTATTATCATTATTACTATTTATTTATTTATTTTACAATGAACAATAAAACTAATGATCTAAAATTGGATGAGGCAATTTCAATATATTTTGTTTACAAAAGCATTCATTACTGCTTTCCTAATAACTTTTGGTATTTTAATTTTTTTTTTTTTTTTTTTAATACATATACACAAACACATTTATACATTTTTGTGTTTTACGGAAATTAAGTTTTTCACCCTTCTATTTTTATACAATGTACACAAACACACCCATACATTTCTCTCACATTATAATTTTTACAAAACGATTAAATTTGGTAAAATTTAATATTTTGACATCCATTTTCATTCAATAAAAATGAAAAGTTTAAAAAAAAATCACCCATTAAAAACATTAATATATATATATATCAATTTTCTTATGATAAAACCATATTTTAAAATCCTTTTATTCCAAAAGAAAACATTCCTAAAGTAATTTTCTAATATGGAATGTTTCATAAAACCCAACGAAACTGGATCAAAACTGAAAATTCTACGAGAATGCCGTCACGTCACTTCCCTGTAAAGTTTGCTATACAACAGTACCTACACGGCGCGCTTGCTCAGACGCTCCCAGTTCGCGTTTACATTATTTCTACTGGAGCTTTCCTTCTTTTCGTAGTAGATATTCTTTGTCTAAGCCTCCCTTTTGCAAAAATTTTTAGAGCATATTCCCATTTAGACATTCCTGTACCAATGCGTGAAACCTTTCTTTTACAGTAAATCATAATATATTTTACACACATATGGCTTTACTACTGTATGAGTACGTGAATGAATATCCAAACGTCCTACTTGTGTATGAAAGAGCGTTTGTCTTTTTTTATGTCATACTTCACACAAGTGCCTATCTAAACTTACTTTTTGGGAAAATCTTTTGAAACATGTTTCACACACGTATGGCTTTTCTTTTGTATGAGTGCGTGAATGTCCATCCAAATGTTCTTTTCGGGAAAATCCTTTGAAACATATTTCACACGCGTATGGCTTTTCTCCTGTATGGATGCGTAAATGTGTATTCAAGTTATTTTTCCGAGAAAATCTTTTAGAACATATTTCACACAGGTATGGCTTTTCTCCTGCATGAGTGCGTGAATGTCCAACTAAACTTCCTTTTTGGGAAAATCCTCTGAAACATATTTCACACGCGTATGGCTTTTCTTCTGTATGGATGCGTGAATGGTTATTCAGATATCTTTTTGCAGTAAATCTTTTAGAACATGTTTCACACACATACGGTTTTTCTCCTGTATGAGTGCTTGAATGGCTATCTAAACTTCTTTTTTCGGAAAATCCTTTGAAACATATTTCACAAGCGTATGGCTTTTCTTCTGTATGGATGCGTAAATGGTTATTCAGATATCTTTTTGCAGTAAATCTTTTAGAACATGTTTCACACACGTACGGCTTTTCTTCTGTATGAGTGCGTGAATGCCTATCTAAACTTTCTTTAAGAGAAAATTTTTTAGAACAATCTTCCCACACGTATGGCTTTTCTTCTGTTTGAGTGCGTATGTGATCATTTAAGTATGCCATTTGAGAGAATCCTTGAAAAGAATTCACACGCGTATGGATTCGTTGATTTAAATTTAGATTACTGTTTGTAGAAAATCCTTCATGACATATACGCTTGTAGCTCAGATGTATGTGTGATTAATACAAATGTGTGTGTTATACAAATTTCCTTTTTCAATAAAACCTCTAGAACAAGTTTTACACATTTTTTTTTTTCACTTTATAACGTAATACATGATTTTTTCACTTTGCCTAAACAGCTCTAGATATCAGAAACACACACACACACAACAAAATTCACGATAAATTTCAGACAGTTACGTCTTTTCTTCTGTTAATGAATTTTGAAAATGCCGAAATATTGCGCAGCTTTTAAGCGTTCTAATAAATATATGAAAAGAAATGTAATAAGTTTCATAAATAAGTTATATTCAAGTAATTTAGGAAAAATATAAATTTTATAATCAGTTGTTTTGTTATTATTATGATATAGTTACTTTCTTATAATGGAATACTTTTTAAAAGTTTTAATATATTTTTTAAATTTTACATTAGTAGGTAATATGGAATTTTCAAAATTCTTTGAAATGAAGTTAGCAGCCGCGGAAGTTTTAATATAATAACTAGTTCGTTGTGGCCACCACAAGACTGTCTTCTATATACAGTCCAACACAAATTTACGCAACACAAATTATTTATTAAATAATAACTTATTGAAATTACTTTCCATGATGAATGCAGACGATTTTTATCTCAAAGAAGTATACAATATTCAATGCCGAACTAAAGCTAGTTTTCTGCAGATATGAGTAAACTAGAGTAAAGTGAAAAAAGAAAAGCGGAAAAAAAAGAAAGAAAAATAGGTATCTGGAGTTTTTCATTCTCTTTTAGTACATAAATTATTCATAAATTTTATTTGGTAAATTATCTATGTATATTCCTTCGGGGAAAAACATTCATAAGAGAGTAAAATGGCCGACATTTCCCAAATGAAAAGGCATCACTTTTTCGCCGTCAATGATCAATCTATGTCTTATTACTATATCCAGGGTAGAGCCCCTAAATAAAATAATAGGTAGAGATGCAAGGCTTTCAAAACACCCGGTTTTTTTCCCTGGGAATTTAAGACAAAATTGGGAATTTTGAAATTTCCCCAAAACTGGGAATTTTGAAATTATGAATATTTTTATAACTTTTGTTAATAGGGCAGTTCCTTGTTTGTAAACAAACATCTCAACTCTCGGGAGTGGTTGGCAGAAAGCACTCGTTCCCACCATTGACGACTATGGCTGTTTTTGCTCACAGAGATATTTTAATCGTTTATATTTCGTTCTACTTATGCAGATGTTTCAGAATGTGTTTGAAATAAAAAATACATTTAAAAATTAAGCTCGACGAAGCCCATTTAAAAGGATATAATATCATACAGATTCATATTTCTTAGGGAAAAAAAGCGATCGGCCGTTAGGCCAATCCGCGATTGTAATGATCGATAGATGGCGCTTTCTCAACACTGCAGTTGTTAGTAAACATTGCCACGTGTGTTCTTTTTGTTATTCTACTTAATATTCGTACTATAATTTCTCCGCCATTACATTATGGAAAATTGATTGCTTTTGGAAAAAATACTTCAGTTTATTCAAAGTTCGATCGGAAGTAGATTTTTAACTGAAGTTGAACAAATATTAGTTTCAAATCATCTGATTAATTCTTTACTTCCATTAGCCGAAGCAACTGAAATTTTAATTTTGTCATTTGGAAATAAATGGAAGCTCAATTCTGGATTTCTTGATCCTTTGGAGTTAGATTGTAGCACACAACAGTATGTGTTATCTTTTTTACCGTATTTATTCATTTTTATTCAATAAATATATGTGAAACTAAATATCGGCAAGCAATGGCGGCTGTATGGAATTCGAATTAAACCATGTTTATTGTAATTTCACCTTAGCCCACCAGAGGGCGAGCATTTCATTACAATCGCGGATCAGTGTTCCATTGAAGGCAATTTGTTGGGGAAAAATGGGATGATTAATGTAATCAAATTTTCATAAGATTTATTCACGACGTGATTTATTTAATAATGTATCCATAATACTTATGGACTCTATTACTTTATAACTAAAACATGAATATTATTCGAATACAGTAGTTGCTGTATAGCGTTGCATTTTGCACCTGTCATGTTACGAGATTTTGTCATACTTAATAATACCTTTCTGTTGTCGAATTATTCTTTTATTAATAAGTTTTCCATTTTTATCATGTATTTAATTTATGAATTTTGTCAATTATTTACCTCAAAATGTTAAAATTTAACAGGAAATTTTTATAATTCTAGAATTAAATCTTTTTTTTTTTTTTTTTTTTTATTACTATTATTTAGGACTGAATTAGTTAGTCAATTGAATGTTTTGAAATTTATACCTTTTTAAATATGGTGACTGGTTAAATTATTAATATAACGATTAGCTTATTTTATTTTTTTTTTATATATATAATTTTACATTCAAGTAATTTCTTCATCAGAAGTTTTAGTAAATTTGTCATGAAACTTGTATTTGAAAGAATTTTTTTAATGTCTTAATTATTCATTGAAAATTGAGCTGAAAAATATTTTAATTTTAATTGTAATTTTTCCAGTCGAAAGTTAAACCTTATGCATCCTAAATTAAAAATATTTTCTAGCCTTTTTTACAAGAATCTATCAAAATATATGAAAGTCCATAAGAAATATTGTTTTAAAACATATTTTTACTTTCTGCAATATTCATAAAAGAAAGTATTGGATTCGTAAAATCTTTCAACTTCTAGTCTTCAATGGATTGCAGATTTAACTCCTTGAACTTAAATAATGAGTCCAGCTCGTCATGAATTTTGTAACACTAATTATGTTCTAGTTCTTATATGTATATATAACAATAAACATTCATATAAATGTGTGAAACAAATATTATTTTTAATAATAACAAATTATTTGAACAACAAAACCGTAAGTTTCTATATGAATCCCACTTGTTAAAACTAAGAAAATTAAATTGTCTGCATGAGCAGTGCTAACTGAAAATAAATTGCAGTTCATGGGGTTAAAGATGTTCTAAACATGATTTGACCATTCAGAAACTGACTGTGTGTGTGTGTGTGTTAGATGTGCTGAAGCTCTGTACCTGTGAGGAGAAAAAAAAATAAATCCCTCTCCCATACATACACTCTTCTACCTCAATTTACTATCAATTTCGCCTCTAATTTGTTGTTTCAAAACATTAATTTAGACTATTAAATATTAAGCATTAGCACTGTAGGAAGAAAAAATTAAACTTTCTTGTTTTTTTTTTTTTTTAAGGCTGTTAGTGAAATGTGTATTAATGGATTTTAAAAGATTCGAGGTCAGTGTGTCATCAACTTTTTAGACTGTCTTTCAGAAAAATTTATTATGCTGTGTTTAGTAAAAAAGCTGAGCGAAATCCCTCATGTGATATGGCCATAAGGGAGAAGATGCTGGGTTCGATCCTAAGTCACATTCATCTTAGCTGTTTGGAGTTTTACAGGGTTTTCCCTGAAACTTGCATAAACATGGCCTAGAAGCCTTGCATAGTCAATCAGTCCCAACCTATACAACACGATCCAGTTTTGCCCTTTACCATTATTGGATGTTATACTGGTTGTTCATGTCAATTTAAACTTCACAATTTTCTGAATTACTCGCATTTGTACACAAGATTTCATTAAAGAAAATCCTTAAAAGATCACCCCCCCCCACATACACACATATCACATATAATGGAGGGTGTTGTGTTGTTTAACATAAATTGACTATGAGAGGACCCTAAGCCTAGGTGGTGGCCTTTCCGTGGGTCTCTTTATAAAGAGTCCTAGCTCACATTCATGTAAGTTTCAGAAAAATCTCTGAACTGCCAGGCTGACAAGCTAGTCCTGAGTTTGAACCCCATATTTAATGGATTCAGAATTATTAACTACAATAGATCAAATTATGAATCACTCTCGAGTTATAATTGATCATGAACGAAAAACAAAAACAATCTGAAAGTTGTATTCCTCTCTATAAGATTAATTTTTGGCTCTCTGTAAAAAGTAAGTTAGAGTAAAAATCATTGAAAAATTCACAACTTGCAACAACATAAGCATGATTGTTTATTTATTCATTTTTTTTTTTTTTTTAAATCTTATAAACAGCTTTTTAATAATAAGCTAATCTTTTAAAAGCTTATTTTCTTTATTAATAAGCCTAATAAAACAAGTGCCCGAAAAGTAATACTGTAAGCTGTTATCATTGCTAAAACACTTTATTGAAATAAAGAAAAAAAAATGTATTCTTTATTTGGAAGATTGAATAAAAAATGGGAAAGAAAAAAAATCACAAATTTCGCCAAGAGAGTCTCATACTAAAGTTATGCCCTATTTTCAGCAAATGAAAGTCGTGGTTAAGTACCATCATATACAGCTGTTAAGAAAATATAAATTACATTCAACTATTTGAGGTTCATTATGTTGATTAGAAACACGGTTACTTTAAAACAAGGAATATAAAAAATTAGAGGTCTTATCAATGTGCATAAAATTTTTAAAGTGATAATGACGTCAAATTTTGTGATATGCATAATTTAACTTTTTATAATTTTTTAATGTTCACGTTTAATTAAATGTATTTATTTTTATGTCGAAAAAAAATTAACTCGTAATTTTTTTTGGCAACAATTAAATTATAGCTAATATTTTAATGGTTATTGAAACGCTATTAAGATGTTATTATTTTCATATTTTAATTAATTGTAAGAAAACTAATCGAACTTCGAAGTATTGTGTTGTCACCGTGTTCTGAGCAATCCTGAAAATTTCAAATTTCTAGCTAGTCGGGAAGTTAGTTAAAAATCGATTGCAAGATTTGTACACGATATAGGGAAAGTGTGAACTAATAATAGGAATTGAATAGACTAAAAATGCATTGACATTAAGGAACAGTTTTAGTATAGGACCACTTTACGAAATTTGAAAACTGGCTCCTAAGTTGCTCGGGCGATTTTTGCAAAGTTTTTTTTTTTTTTATTCAATTGCAATAGCCATTTTAATTCATCACCAAACTGGCAAAAGATAATAAAAGTCGCTAAGGGGATTCTTTAATAAAATTAGTTACTTTACTTTACTAATACTTTAGTTAGTGGATATAAAATCAAGGGGAAAACCTATAAGACAATTCGATTAATTTAAATGAATATTTTAAAAATAAATAAATAAAATAAAATTTTAAAGCTATTATGACATTAGTTTTATCAGATATTTTTGTTAAACAGGTCTAAATTTAAATTTAATGTTCATGTGTAAGGAAGTTTTTTTTTTTTTTTTTTCCTTTTTTAAATTTGAAGTGAAAATGGGGTTTTTATTTAATATCTTGCAAACTAATTATCCTATTGATTTAAAAGTTACAGCGCTAGATAGATTTTTGTCTGGTTAATAAATGTACCAATTTTTGTAGAGATCAGTGAACTGTTTACTTTGTATAACGAAATAGAATCTAATATAACACATCCTGCAATTT
Source organism: Salticus scenicus (assembly GCA_963930645.1). NCBI lineage: Eukaryota > Metazoa > Arthropoda > Arachnida > Araneae > Salticidae > Salticus > Salticus scenicus. The sequence continues at coordinate 42,796,941 of OZ005658.1, forward strand.
ATCAAAATAAATCACCGTCCAGAAATTTTTTTTGGAGTGGTTTTACCTAACACTGTTCTAGAAGCTTTTTGCTTAATAGTTTGATTTATTAATAAAGATCTGTCTTCCAGAAGGCTTAAAAATGAAATTCTTATACCTACTCAGTATTCACCGACACCGAGCACATACTGAGTTCTTGGTGCAGCACTTGTAAAAGTATAAAATTTTAAAGGATTGTCTTTTGAAGTGTGTTAATTTTTACGTACATGAAAAACTTTGTAATGAAACACAAAATATGAAATAAAAAATGCTCCAACTGTTTTAGATAAAAATAATAGTACAAAACATATCATCAGGCAGAAAAGTAGACATAAGTGGCATTTTCATGCACTCTTGCATAACTTTTTTTTTTTTTTTTGCCTGATGAAGGGTTAAGGCTATTATGTTTACCTAACAAGGAAACATTCAAAAGGTGTCGTCTTCAAAAAATATTGAAAAAAATATGTGATTCTACTTTTCATAAAACACCAGGAAGTGAAAAAAATATCGGCTGAAATGAATTACAGCGACCACAAAAAATTATCAAAATTAAGCCTATTTGGCGATTTATCGCTGTTAGGCGTTCAGTTTGCTAGCACCGAGATTGCCATGTACAGTCACCCAAAAAAAAAACGCCACCCCCCCACCTAATTTCGCCGTAAATTATCGTAGAAACATTTGACTGGTACCGATCGATTTGTAATAACGTCTAGTTTATAACAGTATAGTTAAATTTTGCCTAAGGGGTCGTCTACATATTAAAACTGGCATTAACTTCATTTTCTTCAATGGCAACCCCTATTTTTGACTTCATATTCAGATTTCTGAGATCAAGGCGGTTCGAAAAACATACCTATTTATATACCTTACATCAATTTTAAATAGAGTTACACGTGAAAATGTATTAGGGGTCCGTCTATACATTTAGAAAATATAAATCACGATCTACCACCCAGTATACATTATTTATTAAGTTTCACACCGGTAAAAAATTTCAGAAATGTTAATTATAAAATAAAAAAAAAATTACTAATTCACAGAACTTTCTGAGTTAGTTTATGAATTAAAAGATTTTTATTGGTTTCTATTGATTAAATATCAAATAGTTCACTTCATACGAAGAAAATTAAATAGCTTGAATAGATATTAAAATATCTATCAAAAGAAAAAAAAAAAAAAAAAGATGATTGGTTTTAAATTTGTTTGAAAATTCAAAATTATTTTATCTCAAGCTGCCGTATAATTGTCTGAAACGGCGGCACTCAACCTGGTTCCCACGGCCGTTTCACAGTGACAATGGGAGTTTGTTCTGATACTGCAGTACTTTCATTTTCTTTAATCGACTTTTTTAAAATATTAAAACAGATTTTTTTATTTTTATTTATTTATTTTTTTAATTAATTTTTATTATTATTTTTTTTTTCATGACATTATTAAAAACTTTTACATAAATCTCCACGATATTCTTTTGCTTTTATATTTTATAATGTGTAACAAATTAATATGTAAAATAATAAATCCTACTACTTAATGGGATGTTCTAAAATTCTACACTTTAACACAGATACCGAAGTGGACAGTGGGTGTAGAAAGGCTGACTACCCTTGATCTAAATCTTCACTTGAAAAGGTCAAAATGTTACATAACCCCTTTTTTTTTTAAGGAAAAAAGAAGAAGATAAGGAGGAGAAGGAAAGATCAAAACGAATATAAAGCATATTAAACGTTAATACCCTTTAAACACTGGAAAAAGGCGAGGTTTTGTATTGTGTGTCATTTGGGAGCTGTAGAGTGCCAGAAAATTACTTTATGTAATAAAACTTTTCATTTAAAGGGTATTTCAAGCAGCATTATATTTAATACGTAGACTATTCAGAAAAAAAATACCATTCATCTGGTTCATGAAAAATAAAGAACATTTTCTGGCATTGCTCTATGTATATACATTCTTGTCAACCTATCCCGGAAGATTACTGGTCCCGCCCCTTTCCGTACATTTTTTTCACATCAGTCTTTTTAGAGCTGTGTCAGCCATCTGTGGCTGACACTGACCTTTCCATTTAGGCTAAGTCAGCCGGCAGTGTAAAATATGCTATAAAACTACAGAACTTACAAAGTTTTAAGTAATTACTGACAATTTATTTAAAATTTACTTCATGTTTTTTTTTTTATTTTTTTTTTTTTTAATAGGATTTTTATAGGATTATATCGTTAAGGCCTAATGGGGTTTATTGAAACTCGATAAACATAACACGCTTCTAAGCAGCACGTGTGGCCTGAATGGGATTTCCATAAGAATTCGCGTGGCGCTCAATGAGTTAATCGTAAATGTATTTGAAGTTAATTACTCTAAAAATTAAATTGTGTACACACAGGGGCGGGAACTAACAATGTTACGGGTTAGGTTGGCAAGTATGCATATATATTTTGCTTGATTTATAAAAATTTATAACACATTTTCTTCTTTTTTTTTTTAGTATTTTGTGTTTATATCTCTCATTAAAAATAAATACAATATTCATATATAAACATTTCCATACAGTAATGTATATAAACATATTGATTAAAGAAGATTTGTTGATATTATATAATTATTCTTCTATCTGTATAGTATATTAACACAAATATATTTTGTAAATTTCGCAGCATCGAAAAACAGCAACATAGCTTCCATATCAAGGCTTAATGTAAATAGCCACGCCTTTTCACAAATTTTGTAAAACTTTATAATATAAAGCAAAATAATTTTGCATATTTGTAATTAAATCATTTAAGTTTTGTCTTCAATAATCGATGTAGTAAATACCATTGTGATTTATGCATACCAGCGTCACATATAGAGTTAAATAGGAATATGCAAATTTGTCTTTTTTTTTAAATAGTGTTTCAGCGAATCAGAGGCGGGGCTTCTTTTCTTTTGAAATTCTTTCACAATCCCTCGCCTACATTGTGATAACTTTACAAAAATATGCCAATTTGTATAATAAACATCGAAATATTGCTTAGGAAACAATAAAAATAACATAAAGGTAAATTAAAATAGTTTTCCGTCAAATTATATACAAGCATTTACTTATAGAAGATACAGATTATAACAAGTGACGGCCCCCTAACAGGAATAAAAAGTGAAATATCACTGTAACTCAAAAAATAATGTTAGGAACGAGCTGTAAATTTGGAAACCCATGTTTTTGATGATGCCCGTTCTATTCGTGCAAAAATTAACATAGGTCATAATTCATAATTTTTTCACATATGAATTTATTAATAATTTTCATAATTCAAAAAATGTTTTTTTAGCAAAAATTTGCATGGAATATGTTTGGGTTACTTCATTCTAACGAATAAAAAAAACAGAATTTAAATATCATAATTATTTCGGAAGATATGATTTAATGTTTGTCACATTCATTTAACATTAGCACCCCCAAACTTTGACAGCTTATAACTCTATGAAAAATTGAGCGAAATATATAAACTATACCATTTTCTGTGATGATTTGATCCAAAGAATTCAAATAAATTATAAAAAATGGGGGTTACCATTGAAAAAAATGAAGTTGATGTCAGTTTTAATATGTAGACGACCCCCTAAGTAAAATCTAACTATAACATTATAAACTAGACGTTATTACAAACTGATTGGTACCAGTCGCATGTTTCTACGATAATTTACGGCAAAATTAGGTGGGGGGGTGGCGTTTTTTTTTTGGGTGACTGTACAAACAGAACCGTGTTTTGTTTCTTCACTGAGTACTCAAAATCAATCGCCAAATATGCTTAATTTTGATAATTTTTTGTGGTCACTGTAATTTATTTCAGCCGATAATGTTTTCCCTCTCTGGTGTTTTAGGAAAAGTTGAATCACATACATTTTTTTTTTCAATATTTTTTGAAGACAACACCTTTTGAATGTTTCCTTGTAAGATGAATTTTTTTTTTTTTTTTTTTTAATTTATCGTATCTGCTGACAAAGTTTATTTATTAAATTTGAACAACAGATTTTTAGCACATTGAACTGTTAGAATATGTAATAAGACTTGATATTAAACAGAAATATAACATTGAAAATGCCAACATATTTAGTGCAGTATGCTATATGGTACGAAAACTGCAGTTTGCTCTTAATATTTTTTACATTGGCATTTTTAATATTGTGTAAATATTTATACATTGAACTGTTATTTAAATTTATAATTAAAATTAACATAAATTGAGAAACTGACACAAAGTCCTTTTTTTTTTTTTTTCACTATTGTTTGGATACAGTTTATTACCATCTAATTACAAGTACAGTTATGTTCAAATAGTAGTAGAGAAAACAAAAAGTTCCCTTTTACTTTGGTGTGTCTCTGTAATATAGTCATCACAATTGAGCTTTGCGAGTCATAACAAAACTATCTTTTGATCAGGGATGTGATTATCAAAAAGACGAAGATTAAACTGTATTACTATATGCCAAGACAAGACATTGATATTAAATACATAACAAAATTTATTGTATTAGAGTAAGAAATATCTATATATTAATAGGCAAGCATAAAATTTGTAGTCCCTTTTTAACATATTAATTATGGGAGTAGAGGGTTGAAAATGGTATCATTCGAAAGGTATGGTTAGCCGGAAGGTGCGAATACAAATATTATTTTCTTACGATGCCAAGAAGGTATTTAAAAATACATTTATTTTTTATGCATTTTCCCCTTTTATACACGTATTCCTTTACATTAAAAAATACCTAAAAGTAGAAAGTTGTTAAATCTGGCAATTTCATAAAGCTCAAATAAAACCATAGACACAGTAATTTGTATAATGTAGCATCACTATATGCAAGCGAAGTGATGACGTCACTGTCTGTCCATGGAGCCATGAAAAAGTTTTTCTATGTTAATCGTCCATTGGATTTTTTGTAAAAAATTATTAAAAAATAACGGAAATTATTCCGAATTTTAATTCCGATATTTGGGTATAGTTATATATAAGTTACTGTCTGCATGTGTTTGATTATTTTTTCTGTGAAATTGATAAAATTTTAATTTGAAATCACAAAACTCCAGAAAAAAAAAATGGCAAACTTCCAGTTTCGAATGTAAACATAAACATTTCATTTCAAAGGGTGATATTTAAACAATAAATATTCAACTAATATACTAAATAAAAGGAAAATGGATTTGTTACTAACTGCTGCATGGAAGTATAAGTATTCCGATTTCCGTTTTTTGCTGAATTTACATGTTTTGAGCTTTCTTTACGTTTCAATTAACTGAAATTGGCTACTTATTTTTTAAAAAAGTGTCTTTATTGCTAGCTTTTGTGGGTAGAAGAAGCAAGTAGAAGATACATAAAAACTTTTGATTTCCGGTTTTCGATGAATTTACACGTTTTGAGATTTCCTTGCATTTTAATTAAGTGAAATTGACTACTTATTTTTATTTTTTTAAAAGTGGATTTATTATTCTTTCCTCTGCATATATAAGTAGAAAATATAAGATTCAGAAAAGTTTTCGGTTTTCGATAAAGTTACACGTTTTGAAATTTCACGAACTCAATTCGACCATTTTTGAAAAATATCTTTTTTTTTTGTTGTTCAAACACTGTACTTTATGAACCAATCGAATTAATTTAACAGAATTTGATACTTGGTTGGGCCTTGGTTTGACATGGTACCTATTAGATGCTGGGCTGTATCACACAACAAGGGGCGTATTCACGTTGCGATTTTCTCTCATTTCAGGAAAGGCTAACATCTACAGAGAGAAATAGTTATATTAAGTAAAACTCTGCTGATTCAGTTAGAGTGAATATCGGCAAACAATTGCCGCAGCTGTGTTGCAATTGCATTCCGTTTAGGACAAGGCAATAACTTTGCTTTGCCTCGCTTTGCAAAAAAAAAATGGTCGAGTTTCGACCACTGGGTGATACTAGTATTTTATAATCTTCAATTTGTAAAAAAAGAAATGATTTTATGATTTAGTATTCAATTACGTTTTATTTGATTAGCTGATTGAACAAATTCACACACAAAAGACAAAAAGTTAATAAAATAACATTTTTACGACAATTAATATTTAATAGAAGTAATTTAAAGCAACAACATAAAATCAAGTAAAAATTAATTTCAGTTAAAAAGAAAAAAAAAAATCAATTTAAACTTAAGTGAAAAAGAAAATATAAAATTACCTGTATATAGCGTTTCTTAGATGTGATCGATGTCCACTCATTTATTGCCAGGGAGAAGTGCCTCAATCGTGCAGCTTTTTAATACACACCGCACAATTTAGACACTCACCAGGCTTTTGACTTTAGTTACACTGTCCTCTGCAGAAGGGGTGCCTTAGAGGGTGGTCATTCAGAGTTCTGTAGGAGAGCTGCCTCAGTGCGGACTTTCAGAGTTCATGGTTGAATTGAGGAGAGAGAAACTTCATCTTTTCTTTCGCTCTTTTAAAAGTGACTTATTTGAAAGTGAGGAGAGAAACCAATGAATGTTAAAGAATTAAGTACTTGAAATATGAGTAAAAATAAATAAAAAAGCAGGAGGAAATTAAAATATATATACATATATATATAGAAAAGTAACTTATTTGAAAATATAGACTACTATAGAGCCATAAAGCTAGCCACTCTAAGGATTGCTTCACCTTTATAAGTAATATTTTGGATTGAACTACAAAAATATATTAAATAGCTTTATCTTATCCTCCCCCTCCACACACATATAAAAAAAATAAGATAAACATATATTAAAGATATTTATTATACAGTATTTTCTTTCAACTATCAGTTATACAACAAAATATATCACATATAATAATTAAATATCAAAAATAAAGTGTTTTTAAATAATCATAAGACACTTTAAATGACTATTTTAGCAATGGCAAATTCTTCCGCAGTTTTGTTTATAACAGTAAAGAAAAATTATAGTTTCTCTAAATTATAATAATGATTTATTATTTCATACAAAAGATATGTGTTATTTCATTTACAAGAACTATTTTGAAAAATTAATTATTTTAGCAATAGCAAATCACAGTAATGTTTAGTTTATCTATGGTAAATGATAGTTAAAAAAAAAAAAAAAAAAAAAAAAATCTAACTGCACTAAAATAACTTATTTGTTTATTTATTTTTTTTAAGTAATTTAGTATAACCACATGAAAGATAACTTATAAATATTTTTACAAGATTTATTTTAAATGAATCTATAGCTATAAATATTTTAACAAAGGAAACTTTAGTTAATGTTTTAGTTTTCTGTGGCAGAGTGGAAATAAAAAGATAAAACCAAATAGTGATTATTTTTACTTAAATATTTATGCAACATATTTTTCTCACATGAAACACAATATCAAAATGCTTTTTATAAGTTTTACAAATGCAAATTAATCAGTACTTATTTCAGTGAAATAAATTTAAATTGATTAATTTTACTTTTCTATGGTAACATACACTGATGGTGCTAATATATTTACTTAAATTTTAATGTAACTTTTAACTCTCTTCTGCATTAGTTTATAAGCAATCAATTTTTAAAAAGTGTCACAAATTTCAGCAGTGTCATCGATTTTATATTTCATTATTTAATCTGTTTATTTCTTTCATTTGATATTTTTATTTCCATTTCGCTGTTTTCATATAACGCTCATTAAGAGTTATCTTCTAAATTTGGATATTCCCCCTTTTTCATTTTTAATAAAAAGACATGAATATGTTTTTCTTTAATTATAACTTAAGGTTCAAAATTTCGAGTACATGAAGCAATAATAAATTAACATATAAGCATGGTTAATATGTTTGTTTGTTTTTTTACACCCAGAACAGTATAAAAATTATGCAGAGAGAGAGAAACCAAACCAAGTTTTTGTCAAACATATGTACGTACACTATTAAAAATAAAAATTAATAATTATGTAAACTGTAAGAACTACTGAAATTTTTAACACTGCTCTGTTTCTAAATACTATATTACTCAACTTTTATTTTAAATAACGAAATCAACTTAAATAAAACTTCGTATGAAATAAACACAACACAACAAATGATTATTAAGCCTTGCCTGATAAGTAAACGAGTCACACAAGAAATTAAAAATAGATGCAAAAATGTAGTACGTAAGTAAAAAATTCTTACCAATCTAAAGATGTTATCCACACTTTTAAGGTGCAACAGTGTAATTTCTCTCTATAATGGCGTTGATCCATATATTTTTTATCGTTGCATACTTTGAAATTATTTCAACGTCTGTGTGTAGCATGATAGTAAGTATACCCGATTGTGTATCAGTTTGTAACCATATTTACTATAAAAAAATGAATTGATAGGAAAAAATAACGAAGAAATATTATTAATTTTTTTGAAATAAGGCGAATGATTTAAAAAACCACAAATATAGCGAAAATAATAGCATATGATAAAACTAGGATCGTCAATTGAAAACAATGATGGGCACGAGAAAGTCGAGCTCTTTTGCCATCCACCAGGGTGCCCTTTAATTATTGACGTCACGAGGAAATGCTCTATTATTCGCAACTCCAGCGCTCGAATACGCCCTCTGGTGGACAAAAGCCTAAGTTATTGTGCCGGATCCTTATTCCAGATAAACTATGCTAGTTACTTCATACACTCTTTGGTAAAAGAGTATATATATATATAATTAAAAATTATACAATAAAATTTTTTTATTAATATTCAACTTTAAAAAAGTAAAAATCAGATATAAATGTGCTTTTTTAAAGGTATAAGAAACTGCAATAATGTGAGTTAGCTTTTAAGATTCTGTTAATAACTTAAAACTTAAAGGATAATTGTCAGGAAAGTTTAATTTTTATACAAATAAATTAAATTCTACAAGTATTATTGAAATCTGTATAATGTGTGTAGCTATTAAAATATTGATAGCCTTCAAGATCCCAATTTTAAAGAGCTTTTAAAATATAAATGGGCTTTCGGATATGTCTAGTTAAATTTCTTGACATGATTTTTAATACCTGATCTAAACTGCATTTTGAATTCTCACACTAGTGTTAAATTCTAACGGTAAACCAAAATATTGTTTTTCTTTTACAAAATAATATAATGCCAACATTAGCAAATTTATGAAAATCGTATGTAATTTTAACAGAAAATAGGTTATGCAAAAGAAAAAAAAAAAAAAATGCTTAAGCCAAGCTTGATGTTGGTAAAAGGAAATTAATGGAAAAATCAAATCGCTAGAAACTTATTTACCACATTTTTGTATACGTCGAATATACTAATAATGAAAAATTATAAGACATCCATAATAATCTACATTTTCAAACGACACATACAAACGATCTCCATTCTCCTTTCTCCCAATTGTATGTTTTAGGTTCTTCTTCGGTTCATAAAGATCGTCATTTTTTAAAGTCTCGCTTTCAAAGTAAAATTAGCATAAAATCGCTCTTTAAAAAAAAAAAAAAAAAAAAAAAAAAACATGTTACTTGTTATTATTAAAATAATAATAATAAATAAAACGAGACATTTCCCCATTGAATAACATTGCGGAAGCTGGAGAGAATGAAGTATTGTACGCTGGCGCCATCTGTAAACATTATACAACAACATCACAAAATTTCCTCGTTACTTTCTTCTCCTGTCTTTCATTCCTCCGTGCTGTAGCCTTATAAAGGGTTACAAAAACATAGAATCGCTTTTACTATCATACATATATACATATTTAAATCCAAATGTGACAAAAAACATCATACATAAATAAAAATACTATAACTTTCCTATGTTCGCCACTGCCTGTACTTCAATCCACTGTGTGCCGCAGGCGCCACTGACCGGGACTTTGCTGAAGTAAAAAATTTTAAAGCTCTAAACATGGTGAGCGAGCAGGCTGTTTCAGATATTGTAACTGGAAGAGGGCGCTACCGCGCGGGAATTTACTGCGATTAAATTTTTCAATAAAGCTATTTTCACTATATGTCACTAAGCTATTGTGAAGAAAAGCCATACGTGTGTGAGATATGTTTGTTCTCAAGGATTTTCCCAAAAAGGAAATTTGAATAGACATTTTCTCGCACATACAGGAGAAAAGCCATATGTGTGTGAAACATGCTTTAAAGGATTTTCCGAAAAAAAAAAAAACTTGGATAGACATTCACGCACTCATACAGGAGAAAAGCCATATTTGTGTGAAATATGCTCTAAAAGATTTTCTAAGAAGAGTTGTCTAAATGAACATCTCTACGACCACATAGGAGAAAAACCACACGTGTGTGAAATTTGCTGTAAAAGTTTTTCTAAAATGAATAGTCTAAATGAACATGTACGCAGCCACACAGGGGAAAAAACATACCTGTGTAACATATGTTCTAGAGGATTTACTCAAAATAGTAGTTTGAAAAAACATTTACGTTCTCATACAGGAGAAAAGCCATACGAATGTGAAATGTTCTAAAGCATATGCTGTAAGAGGAAGTTTAGATATTCATTTACGCACTCATACAGGAGAAAAGCCATATGTGTGTGAAATTTGTTCTAAAGGATTTTCCGTACGAAATAACCTAAAATATCATCTGCGCATACATACAGAAGAAATGCCATACGTCTGTGAAATATGTTCTAAAGGATATGCTTCAAAAGGACATTTACGCAAGCATTCACGGTGTCATACAGGAGAAAAGCCATATGTGTGTGAAGTATGTTTTAAAGGATTTTCTGAAAAAGGAAGTTTAGATATTCATTTACGCACTCACACAGGAGAAAAGCCCTACGCGTGTGAAACATGTCCTAAAACATTTTCTAGAAAGAGTAGTTTTAATGAACATCTACGCATCCACACAGGGGAAAAGCCATACGTGTGTAAAATATGTTCTAAAGGATTTACTCAAAGTAGTAAATTGAAAATACATTTACGTTGTCATACAGGAGAAAAGCCATACGGGTGCGATATATGTTTTAAAGGATTCTGCAGTAAGCAAGACTTAAAAATACATCTCCGTTCTCACACAGGGGAAAAGCCATACGTATGTGAAATATGTTTTAAAGGATATTCCGGAAAAAAAAGTTTGAACAGGCATTCACGCAATCACACAGAAAAAAAACCCATACGTATAGGAAATTTGCTCTAAAAGTTTTTCTAAAAATAGTTTTCGAAATGAACATCTACGCATCAACACAGGGGATAAGCCATATGTGTGTAAAATATGTTCTAAAGCATTTTTCCCAAAAAGGAAATTTGGCTATTGAATAACGCAATCATACAGAAGAAATGCCATAGGTGTGTGAAATATGTTCTAAAGGACATTCTCAAAAATCTATACAGAGCGAAAAGCACAAATGTGTGGGGTGTGTTTTAAAACATTTTCAAAAAAGAATGTACTTATAATCATTTACGTATTCATGTTAGTGAAACAAAATGAAAAAGCCAAAATATGTGGATTGGGCTTTCAAGGTTTTTCTTGAACGCTATGCAAATTATCATCGGTGCATTCATGAAATGAAAAAAATGATTATGTGCGTAGTGAGATTTCCTAAAGATATTTTGGAGAGAGTGAAAGAGATGGGGGATATTTGCTTGTACAGTCAACAACAACAAAAAAAAAAAAAAAAAAAAAAAAACGCCCCCCCTCCCCCACCTAATTTCGCCATAAATTATCGTAGAAACATACGACTGGTACCGATCAGTTTGTAATAACGTCTAGTCTTTAATGTTGTAGAGAGATGTTACTTAGGGGGTTGTCTACATATTAAAACTGACATCAACTTAATTTTTTCAATGGTAACCCCCTTTTTTATAATTTATTTGAATTCTTTGCATCAAATCATCACGGAAAATGGTATAGTTTATATATTTCGCTCAATTTTTTATAGAGTTATAAGCTGTCAAAGTTTGGGGATGCTAATGTTAAATGAATGTGACAAACATTAAATCATATTTTCAGAAATAATTATGATATTTAAATTCTGTTTTTTTGTTCGTTAGAATAAAGTGACCTAAACATATTCCATGCAAATTTTTGCTAAAAAAAAACATTTTCTGAATTATGAAAATTATTAATAATTTCATATTTGAAAAAATTATGAATTATGACCTATGTTAATTTTTGCATGAATAAAACGGGCATCAGCGAAAACATGGATTTCCAAATTTACAGCTCGTTCCTAACACTATTTTTTGAGTTGCAGTGATATTTCATTTTTTACTGTTGTTAGTGGGCTGTCACTTATTATAATTTGTATCATCTGTGAGTAAATATCTGTGTACATTTGGACAAAAAACTATTTTAATTTACCTTAATGTTATTCTAATTGTTTTCTAAGCAACTTTTCGATGTTTATGATACAAATTGGATTAAAGCGAGAGATTGTGAAAAAATTCCAAAAGAAATGAAGCCCCGCCACTATATTGCGTAAACAATATTATAAAAACTAGTTTCCGTATACGTATATGACTCTTTATGTGACGCTGGTATGCATACATGTCAAAGGCATTTACTAATTCGAATGCTGAAGACAAAAATTAAATGATTTAATTGGAAGTTTGTAAAATAATTTTTTTATAATGTAAAGTTTTAGAACAATTGTGTAAAGGCGTGGCTTCCGTTGCAAGGAGGTGTATACTCGATTCTAAAATGTTAAGTTTTTGTTCTTAAATATTACATAACTTTTCCTAGTTTCTCACTGCTAAAATTCTATTTATCCCTTTTGTCTTTTGTTTTTAACTTGAATATTCTAGGGTTCGTGCACCTCAAGTTAAATATCATGATTTAGAAAACGCGGAAGAACGAGGACTATTATTTGAAAGAGCAATACGCAGTGAACAATACTTTTGTTTTTTCCTTCTTTTAAATTAATATAATTAATTTTTATCAGATTTTTTTTAAAACAAATTTTCTGTTTTAATCTTGTTGTGACATTTTTGCATTCGTTTACTCTACCGTTTATGCTATTTAAATTTGATCGCATGACGTAAGATAATAAAATATAAATTTTTTATTAAATGTTTTTCAATACCGAATAATATATAGTGGTATTATTATTATTATTTTTTATTTTTTTTAAATCTATTATTGAAACAAAGCGCAATATTATTTATTTTCGATTATTCTAATCACGGCGTAAAACTGACGTCACATTTATCATGAAAAAGAATTTAAAATAAAGTAATATGTCTTATTACTTTTAAATATATAGATTTTACACATTTAAAATTAAGAATTCACGTACAGTAGACGACTGCAGAACCGGGAATATTCGTTCTGGGCAATAGGAAACCGTTTTTACTATATCCATATTTATTTTCATATGAATATACACAATAACTATACTCGTTTAGTGAAAGTATTTATATTCATACTATTTTGTTTATAGAAATATGAATATAAGGAATATTCTTAAGAAATACCGTAACACACAAATTGGTAAAGAAACGCCCACTGGAGGAGTTTCCAAATGACGTGAAAGTACGTCAGCGGTCGGGAAAATGTTAAATATCCTTTCTCAGATTTTAGTTTAAACCTTGTTATCTATATTTTTGTATATTATCTATTGTTGGTTTGTACGCCTGAAATTAAATATAAAACTTTATAGTAACACTTTCTTGCGGGGGCGTACTTACTATATAAAATAAAAATATACCCAACAAGAAATAGATAATTCTTTTTCTTAAATATTAAACACTTTTTTTTTCTTTTAACCGCTATTAATATTATTATCATTATTACTATTATTCTTTTACCTTGGTACCTAGATTTTTGTAATTCAACATTGTATTGTAGGGTTCATATGACTCAAGCTAATTAATTATCTTCGTATGAAGTGATGTATTTTACTATTCAATGTTTAATAAATAGAAACCAATAAAAATCTTTTAATTTATAAACTAACACAGAAAGATTTGAGATTCGTTTTTTATTTTATAAATGACTTTTCTGAACTTTTTATCCGGTGTGAAATTTAATAAATAATGTATATTGTGTGGTAGATTACGATTTATTTTATCTAAATGTATAGACGGTCCCCTAACACATTTTCACGTGTAAATCTGTTCAGAATTGATTTAAAGTATATAAATAGGTACGTTTTCCGAACTGCCTTGATCTCAAAATCTGAATATGAGCTCAGAAATAGGGGTCGTCATTGAAAAAAATGAATTTTATGCCTGTTTTAATCTGTAGATGACCCCTCTAGTAAAATCTAACTGCACCATTAAAATCTAGACGTTGTTACAGATCGATAGGTACCCGCCGCATGTTTCTACGATAATTTACGGCGAAATTAGGTGGGGGGGGGGGGTGCCTTTTTTTCTTTTTTTTTTTTTTTTTTTGGTGACTACATCTATGAATTCTTTAAAGGAAGAACAAGTTATTTTTTGAAATAAATCCCAAAACATTTTTTAAGTGGCACTTTAAGGTATGTGGGTAACTTTATGCAGACACTCTAAGGATATTTTGTGTAAAAAAGATATTTACATAAAAAACTCGAATTCAGCCTTTATTCATGCATGAATAGGAGATCTTTTTCAAGGATAATCTTAGGAGACTCTTCAGAAACTTATTTTATAATCGTCTACGCATTTATTCAAGTTAAGAAACATTTATTTGTAATGTGCTTTAAATAGTACAGTTGGCAGGAATTGCTTTAGATTGTACTCCAAAAAGGCGTGATTGCTACTTAGCCTTGTAATGTTCCTATTACACGAGCGTAAAATTTTGCTTGAATTTACCGGCAACACAGTACTACGCAATGGTTTCTCAGTGTGTTGCCCGAAACAAGCAACTTTTTTCTATTGCAGCAATTTTATAGCCGGTATTCGAGCAACATCACGTCTATCACCCAATAAAATTCTAGGAGTGTCACGTCCTCTGATATTAGTCCCTTCTCCCATTCCCCATGCCTCCCATTCCCCCCTAAATAAAATAATAGGCGGGCGCATAACCGCCATTTTTTTGCCTCCGAAGAGGACAGTATTCTCGCTTGGCGTCCTTATCGCTTCACTAATGATTTTAAGAAATCTTGATCTGAAGCTAATCCGGTCAAGATAAGAACAATAAGCAACAATAATATTCCTAAAAACACATTTTTTTCACAGTACATTCACAGGATGCCGTTTTATTCTGAGGATATCCTATGGATGTACTGGGGTAAGATGTGTTTTTAGGGCGGTTTCTTTTTCTTTTACAAAATGTCGCCAAAACTCAAATACACAGTAATAGAAGGTCTGAGAACACTTTATATTCACTTCTTGAATGATTATAGCAGTTTATCGCTAAACAAACTTCCATATCATAGTTTACTTAGCTAAAATTATGAAATATAATAAAACAAGTTACTCTAAAGTAACGTAAAACGATAAAAAAAAAATGTTTGTCGTTTGTTTATCAGAGAAACGCGCTGGGTACATGTGGCTACCATAAGGCAACAAAATGCCTGATGCGCCAGCTCGTATATATTGGAGCCTTACCCATGCCCTCTTCCCTTCAGAAAGAAAGCATGCTTTGCGCGCGAATAGTGATCTATTAGGGACGTGGCGGGAGTCTCAAATAAATGCGATATTTTTAATTTATCTCATCGTACACAAGTACTTATATGTTTAATTCAAAATCTGTAATAAAATGTGATTGTACGTATTTATTAGATGTAGATATTTCTCCGATTATTATCAATATTTTACATTTTTAATTAAATGCGAATTTTTTTGGGCCCTCCGTGGCCGAGTGGATATGTCACCACACTGCTAATTGCTTTCGAAGGTAGGAGAGCGGGTTCGATTCCCACGCTGGCCCTGGGTGTTTTCTCTTATTCTTCGTATTGTAATTCTGTCATGTGCTATCTGACGAAGATTTACCAGCGGACTATAAGTCAAGCATACAAATCTGATGTGTATATTATCAAAATGAATAAACAAATGCGAATTTTAAAAAACGCGATTGTAGGATTATCCGTTTATATTTTATTTTATCCACGTTGTATTTTTTCTTTTGTAAATTTTTGGATAAAAATACTTTATGAATTACTTGCTTAGTTTTAGATCTTTGAGATATAGCAATTTATAATAAGATATGTTCTTTCTTTCACCTTCACATTTTGATAATTGTACTTTTTTTTTTTTCGCAGTGGTTAGAGAAACGGCAGCCTTGTCTCTATTATATTCCCGGCAGTTCTGACGCTTGCGCATGATTACTGCCGGGTGATTGGACCGTATTCCCTCTTTTGGTTTGAGGCTACAAGAATATCAGCTGGTTAGGCAAACAATCCTCAACTCTACCATACCAAAGCACTGTGGCTTGCAAATTTTTATCTTGCAATATTATTTATAAGAGTTACAGAATATATGAAATTGAAGTAAGAGTGATATAGCGATACCTTTGTTTTGTTTTTAATTCAGTTTTAGTAATATACTTTAATATTAATCAACATATGTAATATTAAAAGTAGCCATGTGAACTCTGGCGATGTTAGCAAATTTAAATGGATTTTCATTTAATAAATTCCTTTATTAATGTGATTGAAATTCTAATTAATTAAGCTTTGATGTCTATATTTATGTGTGTGTATAAAATGTTCTTATTAATCTTTTATTCATTATATATGTATGTGTGTGTGTATACATAAAATGTTCTGCAAGTTTACGATATGGAATAGTCTTAACTTTATCATTGGATTCAGTTGTTTACATTTCTCTTTTGTTCTTGTTTGAACAGATATCTGATTATTAAGTTTCACTGAAGAAATATTTAGGAAAATGTTATGCGTAACAATAAAATGGCATCTTGAATCTAATTTGTTTAGAAAATATCCGCCACGTGTTCGGCGATTTTACCTACTGTGACGTACAAGGAATATTGTCCATTTATTATTCATCTGCCTGAAAAGCGAAAGACTTATCAACACGGACTTTTGATAATTCATATTGCCTCTTTATTTAACATTTATTTGTACTGACCATGTTCTATATCTTAACTCTCTCTCTCTCTCTTGATTTTTCTCGTTCAATATCTGTTTCATTATTCAGTTGTATTTTGTCTTATATCTTTTGCTTTATCTGCTACTTTGTCTTTCGTTAAAAAAGTTAGTATAATTATGCTAAATAAATCTCTCAGATTGCTAGATATTTCTAAGATCTTATATTACTCTACAATGCAAAATGAAAATTAAAATTTAAGAAAACTGATAATGTATAGTATGATTGAAATATATGTGTATAAAATGAGTGTGAGGAAGGGGGGGGGGGGAGATTTTACATTACACAAAAACAATCACATTTCTACCGTATTGTTTTTAATTTGGATTTTAAAAACTAAATTTATTTTTATAATTTTTAAATTATTTAGTAAAGTAAAAGAAATTTAATTTTTTACCTTTACAGGGTTTCTCAAAATATTACTCTAATATATTATTAAATTCTTATTTTTAAAAATTTAATATATTTAAAAAAATTAATTTAATCAGTACAGTACAAAAAAATTTAATTTTTTAACTTTTCGTGGTTTCTCCAAAAATCTTTCTAATTTATTATTTTTGGATTTTTAAAAGCTAAATATATTTTTTAAATCTTTAATGTAATAAATATAGTACATAAAGCTTAATTTTTGAACTTTGTATGATTTATCCAAAGATTTTTCTAACATATTATATTTAGATTATTAGAAACTAAATATAATTTTTAAAGTTCTAGTTTAATCAGTAAAATACAAAAAAAAAAAAAAAATATTTTTAACTTTGCAAGATTTTTGTAAGATTATTTTAATATATTGTTATATTTTGATTTTTAACAACTAAATAAATTTTTGAAAAATTTATTTTGTTAGTACAGTAATAAATAATTAATTTTTCAACTTTGCATGGTTTCTTCAAGGATTATAGAAATGTATCATAATATTTGAATTTTTTAGAAACTAAATACATACATATATATATATATATATATTTACATGATTTCTCAAAAGATTATTCTAATATTTTATTATGTTTTATTAAAAACTAATTATATTTTTAAAAATTTTAATTTAATCAGTATGGTACAAAAAAAAACTGGTTATTTTATTTTATTTTATATTTTTTAAACTTTGCATGATCTCTCTGATAATTATTCTAATAAATTTTATTTGAATTTTCAAAAACTAAATGTATTAAGGAAAAAAAAATCAATCATTTAGTACAAGAATTTTGATTTTTTAACTTTGCATGGTTTCTCCAATGCAGTTTCGATTGTTATATTAGGATTTTTAAAAACTAAATTACTTAAAATAATAATAATAATAATAATTTAATCAGTATAGTATAAGAAATTCCATTTTCCAAATTTGCATGTTTTCTCCAAAGATTAAGTTTGGAGAAATCGAATCTTCGGTTTCAAATCATTTCGAAAGATGGCAGCACCACCTTGGTTGATTACAAACTGGATTGGTTGAAAAACAGCTACCGACGCTATTTAAACCCGTATTCACCGATAACCTTAACCGCCAGTAATACTGGCGGTTCAGAAGCTGCCGGTCGATCCTGAATAACCGGGAGTGACAAATCGGTATTCACCGTTTACTTGGGAAGTAAAGTTGTTGAACCGAGGGTATTTCAACCCGCTTGAAACTATCAACGCTTATTGTCCAAAAGGTTCACGTGATAACCGATGTTTTTAGCTTCTGTTTATATTCATTTTTATCGAAACGATCGAAAATAAGCTTTGAATTTTAACTTGCATTTTTTTTTTTTTTTTTTCTTTTTAATTGCACACATCTTACATAAAAATAAAAATGGATGGAAAGAGTTCGTTAGTTTATGAAAATAAATTATTGAATAATTTATTAAAAAAAATAAAATAAAAAATGCATTTTACTTCATAAAAGTTACTTAAAAAAAAGAAATGGAAAAGGAATATTTTGCAGTTATCAGTGTCAAAATGTTAATTATCTTTGTAATTGGTCTAAAAAGAACTATTTTTTTAGAACAAATAAATGTTTTATGTGCTTAGATTTTATTACAGCATGCGAAACATTTCAGACAGTGATTTGAAAAATAAATAAATAAAACATTGAAGTTTAGAACAGAATTAAATAAATCTCACATTCTGTAATTTCACCACTATAATCCTGAACTTTTTGAAGTTATTTTCAAAGAATAAGAATATTCCCTCAAAATAATTACAGAATAATAAATTCTTATATAAAGAAATAAAGTAATATCCAAGAGAATATTCTCTTTGATAAATTTATCTATGCATGAAATGTAATTTATTTATTTTTGTATTTTTTATTTATTTTGTATGAACTTATCATAACAGATAAATTTTTATATTGGGCATTAATGCTTATGACAGTATTTTCTTTGATGAAAATATTCTCACAGATTAGTGTTAAAAACAGTAAAAACAATCATCCATAATTTGCCTACCTACTTCAAAATAATGTATTTAACTTTTAACAATATTCATTATAACAATAAATTTCTTGTTTTCACGTTAATAAAATTTTATTAATTTTGGTAAAATTTATTATGTTTGCATAAAGGGCAATTTGTTTTCACATCTCGAAATACTTTTTATTTTTGTTAAAATAATTACAAGATAAAAGGAATATTTTGTATACCACGTTTTTAAATTTTCTGTTGAATCATATAAACTTCACAATTCTAGGTATTAATAAGTACTTTTCAAAAAAAAAAAAATTTTTTTTTGATGAATTATCCCACCAACTTGAAAGAAAATGATCAAATGTGTAATAAAGAAAGCAATAGAAGAAATTTTCAAACATTTATTAATTGAATAAAAGTATTCAAAGAATGCATTGTCATCATGTTCTGAGCTATTCGAAAAGTTTCAAATGTCTAGCTAGTCGAGATGTTAGTTAAAAATCGATTGCAAGATTTATATTGGACAAACAAACAAGAAAGTGAGTTAATAAAAACTTGCTAAAAAAGTTGTCAGCCTCCCATAATTAGGGAATACATGAGGTGTACAATAATATTGATAACTTTATCACAGAAATGTTTGTAAATGGAATGATTATATTCATACGTGGACAATTAAAATAATTTTATAAGTATAGTTTAACTTTAGAAATTTTTTTATTCATTAATTCATCAACCATGAATATTCATTTTAAATAGGTTGTTGGTATAAAGGTTGAATAAATTTTTCATAAACCAACTATGTGAAAAATGCCAGAGCCGGAAATCGAACCCGGCCCCTTCCGTTTAATGTGTGGATGCTCTTTCACTGAGCCACCCTGGCTGAAAACTAGCCTAGCATTTCTCATATAACAACCATTGACAAGGTCACCATGGGCGTCGGCAGAATGGGGCATGGGGGGCCTTCTTTCCATGCCCCCCCCCCCTTGAAAATTCTACTAAGCATTTTTTCTTTAAATTTAAAACTATGCTATCAGAATTTTATTTAAAAATATATATTTTTTTTTCAGGTTGTGCCCCCCCCCCTGAAATTTTTTCTGGCGACACCACTGAAGGTCACCTTGTCTGCAAACGCAGATGTAACAGGTGAGACAATGTTAATCGTAGCACAACTCCATAGACCACGAAATTTCAATTTAGAAATTTTTTTATTCATGAATTCATCATCTGGGAATATTCATTTTAAATAGGTTGGAGTATAAAGGCTAATTAAATTTTTCATAAACCAACTATGTGAAAAATGCCCGGATTCGATTCCCGGCTCTGGCATTTTTCATATAGTTTCCTATTCAAAAATCTTAAAAAAAAAAAAAAAAAAAAAAAAAAATCACTTAAATTAACATTGAAATCTTCATTACACATGTTTAACACATTGGCATGTGAGGTGCCAGGTTTGATTCCAGGTCGCGCGTGTTGGCCTAGCCATTCGGAGTTTTCCATGCTTTTCTCCAAAACTTGCATAAATACGGGCTAGGACACATTAGAAAGACACCCGCGGAGGGCATTCCCCCTAAGGCCCAGGACCTACAGCAGTCAATCGGCCTTATTCCCAAATCCAATTCAACCGTGATCTACATATTACGTGAAGCTGCTCCTGATGAAGTTGTGGAACCGTGACAAAAGCCTTGTGAAGCTTCAAAGTAAGAGCTTTTAATTTTAAATATATCTGAAAAAGTCACTTAGGAAATAAGACTTAAATTATATTTTTCTTGGGGTGTTTAAAAAGTATGTTACATTTTAATATTGAAAGTAAAAAAACACATTATTTAGAAGTGTACTACAATACGACACGCTATTTATGTACATAATTTCTGAGTTGCTGCAGATACTTGTGAAAACATCGAAGTAATTGTTAGACGCAATGATTAAAGGTCTGCACGGGGCTGGGCTCAGCAGGCAATTTCTTCTTTTTTTTTTTATTTTAAGTTATAATTTTTTAAAAATACATCTGTTTCTTTTAGTACTGCAGATTGTATTATTTCTTTTAAACAGTGATTTTTTGCCATCGTTACCATTTTCGATCTGTCACCTTGAATGAACGTGCAAACATTTTTGTTTTTACCTAAATGTATAAAGCTGAAAGTTTGTCATTATATGTATCAAAATTATTAGATTTTAACAAAAGTTGGTATACTAAATAACTACGGCAAAATCTAGCTAATGCCATATTCTTTTAGTTCAATCAGATAATTGGTTCAAAAGATATTAAACAAAATCCCATTGTAACTTTAAAAATTTAAAAAGAAAAAATAAATTCATGCCAAAAATAAATAATTTCTTCTGATGTCAAAAAGAAACATTTTTTAAAATTAATTAAAATTGAGAGAAATCGTGCTAAAAAAAATGTAACAACTTCAATATGGAACTTTGATATTTCGCACCAAATTAGCTCAGACGTTTGTTACCATTATCTTTTCTTACGCAATTGTGATAACTAATTTAATTAATCGCCAAAATGACAACAAAAGTTAAAAATCCGCTAAAGCGCTCTTATGCTAAAACTATAACATAGAAATTTTAAGAAATAAATATAGTAACCGATGCTAGGAAATGAAACACAGTTGTTGCATGCCTTCGTATGGAAGAATAGATTGAAAAGTCCTGTCATACTAAATTAAATTCTGTTTTGTGCAGGGCATAGAGTTTTATACTTACCTTAAAAAAAAAAAAAAAAAAGATTAAATCAGGTCGATCCTGATTTTATCGTTTTTTGTCTAGACCAAGCCTTACATAGAAACTCGCTTCTTGGTTCTGAAGCCAGCTTAAAACTGGTTATGGACAATACAATGAACATCGCCAACAGATATTCACATAGACCTTGTATATATAGACTACGCCACCAACAGGACTTTCCATTATAGTGAATGTCTTCAACATGAGGGTGTAATCTGAAACCTTCATCCTTTGCGGCCAGCTCCGTATGTCACGTGACATAGAGTTGAGGACGATTCTTCCATAAGAAAGCACTTATTTTTGTCAGAATTCAAACAAAAAATTCTCCCCTTTAAAATGGTTTCTCACAAAAGAAATTTTTTTAAAATTAATCTATGACATTTTAGCTTTCCAACGATGCGTAAATCTAAAGGCTTAAATAAAAAGTATGTGTACAATACATAAATTAATAAAACTCAAAACTACTTTCTTTCCTACGGAACAATCAAATAATATTCATTCTCATCTCTCTCTCCAGGTCCGCATCACGTGATAATTTCGCTGGGTAAGCTACTTCATGTCGCAGACGAATAATGAGGGGGGGATGTGTCGTCTATCTATATAAGGTCTATGGATATTCACAATTCCTGTGCAATGTGTTTAATGCTCACTCTGAGATTGCTGATACGTAATATAATACCTTCCACCTGCTACACCGTGCTCAATTTTGTTGACTTTCTTGCCTTTCAGCATTAGTTAATTAAGTGTGACCTTCTTCAAACTGCAGACACCATAAAATGCAATAAACTCACAACAATTGTTTTGGGTCGAAAGGACACAAGATCCTTTGTCAGGCAAAGAAAGTAGGCTGCAGTTAAAACGACAACATGAGTACAGCACTCGTGCCTACCTTCTTCGTCTAATGAAGAGTTGTGTGTTCTTTCGACTCAAAACAATTGTTGTGAGTGTTTTTTTAATTTTATGGTGTTTATTAAAAGTTTTGTAATTATTATTTTAAAATGCCAGTCTGTGGCGCTTTCTTATAACCATTTTACAATGTCTGAATTTTATTTCATGATGCTTATACACTACTGATATTTCACAATAGCATTAGGTAACAGCTTTAATATAGGACCCCCTTAGTGAAATAAAAAATTTCGCAATTAAGTAGCTCAAATGATTTTCAGTAAGGCAATTGAGATAATTCACATTTAATGCATTGCGAAACTGGCAAAGAATAAAAGTTGCCAAAGAGGTACTACACAAAAGATGTGTCCATATTATTTTACAAACTAAATT
The DNA here is from genome assembly GCA_963930645.1 of Salticus scenicus. Classification (NCBI taxonomy): domain Eukaryota; kingdom Metazoa; phylum Arthropoda; class Arachnida; order Araneae; family Salticidae; genus Salticus; species Salticus scenicus. The sequence continues at coordinate 42,820,283 of OZ005658.1, forward strand.
GTGACAATAATAAATAACAGTATTCGATTAACTGAAATTAATATTTAAAAAAAAAAAATCTAAATTAAAATTTTAAAGCTTTTATAATATCAGTTTTACAGATATTTTTTATGAAGCAGGTTTTATGTCATTTTAACTATGAATTAAAATGGTTGTTATCTTATAAAGCTGCACATACCTTGGCAAAAAGTATCAAACCTACATTGGTTTAAAACTTCAAATTTTGCCTACAGGGTCCAATACTAAAGCAGTTCCTTAATGAGAATGCCTATTATTTACTAGTTAGTTATAGGGCGACTAAGGCACCTGTTGAAAAGTGATCATTTCATTTTATTTATTTCTCACTTCAAGTAATTCATTTGCTAGCAAGCCTGTGCAAAATCTTCGCACTCTATTTATCTCTTTGTTACCTTTAAAATTATTATTTTATAGACGTCATTTTTCATATGCATGAGCAAATTTAATATTTATTTATTTTTTTCATGTGAAAGCATATTTCATTTTATGCTGGGGGAAAAAAATGGCAACAATAAAAAAGTTAAATTTCTATTTTAAAGCTGTTATTTTCATATTTTCATTAATTTTAAAAAATCTAATAAAAAATTTGTTACAAATAATTTACCAAATAAAAAGGGCAATTTTTAGAGGCAATAGAAGGGGCAGATTTTTAAAAATGAGTATGAAAATTAGGTGGCAACCTGCGTTCACACACAGACATAGTACAAGGCACTGATGAGCTTAACTATATACGCTGATTTAAAATTAACTTTGCTTCTCTTCAACATAATAAAATTCGAATAATTAATGCCATTTATGTTTCATTAACAGCTGTATATCACAGTACTTTGTCACAGTTTGGATTAGCTGAGTATTTAAAATGCTAATGAAAATATATTTATTTAAACATTTCTATTTATTTAATTAAACAAGAAAAAGCTTAAATATATAGTGACAAGCAAAGCTTGCTAAGTAAGTAATATAATTGATATGTAAATTATTAAATATACATATATATTATATAAACTTTTACAAATAAGCATCTGCGAACAACAAGTTTTTGTATAAGAAAAATATTTTAATAATTTAATGAGAGTTATTTATAATAACAGAAATGTACAAATTTAATCAGTTTAGCTAAAAATTGGGATAATTTTAATGTACTCACCTTATTCATCTTGAATACTTGTATCGCAACATTGCTTTGCACAAAATTACATGTTACAACAATCACTTTTATACGTGTATGAATTCTTTGTGTATATAAAAACCCAAAACTCAAGTTATGATCATAGAAATAATAATAAGAAGAACAAATAATAGTATAAGAAATAGCATCCCCCTCTCCCAATCTCATTCAAAAGCACTGGTTATCAACTTTTCATAAATGAATACTGACAAAAAACCGCAATATAATAGCACTGCACTTAATCATAAAAAAAAAAAAAAAAAAAAAAAAAAAAAATTATATGTAATCTAAAGCTTTGTGTAACCTCTATTTTCAAAGGAAAAGACTCCAAATATACATAACATTTAAATGCATTTTTTTACAAAGTTATTTTTTATTCAAATTATTCATTTAAAATTAGAATCGCAGACAAAAGTATTAAAAATATAGAGCTCTTATACTTACCAATCAGATGTAGTTGGGTAAGGATCCCTTAGAAAGACCTCCATGAAGAGCATTCCACCTTGTCTGTAGTGTAGACAACTGGTCTTTGCCCAAAACATCAGCAAGACTAGCTAAGAAAGCTATCCCATTGCATTTACCTTCTATTAAAACAGAAGGCATCAACAGAACAACTCACTTGGCATTTGCCTTTAATTTACAATTAAATCGGATATAAATGTTTAGTCAGTCCAGTGTACCATTGTTTCTTTAACCATGAACATCTGATGTGTAGGATCTGCATATTTCACAGATAATGCGCTGACATAACCTAAAAATGATGAACTTAAAAAGAATAACATATTACTGTTAAATTAATATTGTAATTTAAAATATGCAGTTGCAATGAAATGTATATGGAAACAAATGATGTGCCATATACTATGTATCTACATTAAAAGGAAATATTCAGATTAATCACACCAAGATTACAAAGTATGTGACAAATGTTTTTATAGAAATATAGAAAGTTTAGCTAAATTAAATATATATTTGTATATGTTGCTATTTTAAATTTTTTGCCATTTGGCTATTAAAATCATCTTTGGAAGAGCCAATATTTACTTGCGATAAATGAAAAAATAAACTTGCTTTGACAAATATAATTATTTCGATTAAAAATTTCAATTTCACAAAAGTAAATATACAGTTACATCCCAATACTTTAGTTACATTTCTCCAATTTCATAAGCATACATAGATTTTGAATGTTAATCATTAAAGTATTAAAGCCCCCTTTTAAAAAATTTGTGTGATTACATGGACTAAGAAAATAAATCCATGCAGCTGCACTTAGCTTGTTGTGACAATTATTAATAAAGCATTTGCTATTATTATTAAAGCTTCTATGTGAGTATACAGTTTACCTATGAGGTTGCAGATTATTATTCTTTTTCGTTATTTACTTATTCAATAATTTAATATGTTGCAGTAGAATATAAGTCGATAACAATAAATTAAAGAGAAAGACATAAATTGAAATAATTTATATCGGATGGTATGTAGCAGAGAAGAATCAAGTACTACGGATATTAATAAGCTTCAATTTTTATCACAGCATTAGCACGGAGCAGGTTCGTATGTGTACAGAGATGGTTATATACCGTGGAAACTATACGATTTGTTTTTAACCATCATTATTTAAAATTTTGGTACAATGACATTACTACTTTTAAAGCAGTATGAGCGTTTTTTTTTAAGTAAACAATTCAGAGCAATGAACGAATCATACATAAACACAAATAAAGAAGTTATCTTAAAACATTACATATTTCCATTTTTTTAACAAAATAATTAACAGTTAAAGGAAAGAAAAAGGTTTTTTTCTCACTCACTGGAGCAGAGTTTGACATCAACAAGCGCCATTATTATTTTTATATTTTGCTTCGCTTCATTTATGCTATTACGCATGCTCAGTAACGAAAATTTACGGTTAACCTTCCTCTAAAGCTAGGTAGAGTTTCTGAGCCTGAATTCGCTTTTCAGCCGCGGTAATGTTACCTACGGTTATTGGTGAATACCATTTGAGCGTTCAAGTCGGGCTTTCGCGGTTAACCGCAGGTTGAGGTAAACGGTGAATACGACCGTTATTCGTTTGATAATTGTTAAAAATACACATCCGACATATGCATGACTGACGCTAATTATTGCTTACATTTATGTATTTATCTGTTAGGAATAAGAATTATTCAAAAAATATTCATTCTCTGTGTCACCCGGCACTTCAGCTACAGATCAAGTATTCCATACCCAGAAGTTCTAATACGCAAGCGTAGAAGACTGTCGTTTCCATAATACTTACCCGGCTACCGGCTCTCTAACCACGGCCTTATTCTTTTCTCAACATTTTTACGTAAAAGCAGAATTCAGAAGCAAAATTAAACTTACAAGGAAACATTCGAAAGGTGTCATCTTCAAAAAATATTGAAAAAAATATATGTGATTCTACTCTTTATAAAACACCAGAAAGTGAAAAAATTATCGGCTGAAATGAATCACAGCGACCTCAAAAAAATATCAAAATTAAGCATTTTCGGCGATTTATCGCTGTTAGGCGATAAGTTCGACAGCACCGAGATTGCTGTGTACGAACAGAACCGTGTTTTGCTTCTCCGCCAAGTTACTTAAAATCAATCACCGAACAGTGGGAAATCGCCAAATATGCTTAAATTAGATAATTTTTTGTGGTCGCTGTAATTTATTTCAGCCAATAATTTTTCACTTTCTAGTGTTTTATAAAGAGTAGAATCACATATTTTTTTTCAATATTTTTTGAAGATGGCCCTTTTTGAATGCTTCCTTGTAAGTACTTTATTTATTTATTTATTTTCTGAATGTCTTTAATTTGTTATATTAGATAATATTTTCATATCGTTTATGTTAATAATTTTCCAACTAAGCTTTATTAAATATATATATATTTATTTAGTAAAATGCATAAAAAAGTAAATTATATAACATAGGAAATGTTTATTTTATGTATATATAAATCCTACTTGCCCATAACCTTATTTATTCATTTTTTTTTCTTTCAATTTATTACCCATATTTGTTATTAATGTTTTTTTAATGGATTAGGATTCATTATGGGGAATTTATTTATTTATTATAACTTAAAAATAATAATAATAAAATGTTCATTACAATAGGATACACTTTTTTTTAATTACTATAATTTGGTCTTTCTTCCATTACTTATTTTATTTGCTTCTAAAAGTAAATAAATAAAAAAAAAATGAAAATGAAAAAAAATTGCAGTAAAAATGTAATTTTTTTTTTTTAATTACTTTTTTGAATCCTCGGCTGTAAACGGCTTTGTTTACATTCAAATATTAGTTGTGGACAGTGTTGGGCATAATTGATTAAATGTAACTAAATTATAATTATTTTACTGTCAATCAATTAATAAGTAATTGATTACAAATAAATCGAATTACTTTTTCAATTTATTTGTAATAATTTATTTGTAATCAATTACTTGTTAATAGATTGAAAGTAGAATAATTATAATTGTAATTTAATTGTATTTCATTTGTAATTCAATTACTTTTTAATCAATTATGCACAACATCGGTCGTGGATAAGAGGGATTTGTTGACTGTAATTCTTTAACAGAGCAATTTCATAAAAATGCAATGTACATGACATATGAATATTTAAATAATAAATATTGTTTCATGATGAACTTATAATTACAGCCTGTATTGGAGGAGCTCTACTCTTGTCGAAACGCCGTTTCTTGCCGAGGGTTGATAGAATCGGTCGCATACTCACCTCACAGATAATCATACAGATAGGACAGTGAAGCTAAAACGCGAACCGAAAATTTAGTAGCATCACTAGTGTCAACAGAGGGGAACTACATGTGTTAAGTCTACATGAATAGCATCTTTGATCGAAAATTGTTTTCCTATTTCACGAGTAGTTAGTAGCAGGTTTGTATGGGAACTTTTCATTTTCTTCACTTTTTATTGTTTTTGAATTCACAAAATTATCCACAAAACATTCACAGCTATTCTTATAAGTAATAAAAAATAATTTTTGTAATGTTTAAAAATATGCTTTGTGAAACATATTCATATTCAAGTACAAATTAAAATTACAAACTGTAATTCTGAAATAGCAGTATGAAATCATTAAATATTTAACGTTGCTCGGTTTAAATAATACAAAATGCTTTAAAATGAAAAAAAATTTTTATTTTATGTATATTTTCAAAGTTTTTTTCTTAATATTTAGCACTTGCTTCTTAAAATAAACTGCTTTTGACAATCAAGTTTTTAAACAATAATAAAGCTGCCAAACGAAAACGTATGTGCAGTTTTCTGTCCGTCACTTTTTCTACTACTTTTAAATTCACAAAATCATAACATTCACAGCTATTTTCTAAGAAATAAAACTAATTTTTATTATGTTTGAAAATAAATTTTTTCAAACACATTCGTGTTCAAGTGCACAAATTTATATAACAAACTGTAATGCTGAAATAGCAGAATGGTATGAAATCTTCAATATTTAACATTGCTTGGTTTTGTGATGTATCGTAGGCTTGAACTCATCAAGAGAAGATTGCTTTTCTTTAGAGAAATATTTTTTTATTTCTCATTTACAAACACTATACGACACAAACACACATAAAAGGTAAACGAAAAGACGTTAGTACATATTGCATAAAATGATCGCTAATCTTTGGACCAAAAATAATAATCATGAACGGCACTCAAGCCAGGCAAGCTATTCTCGGCGTTGCATCATTCCTTTCTAAAACCAAACTCAAAACTAAAGTCTCTCTTCAATTCGAAAGTCTTTTCACCGTGCTGAACAAACAGCGCCCTCTCGTGAGTCTTAAAGTCATTAGTCTGAAGTCATTACAGACCTCCTCCCTTCAGGGGAGAAACTTTTCACTATTGTAGAGGGAAAAGTTTGATTAAATGATACTTCATTAGGATAAGTCTATATTCAAAATCAATAGTTACAATGTTCAACATATTGGTCCATTTTCTTAATATCGTAATTAATTTAAAACAAGTAATAAATTTAAAAAAAATACGAGCAAGCACCAATTCTATGCAGAAACAGTACCTGGTTATATTTAAATGCACCAGACTTATCCCTATTTCAGATTAAATACACTATTTAACTTATTTTAAAATATACAAAAAATAAATACCAAATAGAAAATTAAATATTATTACACAATATACCTGTGACACTAAATAGATATGCAAAGTTAAATATAGATAGCAAAAACATATTTATACCACACATATATATAGCAATAATTAAACAAATACGATATATATAGCAATAATTAAACAAATACATAAACTTTTTTTTTTTAACTAAGGGATAAGAGTTAATCTATCAGCATTCTGAGATTGTAATTCTATACACTCAACAACCTCATAATTAAATAATCTGCATAGAGTTCCCAAAGTAAAAGTCTGGGATTTGGTCCCTTTGTTTTCTTTCTTTTCCTAAGGAATATGAATAGCTTTGTACAATTACGACTAAATAAGCCAGGATTGCGAGATAAATTCTCCTTTATTTCTTCAAATGCCCTTTGGCAAGAGCTATTCCAGTCAGTGGATTTTAGAGACCAATCCTTTAGTAAGTCTGAAAATAAAGTTGCATCTTCAGAAAATTCAGGAATGCATTTTCGATAGTATTCAGCTAATTTCCAGTAGTCTGTCACATGAGTCATAGTAGTATGAGACGATGAATCTTTCCTGTCTCGAACCTTCATTTCATTTGGAATTCTCAATCCTTGGCCCACTAAATGTCCAGAAATTTTCACATGAGCCCGAGTAGGTTGACATTTAGAAGGTTTAATGTGCAACTTAGTAGTACGTATCTTGAAGGAAATGTCATTTAGCTGTTTTACATGATTTTTCCTTGTTTTAGGAAAATTGGCGACTTTCTCACTATATGGCACTGGACACTTTTTATGGTCTTTCAATGAATTTGCCATTAGTTGACTAGAATCTTTTGGTACATTGTTCATGGGCTTGAATGTACTCAAGGTAGTCGAAGAAAGCTTTTCTTTCAAATAATTTTGTTCCTTCAATTGCTTCTCATAAGTTAAGCATTTTTCAGATAATTGCATAAGAGCTAATTTATTTTTTTGCAATTCAGCTGTCAATTGATCAAATTTAGCATTAGAAATTGATAGTTGAATAAATGTATTCCTAGTTTGGCGATAATGTTTAGAGTGGTTTAGAGCGTCAGATAGATACGGAAAAGGTTTAAATTTAGAAAAGCAGAATTTAATCTAAGATAGAAATTGACAAATGCTTGTCCTGTACGATTAAATAATTTTATGTTACGCAAAAAAAATAATAATTTAAACGTTATATTTCTTACATTTTACAATATATATATCTTATACTATTAAGTGAGCAATATTTGTATATTTCACTGTTCTCGAAAACGGTAGCTCGGACAGTCACGAGATTTAACACAAAGATGCGCCTCGAAGGGTCATTGTGCACATCGAAGTCAGATTTTCGAGTTTTTTCTTAATTAATTAAAATGTGAAAATAATAACCTTCTAATTTCTGATAAATAAGCCATTAAAATTTTAACATTTTATCCATAATTTAATTGTTGCCAATTTTTTTTCGACATAATAATAATAATAATAATAATAATAATAATAATAATAATAAAAACCGTACATTTATTTAAAGTGAGGAAAATAAATCAGAAAGATTAGAAAATAAATTAGAAATATCAGTCGCATCGTTACAAATAAGATGCCAAATGAAAGGGAAATTTTTTGTAAATCCGATGCATTTAAACAGCTTATCAATCGGACAATTAGATTTTTTAAAATTAACTAAAGTATAAATTTTAGGTGGCAAAAACAGAAGATTGTATGAAAACCGTTAGGAGAAAAAAAATGAAAAATCTGCTTCACATTAAGTCACATAATTTTTAAGTGGGATTAAAAATTGCAGTTTTCAAATTCTTTTAAATTTTCTCTCACGAACACAAAAATATAATATACAGCCTGTACCATACACGACCAACTTGCGTTTCAAATTTCATCAATTATTTTGGTTAATAAACAAAAGTTATTTTTTTTTTTATTTTTTTTTTTCAAATTAAGTTTTATTCTATCTTCGAAAAGATTTATGTGATCATAGATATAATAATATATATAGATCTATCATCCCCCTATTATCGTGCAAAAAGTTTGATGCCGAAAAAAAAAGCTTTATAATCAGCCATTAAGTGGTATTGAAGGAAAAAAGGAAAAAAAGAAGAATGAATTTGAAACTATATCTGGAGCTTTTCATTCACCTTTAGTAAATAAATTATTCATGAATTTTATTTGCTAAAACATTCGTGTATATTCCCGTGTGTATTCACTCGGGGAAAGACTGCCATATTTTGGTAAAATCGCCGTCTTTTCCCGAGTGAAAAGAAATCACTTTTTTCTCCCCAATGATCAATCTATATATTATTACTATATTTATGTATGTGATACGATACATTATTAATTTGGGTTTTAAAAGTTTTTTTAAATAGATTATTTAAACTCTTTGAACCATATTTTTATTTTATCAGTTTCATTAACAGATCCTGCTGGGCGATTTTTTAAATTTTGGTGTTGAAGTACACCGAACGTTTTTCGACAAGAAGTTTAATATAGCAACAGCCATTTTAATCTAAGTAGCGCATCAAATATATAAAAACATAAATGATTTATTTTTAGACAAAATTTATAGAACAAATGCAGTTTTAAAGATAGGAAATTTATTTCAACAAGCACTATTTTAAACCTAAAAACCATTAAAAATATAAGCAGAATATAAAGGATACTTATGTATAAACAAAAAAGAGTCTGATAAAATTATTAGCAAAATAGTCTTCCCCTTTTCATACAAAAGAAAAAAAAAAAAAATCCATCGCTAATATGGCGGGGCTAGGTTAACTGCGTCCCAAAATGACATTTTTATCTCCCCCATAGGTCAACTGCGACCCAGGAAATCTCCCCACCTATACTAAGTGCGACCCAGGAATGTTCCCCTGAAGATTCCCGCCAAAGAACGTTTTTCGCCAAAATCGCCAAAGAATTTTGCACATGGTTATAATTTAGTATGTGAGTAGTAATTTTTAATTTATTACGTAATAAATTTTAATTTATAGCGTAAGTTGCTTTCGATAAATTTTAATGTTGTTATATTCCGATGCATGTGTATGCAAATTTTATGGATGGTGATTAAAAAAAAAAAAAGATTAGTAACATTCGCTTTTCCTTTAATAATGCGATGTTTTAATAAAGGCAAAACTCACAGATTATTAAAACTGGACAACTAAATCACACATTTATTTATTTTATTTTTCTATGGAAGATAATTTTTCAACAAACCATGAGAGAAAACTACTGCATTAATTTATTTCATTATTGTATTAAATAAAAATTTCTTTGTTTCTTTGTGTGTGTGTGTGTGTGTGTGCGTGCGTGTGTGTATGCAGTTGTGCCAAATTTAGTTTCTGGGACCAAAATTACATTTATTTAATCGTAAATAAGAAAATGAATAAAGAAACTGACGTATTTTATCTCATATTTGTATGAAATCAGTGGAAAATGGCATCATGATTAAAAAGTAATCTATCTGTATAATTAAAATTCAAGGCTGTTTTTTAAATAATCCATAAGCGAAAACTGCTGCATTAAAAAGATGGTGGACGATATAAGCTAGCTCTTTTAAATTACTTACAGTTCTGAAAGTTTGTATATATATATATATATATGTATATATTGAAATGTGTCAACTATATTAAAACTTATCAAAAAATATTTAAATAAAAAATAAATTGAAAATTTTAAACATTTCTAATTGTCCCATGCTAATTAGTTTTTAAATTTTGCTTTCGATATTACACTTTTATATTTTATTAATATATGCTAAACTTAAATGGATATTACTTTGTGTACTGATTCATAAGAAATTTTTTTTTTACAATAGTATTTTTTGGCTTAAATATTAAATATTTGCGTGAAATTTCAGCATTTAAACAGGAAAAAAAAAAAAAAAAAAAAAAACTAAACTAAAATTAATTTAGCAATTAATCTGCAGAGCAATACCAAATGTGTTAGAATATATTGTTAAACTATAATAATTTCAAATTTAGCAAAAAATTAAAAAAAATAGTTGACATAAACGTTTTTAAAATTTTTCAAATGATAATAGTAATAATAAATTAAAATTGTGAATTTTATCTTTTTACTTTCTTTTATATTCAATAGTAGAAAGTATTGGATTCGTAAAAATTTTCGACTTCAGGTTTTTGAGGGATTTACAAATTTTGAGAGCTGTAGAACACGATTTGACCATTTTTAGAAAATGCCTGTCTGTCTCTGTGTGTGACAAAATTTTGTGCAACTGTATCTCAGGAACTACTGCACAGAATTTCATACAAATTAGTACGTAGTGACACCTTGTATCATATAGGGATGCTGCACTAAGCTTTTCGTTGAGCTGAAGCAAATGGTTCGTTACAGAGACAATTAAAAGTATTCAAGTACATTACCTCTATGGGGGAAATTGCAGGTAAGTAGAGTTTAACATCAATAAACTGCACTAAATAAAATGAAACGAATATATATTTTGTGTAATAGGGGAAATAAAATGTGTATGTAGGAGTCCCCCCTCGCGGGGAGTAAATTTTCATGATGGGTATCTTTCAAAAGAGCTCGCCAATACCTTTAAAACGAATGCTTGAACCATCGATCTACGATAATTTAAAATAAAGTTATCATTTTTTTTCTTATGTAATATTAAGAATAAAATTGACTTTTTTTTTTTTTATATTTAGTATTATACTACTTCTCTAAAATTGGAAATCGTCTGCATTATCATGAAAGATAGTTTTTTAAAATAATAGTGAATTTGTATAGGAAAATATAGAAGAAAGTCATGTGGTGGCCACAACATACTAGTTTTTTTAAGTAAACGTTTTAGAGAAATTTTAATATACTTAATGCTGATTCTTTTCAATATATATATATATATAAACTTTCACAATTCAAGTATGATAATTGAAATTTTGATTTTTAACGTCCACCATTTCCCAAATATACTTAGAAAAAAAAAAAAAAATAAAAAAAAAAATAAAAAAAAAATAAAAATAACTTAAGTGATAGGTTTTAATGCGCTATACACACTGGTATTCAAAATTAAAGGAACAACCTCCTTCTCATTTTCTTATTTTGGGCATAACTTTTAAACAAGTCAACATATGAGCTTGAAATTTGAATGGCATGTTAGTTATCAGATCATTAATCGAATTTTATATAACTTTAGCATAAGTAATAATTTTTAAATTAATAATTATTTAATTTTTCTCAAACGTAAGCTTTGGAAAAAATTAAAAATTTTAAAAAAGAAAAGAAAAAATAGTCGTAAGGATGCATTACAGTTAGGTGAAGACGCACATGCCTTCAAATGTCAAACTTAATCCTGATTTTTCTTTCTCTTTCTTTTACTTAATATGTATATATATATATATGTATATAATTACTAATTTGTAAACTATGAACTTCATCATAATAAAATGTCGATATATATATATATATTTTTTAACGAACCAGTTTTCATGTTTGTATGTATATTTCTGAAAAAGTTATTCTCATGCGAAAAAAAGAAGGAAAATCAGGAAGAAAAATCTGGTTTAATTCTAACACATGCATGTACATGAATCTTCACTGTGTTCATTTGTTTAAAAATTACGCGCAAAAGAAGAAAACAAATTATTGCTTTATTTTTGAACACTCGTGTACAGTAGAAGAAATTGTTAGGTATAATAATTTTTTAACCTGCAGTTTTGGTGACATTAGCTATTTTTAGTGTTAAAGTTAAAAAAGAATAAAAATGTAACAAAAATAATATTTTTTGCAAATTTTTACATAGACATGCATTAAAGATTTCAAATCTCTATAAATTCGATGTAAATGTTATTAAAGTACGAGATTTATCAAGTCTTTTATGCTGAAATATTACTAATACAATTTTATTATTCTTATTTGGCGATTCGTCGCACTTGGCGAAATTTTTAGCGGACGCAGTTGACATAAGGGATTAAAAAAGGCTGTCCGCAGTTGGTATATGTGGGGGAAGAAGAAATTGAAACACCTGTTATGTCGGGTCGCAGTTGGACGACACCGAATATGGACGAAAATTCAAAAGCCGCCAATGCAGTGACATAATAAAAGTGTGTAACGCGATAATGTTTACCTATTTATTTATTTTTTTATATAATAATCACTATGCTAATTTATCATACAAACAAATGAGCCTCTATGTGTTACTGCACTTGCACGCTGTCGAACAGAAATATTTGAAAAATTCAAATTAATACTTAAATAAATAAATAAAAATATGTTTAATGGGAAATATATATAACCATAAAAAGTTTAGTTGTCTAAAATACGGCAGAAATAGCGCTCATAGCATATTGTTACAAGGGATTAAGTCTTATTATTACAATGGGTAAAGTCTAAAATGGTGACAAAAATTCAAAAACCGCCAAAGAGAACTATATTAAGGCTGTACTATCAGGTTTACAGCCCATTAATTATATATAAACACAAAACATTAATTGTCTTATGCGACAGACGTAGCCGGTCACAGCATATTGTAATATTTGGCGTGAAATTGCTGTCATTTATGACCGTATTCACCATTAACTTGCACTCCCAGTTCAATACAAACACTTGAAAAGCATCTAAAGGCAATGTACAGCTTTCCAGCAAAATTTGGCACGCTGTTTCTGCCATCTAGCGTCGAGGATTTCATATAATCTTTGATTGGTTATTTTCGCCTAAAAAATCTGAAAATAACTATACCGCTAGATGGCAGAAACAACGCGGCATAATTTGCTGAAAATTTGCGCGTCGCCTTTTATACGCTTTTCAAATTTTCATGTTCAACCGGTAGTTGAAGTTATTGGTGAATAACAGCCTTAATGGTAGATTGGTTAAACAAAATAAACATATGAAATAACGTAAAAGCAAATATTATGTTGTCTAAACCCAGTTACATTTGCGTCCAGTCCGAGTTACATGTGAACAACACGTATAGTATTGTTCACATGTAACTGGGATTCAAATATAAAAGGGAAACTCCAATTTTTTCGATACTATCTATTTCGAAACTGTTATATAATAAGCACCTAAATGAAAGCTCTCAATGGTAAACTATTGTCACAGATAATAAGGACAAGCACCCGAGTTGCAGTGGATGACCAAATTGGTGCCGAATGCAGCAGGGACCTGGAGCGAGCTTTTGAACAATTTCAGTAATTTATTTTATGTTATTTTTATAAAGCTATATAGAAACGAGTTTCCGTTAAATTTAGTGGCCAGCGAAGCGGGCAAAGCCTGATAGAGTATATATATATATATATATATATATATATATATATATATATATATAATTCATATTCATATTTAACAACGTTTACAATCCAATTTATTTTCTTTTATTTATTTAATTGTATTTATAGAAATAATATGGTTATATAGCCAAAATAATTAAAGTTATTAATTGAATTAGAAATATAATTAAAATTAATTTTTATTTATAATTTTATAATGCAGTTAATAGCAATATAATTGTAATTTTACTGCACTTGCAATTTTATTATCAGAAAGCGAACACTAGATAAAACGTATAACCATTTTTCGCTAATACATAGAACCAAAACTAAAATGTTTAATAGAAGCTGATATATAGGTATCTGAAAATTGTAGTTCTTGCACAAAAGCAGAGCTACTTGTTGTTTCACAAACATCCAAATCGAAGTGGCCGGATAAGATATTGCCTGTAATGGGGCCCTTGATAGGACAGTACCGGAGGGGAATACACTGTCAAAAGTAGCGGGCACCTAAAGTAAGTTTTTAATTTTTTTTTCTTTCTTAAATACGACCGTATAATTTATTTCAGACAGCGATTTTGTATTGTCGCCTTTCATTTTATTACACCTAGATTTTTTTTAAGGTTTAGAAAATATTTTATTTAGAAAATAAAAAGTGTACGTGGAGATTGAAATGTAATAGTACTGGATATTTTAATTTATAGAGAATACAATGACATAGAAAAAGCTATTGTGGCCATTTTCTTTCTCTTAATAAACATAACGAAAAACGGATAATATTTTATCTGGTGACATTTGATATGTTTTGACCAATTAATAAATGTCTTCTCTCACCCCCTCCCCCTCTGGTATTAAGCAATAAAAAAAAAAAAAAAAAAAAAAAAATATGCTAAAGCAATGGAACAGCTTGAACCTCTTAGTAAAATTTGAAATTTGGCACCAAAATAGTGTGCTAACTTTTCGCCAAGATGTTTACTTACGCATTTGCGATACCCATTTTATCATCAAAATGAAAACAAAAATATAAAAACTGCCGAGGGGCTCCTATGCTAAAGCTATACAAAAGTCATTTTAAGAAGTGAATATATTAGCCTTTGCTAGGGAATGAAATACAATTACTCCATGCCTTTATATCCAAAATTTGATTAAAATAAGTTTACCAGTTTAGAAACACATCTGTCTTATCCTCTTTTTCTCGAAAATTACAATTCATTGCTAACCTTCACTTCATCCCTGTGAAAATATGGCAGAAACTTGATTTTTTTAGAAAGTACAACTTGAATGATTTTGATAAAAATTTAGATTTAGGGATATTTTGAGTTTACAATTTAATCTGAATTGTGCTCTTCTTTATCAAAATTGGCGCTCACAGGGAACATGCATTTCACCCAAGGAAAAAGTAGCTCAGACTTGAATAATTAGAAAAAAAAAAATAAATAAAAATAGAGGTTTTTTTTTTTTTTTTTTTTTTTTTAACGACATTTCGATATCAAATACCCTGATCTTCAGGAAAATTATCGTTCACTGGTGATTCGCACTAAATCCGGAAAAATACGGCAGAAATTTTGTTTTCTTGGAAACCACTGGAACGATTATTTGTTTTGTTTTATTGATAACATATACATCAGATTTGTATGCTTGACTTATAGTCCGCTTGCAAATCTTCGTCAGATAACAACAGATAGCACATGACAGAATTACAATACAAAGAATTGGAGAAAACACCCAGGGCTAGCGCGGGAATCGAACCCGGTCTCTTACGATCGAAGGCGATTAGCAGTGTGCTGACATATTCACTCGGCCACGGAGGGCCCGCTGGAACGATTTACATATATATATAAATACATAAATATAGTGTTAGATGTGTTTCCTTAGATAAAAAATAGATTTGATTAGTAGATAATAGATTTAAATGTTAGCAGGCGCTGGTGTCCCGTGCTTTACTGGAACAAAGCTTAACAGAAACACTGTTTTTCTAGAAAATTGCTAGATTTAGGGGTTTGAGATGATAATTCGATTTTAATTTATCTTATCTCTAGAAAATTAGATTTCACTGGTAGCCCACGAGACAAAAAAAAAAAAAAAAAAAAAAAATGAAAAATACATTTCCGAAAACGAATCACAGTATTACACTACGAATAATTTTAACAATGAAACTAAGTAAACTGTCAATCAGGTACTGAATATAAAAAGAGATGTTAAAGGATATTAAAATGCTGTACATTAAGGTTTAATTAAAACAGTGTTTTATGCTAAATATCCGATTAGTTAACAAATAATAATAACTATAATAATAAAGCTGCTGATTTAACAAGTAATTGCCATTATATTATTATTATTATAATTAATCATAGGATTCCAATGAAAAAAAAAAAATCGTCATTTAAAAGATATAATTAAAGTTGAAAAAACAAAAAATTGTTATGCGAAGATCTGTTCAGCCAAGCAGTATTTAAACTGATTTTACAAATTATCAACTGCGTTTCTTGAACATTTTGCACTATTCTATTCTATTATTATCAACCGATCAACCCTCTCTTTCAACAAAGACATATATCAACTGTAAACTTATTATCGGCACTGTCCGCTCTTTGTCAATTCGTTTTGGTAAAAGGGCAATTTTCTGTCTCTAATGATTTCGGAGTAGGGATTTAAAGTTACAATAATCAGGTTTGCACGTTTTAGAGATTTCTTACATTACAAAAATCAGTCTCAAACCGTTTCTAGAGGGTTTGTTTCTGTTATAAAATTCTGACTCAAACGCTGAGAAGGTTAACAACAACATTGACATTGATTTTATAACTTTTTACACTATAGATCACATTTTCATTTTCCCGCGGAAAATGATATAATGACGGAAAAATAACGTCATAAGAGAAATGTTTTCTCCGGTGCCAAATAGAGTACCTTTATAAACCCAATGTTTTAGTTAATAACTTCGATAATTAAAATGATAGAAATTTCTAAGCAACTGAAATGCCTTCCTTGAAGTAGTCGGAATACACTGATATATCTCACGACGCGGAAAACCCTGTCCTCCTAGAAAAGTCGTGTCGCAAAAAAAAAAAAAAAATAATAATAATGACGCCAGCGACACAAACTTTTTTTTTAAAAATATATAGAGAAATGTTTTAAAACAGAGTTGACACGCGTTTGGTTTTTCTTCTGTGTGGATGCGTAGATAATTATTTAGACTGCCCCTTTGAGAAAACTCTTTTGATATTTTTCACAGGTATGGTTTTTCTTCTGTATGAGTACGTAAATGTCTATCCAAACTTCCTTTATCAGAATATGCTTTAGAACATATTTCACAAACGTATGGCTTTTCTTCTGTATGGGTCAGTGAATGCTTATCCAAATTTCCTTTTACAGAAAATCCTTTAAAACATATTTCACACACGTACGGCTTTTCTCCTGTATGAGTCCGTAAATGTTTATCCAAACTTCCTTTTTCAGAAAATGCTTTAGAACATATTTCACACATGTATGGCTTTTCTCCTGTATGAGTGCGTGAATGTCTATCCAAATTTCCTTTTACAGAAAATCCTTTAAAACATATTTCGCACACGTACGGCTTTTCTCCTGTATGAGTTCGTGAATGTCTATCCAAACTTCCTTTTTCAGAAAATGCTTCAGAACATATTTCACAAACGTATGGCTTTTCTCCTGTATGGGTCAGTGAATGCTTATCCAAATTTATTTTTACAGAAAATCCTTTAAAACATATTTCACACAGATATGGCTTTTCTCCTGTATGTGAGTATAAATGAACGTTCAAACTTGTTTTCCGCGAAAATTCTTGAGAACATATCTCGCACACGTAAGGCATTTCTGCTGTGTGGATGCGTAGATGAGTGGTTAGATGTCCTTTTTGAGAAAATTCCTTTTGACATATATCACACGTGTGTGGCTTTTCTCCTGTATGAATGAGAGAATGAACATCCAGGCTCCTTTTTCGTGCAAATTTTTTAGAACAAATTATACACACATATGGCTTTACTCTTGTGTGCATACGTTGATGATTATTTAGACTACTCTTTTCAGAAAATCTTTTAAAACATATTTCACACACGTATCGCTTTTCTCCGGTATGAGTGCGTGAATGTCTATCCAAATGTCCTTTTTCAGAAAATCCTTTAGAACATATTTCACACACGTATGGCTTTTCTCCTGTATGGGTGCGTGAATGGCTATCCAAATGTCCTTTTCGAGAAAATCCTTTAGTACATATTTCACACGCGTATGGCTTTTCTCCTGTATGTATTCGTAGATGTGTTCTTAGGTGTTCCTCTTCAGAAAATCTATTAGAACATACTTCACAAGAATACAGCATTTCCTCTTTCTGAATGTGTACATTTGTATTTAAAAGTTTCTTTTCAGAAAAACCTTTCAAACATACTTTAGACATGTTTGAATTTTTTTCTGTATCGTGTAGATATGCACTGTCGTATTCCTTTTTGGGAATGATTGTAGAACCCAGTGATGCCAGATGGTCGAAAATTATTTCCCCAAATAGGTCTTAAATTTTCCCCAAATCAGGGTTTTTTTTCAAAAAAATCCCGAACTTAATTTCTACTAAAAAGGGAAAATAAAATTTTTTTCAAAAAGAAATATCAAGCAGATTTAAATGGATTTAAACGCAAATTTTTCCCCAAATGAAGGCAATTTTTGAAAAAAAATCCCCAAATAACAATAAAGCTATTGAAAATCCCTGATCGTAGGGATAAATCATTACGTTGCCAACATTGACAGAAAGTTAAAGAATTCCCCAGATTTGTCCCCAAAAATTTTAGAAATCCCCAAAAAATTCCCCACAAACATTCGGTCCCCAAAATTGTCCCCAGAAGTCTCAAAAATCCCCAAAATGGGGACAAAATCCCCAATCTGGCATCACTGTAGAACCGTATCCTACGGCGATGCGACTAGCGTCTTTAGAGCCTGTTAATATTTTCGTCTCTAAAATGAGGGATAGGGAGGGTGAATTGCTAGATGGCGCTTGTTCAGGTGCAGAACAATGATCAGCTGATAGCCCTTTATAACTATATAAGACGGATGAGTAATGTTTTTGAATAAAATTCTACATGTGTTCAGTTATTTCATAAAATTGAAATTGAAATATTAAACAAAATATGTGTAACATACTGAAAAATAAAAAAATAAATAAAAATACTGTTGATACTGATACTTTTACGATACTTCAAAAGGTATTATGAACACTACAGATTACAGCTGAAATTCAAAGACCAACACTGAATAAAAATATTGATATTAGTCCTTCATCCCTACATATTAGTAAAAACAAAATACAGACAAAAATAATTAAAAAAAAAAAAAAAATTGGAGGCAGAAAATTAAATTATTTTTTTTATTTTCTGATGATTTTAAACTGCATTATAAATTAATTGTAAAATAATAATTGTATTTTACATGATGAAGAATGAACTTTTCATATTATTAGACTAATTAAATTAAATATGTATTTTTAATTAAATTAATTATTATATGTAGTTATTATAAAATTAGTTTAATTAAATTAATTTTATTCTTAAATTTTTTTTAAGATGATGTGCAGAAAAAGATTTTCCACTAAATATTTCAAGAATATTAAAAAATCAATATCTTAAAATCTGTCTGGATTATTGCATATGCATTTTTAAAAATAAATTTTTCCATTTAAATTTATGAAAATTTCACTGTCCTTGTTGTACATAGAAAATGCTTGCTATTTAAATAATGAATAGAATTTTAAATGAAAATATTGCACTTTGTTCTTTGTTCTTTATTCTTGATTATTTATTTAAAATTATATGGGGTTGGTAGTGTTAGGATTAACGCCTTAACTGCCACGGGCGTATATATACATTTTCCAAAGCACGATTCTTTATATTTTACTGCTATTAGTGAAACTACTAACACAGTTTAACTATACAGTAAAAAAACTTTGAAAGTAATCTTGACAGTGTTTTCGAAAGTTTTACTCATTTCAGAGTTGAGAAATAACGGTGGCCCTCGAAGCGAATTTCGTAAATTTTTCTTGACAGGTAAGGGGTTAATAACAATTGTCCGCATTAAGGATCCGGGCCTGGGTGGCGTGCTATCCGGGGAAAGAGGGAGGTCTTTCCAAGGGGTCCCAGCTTCTACTCACGCGAGTTTCAGAGAATACTACGGAAAACTCCAAACGACTACGCCGAAGAGTGCGACCAGGGATTGAACAAGGAACTTCCTGTCTAGCTACTTTTGAAATAATAATTTTTAAGGCAATGAATGTGCCTAAAAATATTCAAATATTTTACACCTAACATTTCAAGGATATTAGAAAATAATTTCCCTCTACTTGTTGCATATTGAAAAATACTTATTATTTAAATATTTAATAGAATTTTAGATGGAAATGTATTTCGTTCTTTATTTATCTTGATCATTTGTTTAAAATGATGTGGTGTTAGGATTAAGAACAGCTGGCTGCACTAGGGATCTGGGAATGGTGGAATGTCCTAAATGGGGGGAGGGGCTCCAAGGGTTCTTACCTCGTATTCATGCGAGTTTCCGAGAAAATCACGGAAAACTTTAAATGCAAGGCCGAAGAGCGTGACCTGGATTCGAACGCGACCTTTTCCATCTGTCAGTTTTGGGAAAAGAATTTTTATGACAAAGAATTTGCATAAAAATATTCAAAGATTTTCCACTAAACATTTAAAGATTACCTCAATATCTTAAAAATTTTCTGGGTTATTGTATTTTTAAATTCGATAGTACATTTTTAATAAATAAACATTTCCAAAGGGCTCAGCTTGTATTCATGCGAGTTTCGGAGAAAACCACGAAAACTACGAACGACTCCCCGAAGTGTGCGACATGGCCCTCGAAGCGAATTTCGTAAATTTTTCTTGACAGGTAAGGGGTTAATAACAATTGTCTGCATTAAGGATCCGGGCCTGGGTGGTGTGCTATCCGGGGAAAGAGGGAGGTCTTTCCAAGGGGTCCCAGCTTCTACTCACGCGAGTTTCAGAGAATACTACGGAAAACTCCAAACGACTACGCCGAACGAACAGCGCGACCTGGGATTGAACAAGGCACTTCCCGTCGACCAGCTTTTGAGAGAAGAATTTTTAAGGCAATGAATGCGCATAAAATTATTCAAAGATTTTATACTTAACATTTCAAGTATATTAGAAAATAATTTCACTCTACTTGTTGCATATAGAAAAATACTTACTGTTTAAATAATGAATAGAGTTTTAGATGCAAATATATTTCGTTCTTTATTTGTTTCAAATGATAGGTTAAGAACAGCTCTCTGTTAGGGTTAAGAGCAGCTATCTGCACTAGGGATCTGGAGCTGGATGGAAAGCCCTAAATGGGGAAAGGGGTTCCAAGGGTTTCTAACCCGTATTCATGCGCGTTTCCGAAAAAATAACAGAAAGCTCCAAACGCAAGGCCGTAGAGCGCGACCTGGGATCGAACGTGGCCCTCCTCATCTATCAGCTTCGAGAAAAGAACTTTTACAACGATGAATGTGCATAAAAATATTCAAAGATTTTCCACTTAATATTTCAATGATATTACCTTAATATCTTAAACTTTTTCTGGGTTATTATATTTTTAAATTCGATAGTACATTTTTACGAATAAACATTTCCATTTCGTTGTATTCATGCGATATTCGGAGAAAATCACGGCCACAGAAAACTCCAAACGTCTACGCCTACAAGTGCATTCTGGAATCGAACACGGCATTTTCACCAACTAGTTTTGAGAGCAGAACTTAAAAAGTATCTTGACACTTATGAACATCGGCATTTAGTGATGCAGAAAGCACTTGCCTTAAAACACTATAATCTATAATACATAGATGACATTTTTCTTATTTTAGTAGATATCTGCTTTCTGAAACATTAAAAAAAATATTTTTTACATATTTTCTTTTTCTTTTATCATGGTAAATGGTAGTACATTTCATTACTAACTGCATTCATTTGAAAGATACTTATGATAACTGTATGAGCGTTTGAGAAAATGATAAAATGACACTGTTATATTTTTTCACTAAAAATTGTTATAAAATAACATTTTTTTTTTTTTTTTTTTTGGTTTAACACAATTAAAAATATACCGAAGTTATGCGTACTCTTCCGAACCTGATCGCTTGAAAATTCAACTTTGTTTTATCAGTAACAGGAATTTTTCAAAAGGCTTTTTGAAACTTTTTAAAATGAATCTGTAATAAGGGGCGGATTGGCCCACCCGGCTACCCGGCGATCGCCGGGTGGGCTAACTGCCAGAAATGGGCCAAATGATTTTTTTGACTGTCGTCATTAAATTTCAGTTGATAAGCAAAAACTAGTGTGAATATATACATAATATTCAACAAATAAATGCTCTAAATATTGAACTATGTGGCATACCGACTGCCCCAGGAAAAAAGTCCCAAAAATTAATTTTGGCCTGTACTTCTTCTTCTCCTTTTTTTTTTTTTTAAGTGGATGACTAAATGTTGAGGAAGCTAGTAGTCCGATCCACCCTGTCCTTAGATGACCTCTAGGGTTGGTTTGGGTTGTGGGGATTAAGGCCGATTTACTGCACTATGGTCTCACGTCTGAGGGTGAATGCCCTCCGCTGGGGGCCTTAAGTGTCCTAGCCCGTATTTACGCAAGATTCGGAGAAAACTACGGAAAACTCTTAACGGTTAGGCCGACGATCACGATTTAGGATCGAATCTGGCACTTCACGGTGACTTCACGAAGAAAGGGTAAATGCTCTCTTTCCCTTTTTTAAATTTGAAGGTAAATTAGCCTCGAATTCTGGGTCCAATTTTGTTATTTTCGAGCATGTTCCTACTACATAACAAAAGTATTATAATCATGAAAAAAATTGACTATTAGATTTTTGGTGCATCTGTACTTTTTTGGAGGTCTCTGGAATTCAAACTTTCTGTTTTAAGGTGATGTATATATGTGTGTGTACGTATGTATGTATGTTCGTATGTGTTAAGTGAACATGATAAAGTCTAAACTCTTCATTTAATTCAGCACAAAGTTGGTAGGTATGATGTTTAGGTCTGCGTCGCACAATCTATGTAGATTTTCATGAGCGTAGGACTCATGGTTCTTTACAGACACACGAAGAAATTCTGTACCGCTATTGCAAATGAACTCAAATTATTTAATGTGTAATAGCATCTGAATATTTTATCCTTTAATGAACTAAAACTTGATCGACTTATTTTAGGCCACCGCTGCCGTACGAATCGTATAGATTTTTATGAGTGCAGGACTTATAATTACTTAAACAGACGTTAAGAAAAAACTTTATTGTTTGCAGACTCAAATTATTTCAAGAGCGCATTATCGGAAATCGCTTGCTTAAAATTTATACTTTTTAACAGGGAAACAAACGAATTTGGAAACATTACCGTCCACTGTATAAATATATTTATCTTACAGAGAAAAATTCAAATACTCTGTTGTACTTTTCAATTTTGATTAATTACCGAATTATTTAATGATTCAAATTTGTTTAAATGCTGGACAATTACTACATCTTCGGAAGTCAAATGGAGCCACTTCAGATTTATTTTTAATGCTGTGGTTACATTTTAAAACATCCAAAGATCATGAATTCAAGACCAGTCAAACTTAAAATAATTGAAAAGATATGAAAACGGTTCACATATTGTTAAAAATGTTTTGATTGATTGTCATCAACTCATTTAGCATCACAACTAGAGTCAAATGCGAATATGCAATTTTTTTTTTAATTGTTTCAACGATATAAAATGCATGTTTCCTTTTGGAGTACTTTCCTAATCTCTGTCCTCCGTTGTGTTAAGTTTACAGAAATAAGTTAATTTTTATTATAAAAATCGAAACATTGCTTAGAAAACAACAAGAATAACATTAAAGTTAACTAGAATTTCGTCAGATTACATGCAGATATTTATTTAAACATGATATAAATGATAACATGCAACCCCCCCCCCCCTTCGACTCTAAAGTCAATTTGAAAATAAATATTACTATAGATGAAAAATTAATAGTTTGAATGATCTGTAAACTTGGAAACCCGTGTTTCTGACGATCTTTCTTCTATTTCTGCAAAAATGAATAAAGTTCATAATTCAACGAGTTATTAAAATTTTTCATTATTCAAAAAAATGTTTAATCAAAAATATGCATGTAATATGTTTAAGTCACTTTATTCTAACGCATAAAAAAAATGAAAATTGAATATAATTTTTTAGGAAGATATGAATTAATGTTTACCACATTCATTTAACGTTAATATCCCCATATTGTGACAGCTTATAACTTTATGAAATTTAAGAGAAATGTATAAAATATACCATTTTCCGAGATTATTTCATCCAAATAATTAAAAAGAAGGGTGGGGGGTACTATTAAAAAAATGAAGTTGATGCTAATTTGTATGTAGACTAACTCCTGGCCTTCCTGAGTTGTGCTTCTGAATAAATCTTAAACCTTAGTTCATTAGCTTTTTATAGCATAAACTTCAGTGAAGAAGGGCAAGGAGAACCTCGATATGGATGGTACCCTGATTAGGGGCCACCACTGAGACTTTCGCCAAAGGCCTTAAAAGTTACAAGTCCGCCTATGCTAGAAAGATGGCATTATTACAACGAAAGGGGAAAAAAAATAATAATCCCAGTAGAATGAGAGAGGAATGAACGGAACACAATGACGGATTGAAAGGTTTCGTATTACAAAAACATTTTTCACCCTTAACTATTTATTATTCTTGCTTTTTATGAAATTTTCAAAGCTATTTTTGAAGTCAATTTTATCAGAAATATTCCGCCTATGCGAGTTTATTTTTTTATTTATTTTTATGTTGTGTATTAAGTGTGGGCTAGCGAGTTCAAGGAAAGTCTACAAAACATTATTGAACTACAGGACTTAATGTTCACACACACTTTTTTTTTCTCTCTTTTCCATATATCAGTACAAAATTTTATGTAATATTATACTTTTATTGATTTGTTTTTGTGTTGTTGCTGATAATGTAACGGTAGAGGAAGCTAGCCTAAAATGATCCTAGTGGACAAAATAGTCCACGTATGTTTCCTTCGAAACAGGTAGGACTAAGGCTCCTATATATACGAGCTGGCGCATCAGGCATTTTGTCGCCTTAGGGATGCCACATGTACCCAGCGCGTTTCTCTCATAAACAAACGACAAACATTTTTTTTATCGTCTTACGTTACTTTAGAGTAACTTGTTTTAATATATTTCATAATTTTAGCTAAGTAAACTATGATATGGAAGTTTGTTTAGCGATAAACAGCTATATAATCATTCAAGAAGTGAATATTTAAGTGTTCACAGACCTTCTATTACTGTGTATTTGAGTTTTGGCGACATTTTGTGAAAGAAACAGAAACCGCCCTAACAACACTCTTACCACAGTACATCCATAGGATATCCTCAGAATAAAATGACACCCTGAGAATGTACTGTGAAAAAAATGTGTTTTTAGGAATATTATTGTTGCTTATTGCTCTTATCTTGATCGGATTAACTTCAGATCAAGATTTCTTAAAATCATTAGGGAAGCGATAAGGACGCCAAGCGGGAATGCTGACCTCTTCGAAGGCAAAAAATTGGCGGTGATGCGCCGGCCTATTATTTTATTTAGGGGCTCTAGGTAGCACTATACCGGATAACATATAAGGGTGATTGCCAATCTAAGAGGTAGAAAATGAAGACTAATTTGAAAATATAAAAATTTTATCAAAAAATTTTGAAAAAAATTCCTTAATTCCTTCTTGACAACTATGAATCTAATTTACTTGATAAGCTATCTCGTTGGTTATTTTTTGGTTGGTAATAAATTAATTTCAAAATTAATGTTTCAACGGAGCGGACATCACTGACCACGGAGTGGACTCTTATGAATATCCAATCCTGAAAGTTGCGTTGCAGCTCTATCTTTTCATCCATATTGTTTTACTTGTGTTTTAGAAAATAATCCACAAGTATTTTTACTTTAAATCTTTTGAAAAATGAAAATAACAGGAAAATAATTGTTAGTTCCGCATATTCTTTCATTTTCCTTTCTCTTTTTTTTCTTTTTTTTTATGTGATTGATGTGATATGTTAAAGATACTTGTATTTCTTTGCTATTTTTTCTGTTAAAACTTGGAAAATTTCTTTAAGTTTCTTCTTTGATTTTAAGCCTTTAAAACTTTCTTTTATTGGCTCTTTTATAACCTTGCAAAAAATAATACATTTTTCATTTTCTTTTGAATTTGCTTCTGTGATAATTTTTTTTTTCACTTTTCTCTTGGATATTTCAGAATCAGTAGTATTATTTTTGTATTTTTCAAGCTTCCTAACCAATTTGTTTGTTTTCTTAACTTTTCATTGTTCTTTTTCGATCTTTTTCTTCCACTTTCTAATCTGCTACATGATGATACAGTTGGTCTTGTTGTCAGAGATGGATTAATTTGTTGTAGTGTGATGTTTATGGCTGCTGAACAAGGTGTCTCAGGAGGTGTATCATCTCTGAGATATTCTTCAAAGATTATGCTGTTTCCTCAATCTCTCCCTTTGATTTCTATTTGGTTCTTCCATTTTTTCCTAACACTTCTTTTCATTCCTTCAGACATTTCAACTACAGTATTCTTCCTTCTGTGATATATTTATCTTTCTTTAGCTTTTCCTTCTTCATGTCTTGCGGGATCATTTCTTATGCTCCTATTACACACAAACATGTTTCATGCGACTTTCATTTCATCCAATTTTTGGAAGCTGTAAACCGAAAGAAGGTTACAATAGTTAAATCAAAAATTGCTCGAAAAACTGGTTTACACGGTGTACAGTACATGTCAAGGCACACCTATTTATCGCTGATTTAACGGGGATGACATGGGAGAGCGAAGAGAACAACGGTGAATGAATTCCCACCGGCGCTGTCTTTTCTCGGCACATAAGGAACTTTCTTCTCACTGGTTTATCACAGTCTGACTAGCCAGAAAAAATTGTTCGTATTCCCAATTTCTATTACACTGGACATTGACGTGATTTGAGCCAAATTAACAATTGTCTCAAAAGTTGTAGCGAAAACTTGTTGTGTGTAATAGGAGCATTAGTCTTTCTCTTGCACTCTGCATACTTTTTCTTTTTTGTTCTTTACATTTTTCTGTAGTTTGGCTGGAAAGTTTCTTTTGTTTGTTATTTTTCTTATCTTTTTGATTTTCAACTGCACCTTATTTTCTTTTTGACTGAGTTTGAGCTAAGGTTTTTGCACATTTGTTTATCCTGCATTGGGTTACATGTGAATTTCCATATTTCTTGAACGACATAATAAATTTCTGCAAAGAAAATAAATATATATTTTAAGTATTGTTTTTATAAAAAAGTTATTCAATTAATAAAAATACAAAACAATTTCAGTTTTGCTGTAAAACAAAAATATTTTAAATTTTTCTTCTTCTGAAACTAAATTTAATTATGTTTTTGCAATTATTTTTCTAAAGTGTTATGTCACCTTTTCTACATTTTACCTTTAAAACTTAAAAAAAAAAAAAAAAAGACATATAGTATAGATCATACCTTTTGCATTACTCTGTTAACAACACTCATAAAACTGTTCTTAAACTTATATTATACGAATTATGCTCTTACATTTAAACCATGAAGAGCAATGCTTAACAGTTCAGTAAAAAATAGCAAATACTATTTTAAAGAAGTTGAAATGACATTTTTATAAAATCACGAATAAAAATATAAAAGTTAAGGGGAAAAATATATTTTCATTGCACAATAAGCAATCAGTAGTCTAACAAAAAAAAAGAGAGATAAAATTTATTTATCAAATATATTTAAATTATTTTTCAAGTGTATCTACTTTTAAGATTAATTTTGAAAGTATCCACTCCGTCGAAAGAAGTGCCCACTCCGTGATCAAATGATGTCTACGGAGTGGAAGTCCACGGAGTAGACAGAACGTCTGATTTTGAATTTTAAGGAACAAAGCAACAATGTCAGGAACAATTTAACATTAGTGTCGAATTAAGTCATATAATCATTAATTGTAATAATAATTAGATAATAAGTAATCCTTATAATTACTTGTATACTTCTGACCACGGAGTGGACTGATGAGATAGCCAAATAGAGGTATCACAGATGAAATCTATTTTAACAGTACGAAATAAAGCATTGAGTTCAACACATATAGGTAAAAACAAAGATGGCTTTCCCCTCTTCCTTCTCAGTTACACACTGGTGACAGGCAGTGCCATCTACTGAACTTTATGGAAAATTAAATAGTTGTCCACGGAGTGGATGCATTTCATTAGGGACATTTCTTATAAATTAATTAAAAAAACAAGATTCATTTTATAACTCTAAAATTTAATAAACATATTTTTAAGGATAATTATGTCCCGCTTAAATCAAAATGTAATTAAAAAACATTAATACTAAGCTAGAAAATAATGCTATATTCTGCAGACTTCCCTTGGGGACAGTCCACGGAGTGGATATTCCAGGTTTTATCGATAGAGTTCTAAGAAAAATAAATAACATTAAAAACTTTTATAATAATACTGAACTAGAGAAAATCGTAATAAATAGCCTAGCTGTAAATTTTTTTCTGATTGAAAATATTTTATATTTTTGAGGGCTAAGGGACATGGTTTCTACCCCTTGTGTTGGCAATGACCCATAAACTAGTTGTACCAAATCAAGAAGAAGCAATGGCGGTATTCAAGCGATTACACTGTCTGAATAGAAATCTTTGAAAAAAAAAAATTAGTTTCGTAAAATATTTTATAAGTTAAGCACTAACTTTCCTGTTTATTTAAATACACAGTTTTTCATGTACAGAAATATGACTTGGTTTACTTAATAAAATATAGTTTTAGATTACATTACACTTGCTAATTTAGCTATATTTCTCAGCGTCATCCAGTAATATGACCTAAAATGGATATTCATGTTGCCGGGTAAAATGATCCATTATGTGAATAGTTTTGAATCCATTATATGGATCATCATGATCGGGTGTGGAGGAAATAGGCATTATTTTATTTCTGGCTTTAACTGTGGGCCGATGAATATATCTATTATGTTTGGATGGTAATTTTCAAATATTCCTCTCCTCCCCCCTTTTTTTTTTCTTGCAATTTATTTGAGACTTTTTTTGTAATTTTATTTAAAAAAAAAAAAAAAACCCATGCTGTTTCGCTGTTTGATTGTAAAATTTCATTGTTAAATGTCATAATTACTTTTATATCCTTTATTTTGCAGATAAAAAGCAATTTACAATTATTTTTAAATGAAGGATGACCTTTGTATCCTTTTTCAAAAATCTATTTTTTTTTCCCTTACTCAGTTTAAATTAAAAATATTATTAAAGTATATTTATGATGCAAAATATAGTGTAAAACACACTAACGAAAGGCTAAAGTTTTATTTTAACTGTTAGGTTATTTTTCACAAGTTTTACACTTTAAGGGCGAATAGCACTCCATTATAATCTTTTTTGCAAATTCTAAAACATAACAGCAATTTTATCTGTGGAATATCTTCTACTTCCAGGTGAGATCGCACAGACTTGCGACAAACTTGGGTGAACGTCTCCTTGGGGGAGGGGATATGCAAAGATAGAAAGAATTAAAGTTTTAAACTATTATACATTTTAAACTAATATTGTATATTAATCTAAAGAAAATACCATTCAAAATTCTTAGCTTGAAATAATTCTAAAGTTTCCCATGAAAAGTGTGTTTCACTGTAAGACGCTTTCATTACGCAAGAAACAGAAAACTGAACAACATTTAGAAAAAAAAAAGTTGTTGACTAGTATGCAGTGCTCATCTTTTTGTGATAAAATAATGCATTATAAATAAGCCTGGATTTTTGGTTTTAGCTAAACAGTTATCATAAAGTTAACAAGCAATAAAAAAGCATAGGAGGAGATCAAGCCCGCCATCTGTTTTTGAGAAACATTAGAACTTTATAAGGACCTGCATGCGGAAATCGGTAAATTTTTAGGTTGACCGTACCACTTGCTAATGTAGAAATAAGCCATATTCCACTTTGGGACATAGACCAACATTAAGACCGTGAATAACATCGATGTTTCTTGATCGTTATTTGAATGTTCAGCATGCTTTGCTGGCCTGACTATTTTAAATATAAATATGTTTCAATGAGTTCACAACAAACTTCATTAATACATGGGACTCTTTATTTGGTACATAATACTATAGGTACACGTAGTGAATACTATCGCACCCCACACACATATGCATATATATATATATAGTATAGGTCTACATGAGCCGAAATTTTGATGCCCGGACGACATAATTAGGCCGGCCCGCTCGGATATTAAAAATATGCATTTTTTTCTATGCAATACATATATATATATATTGTATCTACTTTTCAGAGGTTTATCTAGACAAGATATAGAGAATCCCTCAACAAATTTACTGATCTTTTAGAAGACAATTACTGATAAACAGAGATTTATTATTACATATCGACAGAAAGTCAAACCTAAATTAATAGTGTTCATCAAACAATGTAAAAGGTATTAAAAATGGCTAATACTACTAAAAATGTACATTAATGCATTTCCACTTATACCCCGTAATGTATCTAAAAATTATTTTGTTAACCTGTTAAAATAATAAGAATAATGTTAATACAATCGCTTTCAATATGGAAAAGATGCTTTTGCTCGTTTAAAAAACTGATTTCATTGCATGCAGTGCCCAGGAAAGAAACGGAAAAATACTTCAAAATATCCCTCTTAATCTCTAGATCCTACAGGCCGTAGGATATAAAGCCTAATAGACAGTAACGTATCTAATTTCTTTTGTGTGTGCATGTGAGCGAACTAGTAGCTACATGCATACCATTTTGAATAAGAAACCAGTTATACCCTTAAATAGTATTATACCACAGTGGCGCCGACTATGTGGGGGCTTGAGGGCTCGAGCCCCCCCAGAAAATTTTCTGTAAGGGATCAGCCCCCCCAGAAATTTTGAATACTGATTCTCTATTAAACAAGAAATTCTTTCCTCTATTTCTTATTTAGTTTTTTACCAAAATCATAGCTGTAAAGTAAGGTTGTTGCAATTGAAAATGGACATAAATCGACTAAGAAAAAAAGAAAGAAAAACAAGAGAGGCTGAAAGTCTCTGTATGGGGCGCGGGGTGAGTTCAGAGGAAGATAATTCCCTTTACTGTGCTACACTTATGGTTTGTGCATGAGGAGCAAAAGTTTTCAGAAATATCGATGCAAAGTAATATAACTATTTTTACAAAAGTTACTGCCATATAAATTCGATTTACATAAACTAAATGGCAAAGATTATGATGACATTTTCAGGTCCAGTTTTGGGGCCCTTTGCTACTCAGAGCCCCTGGCACGTGCCCCTGTGTTAATCAGGCCGTTGTTTGTGTGTGCATATGTTCTTTTCCTTGGGTAAGCGTGTGTACATTATTA
Organism: Salticus scenicus; assembly: GCA_963930645.1. Classification (NCBI taxonomy): domain Eukaryota; kingdom Metazoa; phylum Arthropoda; class Arachnida; order Araneae; family Salticidae; genus Salticus; species Salticus scenicus. The sequence continues at coordinate 42,851,319 of OZ005658.1, forward strand.
CACCATATTTGATGACCTTGTATTAGAAATGTGATGCCCCCCACCCTCAAAAAATAATCCTGGCTACGGCCTTGGTTCGAGCCCCCCCAGAAATTTTTTAAAGTCGGCGCTGCTGTTATACCAGTTTCGAGATGTGCTAAAATTATTTGCGAAAATCAGAGCGCCAACAAGCAGAGAATCAAACAATCAAGTTGAAGTTATAAACGCATTTTACCAAAAACAAACTTTCATGTGACACATGAACTTATAGAAATATGTAAAATAATTTGCAAATGAAATGTTTTATCATTTATCTTCTTCGTTAATTAACGAAGTCTAAAAAAATATCCTGTTCGACACGGCCCGAAAAGTATTTAATGCAGGCCTGGACCGAAGATACACAAAACAATTAAGAATGAACCTGGTCGGGTCCGACGATTAAAATGTGTTATATGTCCAACTCCGGCTCGTCACGAGACGAAATTGATTATTTTAGCTGTAACGAAGCTCGGGCCACCACGTGAAGACCTCTATTAAACACTTATATTAATTTGGCAAATTGAGCAAAATGTTGTAAAATTGTGACTTTAAAATATCTTGAATTTCTGTAGTCCGCCCTGAAAGTGGTTCCCTAGATTCCTGTATGGTGTGAGTGAGTGGGCCAAAATATTTTGTAGCCGGGTGGGCCAAACTGAGTCAGTCCGCCCCTGTCTGTAATCTGTTTTTTAAAAAGCCTTTTAAAATGTACCCGTGGCCTAAGTGAGATGTGGGCTTCAGCACAGTGGAGAAGTCTAAATTTCAGTACATAATAAGTAAAGAATACAGCACGAGCTGAGATATATGCCTAATAATTATAGTTTCAAATTCGCTTAATAAATTTAATACTTAAGAGTAAAATCGACCTTTGATAAAATAATTACCTATATATGAAACCCGTTAATTGATCTCTCAAACTTTCTGAATACGTTTGTAGATAGATATAAAATTATTAATAAAACATATTTTGTATAAAATTTTAACTTTCAACTTCAATTTATAAGTTAACGATATCAACTTTTCATGTATATTTGTGCGCCGGCCCCGGAACAAGCGCCCTCTCTCGACTAATACACAAAAAAATTTTGGGTCTATTTTCAATTTGAAAAACTGACCAAAATAACAGGCTCTAAAGACGCTAGTTGCATCGCCATAGGCTACGGTAGAACCATATCCTCTTTTAGTAGATGCATGAAGATAGGGCGGGTTCAGGCTTTCGACTGATCCCGCCTGAATTGATCCCGCCCTTCAATTGGTCGTGGAACAAACAATACGTCCAATCTTATGGACTGGTTTGGATCGAAGCATAGAATAATAATAAAGGAAGGAGGAGCGTATGCGTTTTGGATTCAATCTAAAAAATCTAGGATTGTCGGGTATAGGGTTGTAACAATGCTTCAATCTGATTGGTTGGTGACTCAGCTGACTGATCAGCTTGATCAGTTAGCGAGGCAGCACCCACAACAAATAGCAATAAATGCGCCGAGGGTGGATGCCTTACTTCAAGAAATTGCGAATCCAGAGAAACTTTCACCGGCAATTCTCTAGAGGGGGTTTGTATGCTAACGCAGTGTTCCCAGATTTGGGGACTTTTTTATTCAACATCCACCATTAAATTTTTATTGCAACAGGTGCCTAATCACATCGACGATTAATCGTCTATTATGTATGTCAAATTTTACTTCTCAAAATTATTGGTGGTAGTTGAATAAAAAAGTCCCCAAGTCTGGCAACACTGTGCTAACGTGACCATATTTTCAAACAGTGATTTGAGCAAAATAGCGGATAAAATAGCGTTTGTCCTGAATCGAAGTAAATTCCGAGGATATTGAATATTCCATTTGGGGACTTTTTCGAGGACATAACAGACCAATACCAATATGTATTATTAATAAAAATAACTCTGATTTATACATTACAAAATGCTTTGAAAAACATTTTTCGATGAAAAATTGCTGAGCCTAAGGTATGTTTATGCAAATTTAACTATCCCAACATTATTAAAATAATCAAGTCTCTAGAACCCATTGACACTTTATAATGATGATAGGAGAGAACACAAAATAAGATTATTTCATATTAATCTTCAGAATTCCACTTCCAGAAATGCAGAAATTATTCCCGATTATATAACTACAAGAAAGTCATTTCTTTTTCTCTCCCATAAATGAATCAATAGAATTTGTGGTGGTCATATAACTGCCATTTTTGTCAAAATTTTATTAAACAAGATTTTTTTTTTTTAACTTCACATAAATCGGGCAAAATAGAATTTATATAGGGGAGAGTCGGGAGGGATGGGACACCTAAAATTATTCTTAAAATAAACATTGTTTTTAATTTTTGACACTTCCACCAGGTGAAGTAACTACAGCCCCATATTTGTTGCTATGTATCATTTTAGTTGGATAACTCTGTAAGTTTATGTAACCAAAAAACTATTTTATAACACCAAAAGTAAACAGTTTCTTAATTTTCAAGGCCAGTTTTCAACGTCAGTCACTGAGGTTAGCATAATTACTTTCCATATTTTATATACTAATAATATAACTTTTATGAATTAGTAGCTAAATTAAGCCTAAAAGTAGCATGTGTCTAATAATAAATTATTATTTTTTTTATAAAATAATGAAAAGGGAGGTATAAGACAGAGCAGCTCAGTGAGGGATGGGACATGTAAGAAAAGGAAGAAGAAGGAAGATTCTGTGCATGTATAACTGAATGAAAAATTTCATGATTATAAGCTCAGTGATTTTAAAATTTAATATGATTTTGAAGCATACAATAATACTTTTCACATTAATAAGGGTAGTACTAGCATGAAGTGAAATTTCAGGACATATATTTTTGAAATTTTCTAGACAGAATTACTTTCATAAATGAGACGCCTGGATGTACCCCTTTGTACATGGAAAAAAAAAAAAAAAGCTATTGTATAAGATTATGCTGGTATTATAAGATTAAGAGGATAGAACTTATAATTTTCTTTTCTCTGAACTCAGCATCATATCACTATTTATATGCAGTAATATTGGCATATAATTTTCTACATTTAAATATATCACCAGTGGCAGACCTACAACTCTCGAGGCCCAGGGATCATTTCCAGGGATCCCGAGGCCATTTCACTGCCCCCCCCCCTAACTGGAACCCCTACTATTTAGGGGTCCCCTTGCACTTCTTCACTTAAATTTATTATTACAAAAAGGCTCTGAAATAAATTTTAAGATTGATTCAAAAGACAAAACCTAATAAGAAAGCACTGGCCACTGGGCCAGCTTAATAAAGCTTTACATAGATTTTTTTGTTGTTGTTGTCCCTCTATGGTCACATTCAGAAGCCAAACACTGAAAAAGAAAGACGAGGACAGTGATACTACTTCTGTATAAAGGTAAAGTTTTTACAGAGGCCCCCTCATGACCTGAGGCCTCATCCTTGGTACGCCACTGTATACCATTGTTTCTGAAGAGTAATTATTGCTTTCTTTTATAGTCAAAAGAAAATATTGAATTCATAAAAAATTTTACCCTTCTGTTTTTTAGTGAATTTAAACATATGTTTATGAATTTTATGTAAAGGAAAGTTTTATGTAAAGGATTTTATGTACAGGAAAGTTTTTTTTTAAGGATTAGCACTTTTTGAGCGGCTCAGAACATAATTTGTTTATTTATAGAAAATGTCTGTGTGTGTATGTGCAAAACCAATTTTTTGCGGAAGCTCTAGCTCAAGAAATAATGTACAGAAAATTTTGTCCTATACCACCAGGCAGGGTTCATAATTAGCAGTGAGGCATATTTTGCATCTAGAAGTTTTACATCAAAGTTTGGCGAGCATGAAATGAAACTGAAGCATCATTTTTGATACCTAATTTTTGCTTAGATTTTTGTAAATCAATTTTGTCATAATAATTTTTTTATTTATAATTTACAAAATGCGTTTTTTTTTTTTTTTTTTTTTTTCTGAGTTGTCTCTCTATGGTCTGATTTAGAAGCCAAACACTCAACAAGAAAGCTGAGGGCACTGGTACGACTTCTGTATATATACTTAAAGGTTAAGTTTTTCCAGAGGCCCCCCTCATGACCTGAGGCCTAACCCTTGGTACGCCTCTATATACCACTGTTTCTGAAAAGTAATTGTTGCCTTCTTTTATAGTCAAAAGAAAATATTGAATTCATAAAAATTTTTATTCATCTGTTTTTTAGTGAATTTACACATATGTTAAGGAGGATTTTATGTAAAGGAAAGTTTTTCTTTTTTAAGGATTTGCACTTTTTGAGCGGCTCAGAACATAATTTGTTTATTTATAGAAAATGTCTGTGTGTGTATGTGCAAAACCAATTTTTGCGGAAGCTCTAGCTCAAGAAATAATGTACAGAAAATTTTTTCCTATACCACCAGGCAGGGTTCATAATTAGCAGTGAGGCATATTTTGCATTTAGAAGTTTTACATCAAAGTTTGGCGAGCATGAAATGAAACTGAAGCATCATTTTTGATACCTAATTTTTGCTTAGATTTTTGTAAATCAGTTTTTTCATAATAATTTTTTTATTTATAATTTACAAAATGCGTTTTTTTTTTTTTTTTTTTTTTCCTGAGTTGTCTCTCTATGGTCTGATTTAGAAGCCAAGCACTCAACAAGAAAGCTGAGGGCACTGGTACGACTTCTATATAGATACTTAAAGGTTAAGCTTTTCCAGAAGCCCCCTCATGACCTGAGGCCTAACACTTGGTACGCCACTATATACCACGGCTTCTGAAAAGTAATTATTGCCTTCTTTTATATTCAAAAGAAAATATTGAATTCATAAAAATTTTTATTCATCTGTTTTTTTAGTGAATTTACACATAAGTTAACAGCATTTTATGTAAAGGAAAGCTTTTCTTTAAGGATTTACATTTTTGAGTGGCTCAGAATATAATTTGATTATTTATAGAAGATGTATGTGTGTGTATGTGCAAAACAAAATTTTTCTTGCATCCACGGACGGTCAGTGACGTCACACTTTGCTTGCGTATAGGAACAATAATCGTATAAATTATATTTGGTCTAAAACGGCAACAAAAATTCAAAAGTCGCCAAGGGCATTAAGGCTGCACCATGATCAAGTTTACATATTAATTAATTTATTTATTTTTCTATATACCAACTACTATTAACTAAGCATGATATATATATATAACCACAAAATAATAATAGTAATAATAATAATAATAATAATTGTCTCATGCGATAAAAGTAGCCGAGCATAGCATATTGTAATATTATATGTGGCTTGAAATTGCTGTCATTCTATGGTTGATCGATTAAATCAAATAAATATAGGAAATAACCTGAGAGCAAATATTATGTACATCACGTATAATGTTGTTCATATGTAACTGGGATTCAGATATAAAAGAGCTACTTCAAATTTTTCGATACTGTCCGTATCGAAACTGTCATATATGATAAGCATCCAAATGGAAGCCCACGGGTAAGCCATTGTCGCAGGCAATAGGGACAGGCACCGGAGATTGCAATGATGAACAAGGCACTGCCGAAGGCAGCGGGATCCCAAAGCGAGCTTTTGACCGATTTCAGTTTTTTTTTTTTTTTTTTTTTCCCATAAAGCTATGTAGAAAAGAGTTTGCCAGCGAAGTGAGCAAAGCCGTTCAAAATTGTTTAAGAACTAAAATATTATTCAACAATTCGCCGGGAGATGAAAAAAAAAACTTAAAAATTTTAAACACATAAATATTATATGAATTTCACCACATAATTAAAATTTTAATTCACCAGTCACCAAATTATTATTAGAACCAGATTAATATTGTGCAATAGTGAACTAAAATCATACAAAGAAAGGTTTCGAAATAAAATTCATAATGACGACCCAGTTTTTATATTTCCACATCGCAGTACTGTTTTAGTACAGGTACAGGATTCCTATGAACGAATTTTAAATTTTTATCGCCATGTTGACGATAACTTTTTATTTATTTATTTTGGCATTAAAAATAAATAAATAACGGTCAATTATATGTTGGTTGTTCACGTGTTCTAAGTGCCCAGAACTTGCATGTGCTGACGGAAAATAATAAGTTATTTAATGTTATATACAGATCGGTATTAGAATAAAAATTAATTAATTGCATATTTTTCCCGTAGATCTTTCAGTGAGTTACAAATTTTTTTTTAGTATACTTTATCAGACTCTGTTTTGCACAGCACCACAATGATAAGGTTTCATTACATTGGATATTACGATCTAACCGTCAATTCCCACACATACACATTAAAATTTCCACGTGTACGAAGTCGCGGGTAACAGCTAGTCAGTTCATAAATTATTATTATTATTATTATTTTTTTTTTTTACAAGTTGACTTTTTTATTTTATTTTTTATTTTTTACATTTTAAAAGTTGTTGATGGTTTTAGGATTGAGGCCGATTGGTTGCACTAGGATCCTAGGCCTGTGTAAGAGTGCCTTCCATGGGGGTTTTTCTAAGGGATCTTAGCCGAATTTAACTTAGTTTCGGAGAAAACCACCGAACACTTCGAACGGCTAGGCCGACGAGCGCGACCAGGGATCAAACCCAGCACCTTATGTCTACAGGACAGGACCTCTTGGCCGTTAGTGGATCCTAGCATTTTAAAAGCTAAAACTTTTATTATCATTATTATTATTGTAAGAATAAAAATTAAATTTGGAATAACGATTTAAATAACCACATTTTTCCTTTTTATTAAAATCGTTTTCATTTTTAAAAAAAAATAATGGTTCAAATATTTGAATGACTAAAAAATATAATTTTGCAGTGAAATACGTCACAGATTTATCTAAAACAATTTGCACTAACTTTTACACTGCATACACGGCATAGATTTTATCAGTTAAATAGATTTCTTACTTTAAAATAAACTGATTGACGTGAAGAGCCTGGTTCGATTCCAGGTTGCACTCGTTAACTTCATCGTTCGGAGTTTTCCGTTGTTTTCTTCAAAACTCGAGCAAATACAGGCTAGGCCTCTTTTAAAAACCAGTATACTCTCTTTTAAAAACCAATATAACCATTATTATCATATTTAGGGGAGGGGAGGGGAGGGGGGTGAATAAATGTGTTGATCATTTTGTAAAGAAAATTTTATCTGCATCACATTCATTTAATGAGTTTAAACTTCTTACAATCTAACCAAATAAAATTCTTTAAAATAAACATGAAAGCATTTAAAAATACGAAACTGTATAAAAGAAATAATTGAAATTTATTTCTAACATCGAAAATTATATTAAATAAAATTGGGAAAAATAAGAAAGAAAATAAAGTATTTTAGTAAATATTATATATACATATTCATATGCGAGTTTTATGACACCCCGTAAAATAAGTCTATTATAATTCAAATACAATTTAAATTATTTATTTTCTTCCCAAATTCGCTTAGAATTAATGTTGCTTTAAAAAGTGTTCAATAGATGGCGCGAGGGTCAGCCGGAGTAGCAGCTCAATTGGAAATCGGGACCATTTTCATAACGCTGCATTGGTTCTCCTCTTCTCTAACTTCATGGTTAAAGTGGCTCTAGTTTAGGGTGACCAGATTTTTTTGATGCAAAATGAGGACAAATTATGCGATGTCCTCATTTCCATGAGAAAAATGAGGACAGTTTTCTTTTAAAATGAGGACATTTCTGAGGACACAAAATTTCATAAAATATAGTATAAAATTATCTTATATTAACCCCATTTGCAACCATTAATCGTCACTATGATAAATTTATACTACTCATGAACTTATACAATAAACATTTATACAGACATTATTAAATTTACAATAAACATTATCATAAACTTGTACACATTATACTTGTACGCATCATAAGGGCCATGCTGTTCATACAACAGTATTCATTTCTGATATGCGGTTGTTACGAAAGTACCAAACTATTTCATATCTACTTCTATTAATATTTTTTTAAACTGTTTTAATACAATTGTTACTGTTGTAAAGACCAAGTTTTTAGTGCAAACGAAATCATCACTACTTCATATGAAAATGATCCAATAAATAACATTTAAAAAGAAAACGACAATCTGAACAATGTCGAAATTGGCTAGGAATAGGAATTGACCTCTAGTCTGACGACATAAAGCATTATTGTTCTAGTAACTGAGCTATTATGTTGACCTTCGAGTAGCACTATTTACTTACTAGAGAGCAAAAAATCGTGAGATGTCAACAAGGTACGGTCGGCAGCAAAAGTATACAAGCACTAGCAATAATCCCTGTGTTAAAAAAGGTATACTTAATACTGCTTTGTTAAATAAATCCTTCTCAAGTCATGTTAGTCAGTCTAAGAACATGATCCGACAAGGATTTATTCAACAAAACAGTTTTAAGTGTACTTTTTTATATCGGAATTATTGGCTAGTCTCGGCAACTTTTGCAGCCGACTGTAATCTGCGTTCAGCTCTTATCCATGACTTACAAGGAGAGGTCACGACACGGAAAATTCAAATCGAGACGAAATTGTGCAGGATTGTAGTATACTATGAGGGTAACAACATATTAAAGCAGTAGGACCCACTATCCACAATATATGTCAAATAAAACTGCTTCTGAAACTATTTTGAACTGCCGAGCTCGTAATTGGAAGATTGCGGGTTCGATACTCGAGCCAGCAAAAGACCGCCGTGTACACTAATGGTGACTGTTGCACGTAAAATCCATCGGGGCCACAATGTCCTCCATGTTCCCATCAAAATTATACCTCTGGGTGTCACCGAAGTGGGGGAGCCACCCCCTCCGTGGAGGATCAGAATTGTGATGGCATGTCTCTGGACCATTCCTAGCGGTGCGTTCCAGACCATCGTTAATTACCCATAATGCAGTACTAGTGCGACATTAAACCCTACCTACCTACCTAAGTTTAAAAAAATCGTAGAAAGTAAATTATTAATCAATAATAATTTATTTTTAGTCCTTATTTTTTAGAATGAAAAAATGTATCCGTAATTGGATAATTGTAGCATTTTTTAACGCTTCTCTATTATGATCTGGTCAGCCTAAACTAGTCCCGGCAATACGATTCTAAAAGGGAAGTCTCAACTGTAACTGAGCAGCCATATTAGTACAAGCACCTCAGTTACTTCACTTTTCCCCGATACCAGATAGTTGTCTTGCCAGGTCTAGGTAATTCCTTAGTTTGTGGTGAGTTTAACCCTTATACCGGAACATCGGTCTCTGAGACCGCTAACGGTTAGGCTTAGTGTAGGGACTTGAAGGTACGTATTCCTAGAATAAAGTACCGGCCCGTTTGGCGATAAACGTCAAAGACGCCAAGTCTATCTAACTGAAGCACTAGTGCGATGTAAAATACACTCAACCTGTAGAGGATGGCATGTCTCAGAGCAATCCTAGGGGTGAGTCCCGTACCATCGCCAATTGTCTACAGCGTGGCACAAGTACAACTAAAAACCGTTCAAACAAGGAAGTTACCTTTTGGAGTTGGAAGAGTGAACAGGGCTCGGAGCCGCTTAGTGTTGACGGTTGTTTGGTGGGGGGGGGGTGAGTTTTACGTCGCCCTAGTGCTGCGCAATAGGCAGTCCCCTTGATGTTGATAAAAAAAAAAAAACTATTATGAGAATATTAGGAATTTCAATTTTCGAGCGCTAACAAACACATTACGTAGAAATGTCAATAATTGCAAATTCTTTCTAAAAGTATGGTTTATTCAAATTTTTCTCCAGTCGTCAGATATATTTAAGTAGTAAGTCATTCAAAGCAAAAAAAGAAATATATATATATATATATTAGTAGGAAGGCTTCCAGAGTCAGTTAATTCACAAGCAAGACATTGAATGGAGTTTCCTTGAGGCGTTATCTCTCCTTTGAAAGGTACATTTTATCAGTAGATATCATTTTTCAAGCTTCAACTGTTTTTTAACTCTAATGAAATTTAATATTTATATACACAAAAACGCTGGGTTTGAATGGCTTTAAAATTTACAGAGTAGGATGAATTATCTTGATTGTAACAGTTAAAGGATTAATAAAATAAAATAAAATGAGACCACTATTAATACTCCTGTATCCTCCTTAGGAGAAAATTATCTCTGGTTTCTCTAGTATCTCTGATTCTTGGGATTTTGCATCTTTTAAAAGGTTTGTTCCTCTTACCACCAAAACTCCAAACAAAAGTCAAACAGAACAGCTTTCAATCAATAACGATGATTAGGTTACCTGCTTTCCATTTCAGCTAGTGTAGGTTTTGGTATATGTTTAACTTACACCCAGTCGAATTATAAAACAACTATAACAAAGGTGGAGGAAACTTGCCAGTGGCGTCGCGTGAGTGACGTTTCTGTCATATCCATATGTGTAGTTAGAAACAGTCCTTTATCATGGAAAAATCATTCATCTGATGGACTGTTGGAATGCCGTCATACCTACGTTGCTCTATAAAAAAGGCGAATCAACCAATAAGATAAATATATATTCCATTACAATGCACTGTTTCCAACCGCTCGCATAGCGATGACCAAAAACGTCATTCACGCCACACCACTGAAACTTGCCTTGGTGGGATTTTCATGTTGGTTTGGAGTATGATTTGGCTGAATGTTGGGGATCTGATGTTGGAAAGAAAAAAGGTTACTAGTCCGGGGTCTACTCTACTATCTTGTCGATTGTGCCGCTTGTGAATGCATCTCAAACTGCACGAAATTCGGTAACTCAATAGCCAAAACCGGGTGAGAAAATTTCTTCGAATCCGAGCACAGACTCATTTCCTGCAGTTCAAAAAATAATACGAAATTGTTTATTTATAACTTTGTTTTAGTGTGGTTACTTAGAATTAAAAAATTAACGCCGTAATTACATTCTTCTAATAATTTTAACGCTTCGTATTTATAAAAGTACTCTAAACTGGTCAGTATAATCATATTAAAAAAGAATAATTTCAGAAACCAGATGATTCAATCATATAATATACCAAATTATAGCTCTGGGGGTCACCTAAGCGAGAGAGGATTATAAGCGAAATTATGATGTCATGTCTCCGCACCATCCTTAGGTGTGCGTCCCAGACCGTCGCCAATTACCCATTGCTCAGTACTTATGCGACATTGAATCCAATCAACCGTATAATATACCCTGCCGTCGCTATAATACGTCATGTTTGAGAAAGTAATGGTATGGCTGAAAGAATCACAATTTATCGCAACGAAATTTCGCTAAATACATTTAGTATCTTTTTTCAAAAATAGCGGTCTGTGAGACCGATGTTCCCGATAAGCATGATGAAAACATGTTCCGGGTAAAGGGTTAACTAAAGAAATTATGCATTTTACACGTCTGAATAAAAAATATGAAAATGATGCCATGTTATATTGTGGAGGAATTTTAAAGGAAGTGTTAAATGTCATCAATAAGTTAAATGTATGTTATTTTTGTTTAATTATGTCGTCAATTTTGGCAAGTTTCTTTTAAGGAAGAAAAAAACGCAGTATAAACCGGCTTGAAGAAAATAGGTTTCTTCAAGTGGAAAAAATGGAATAATCAGTTTTTCTTTAAAACTTTATCATGTAAAGTTGTAGCTTTGTGAGATACAATGGATGCATTTTTCTCATAAACAACCTTAAGTAAATTTAATACCTATAAAAATTTAATTGTTAATTATATATGCTAAATTAATAAGAATATGAAATTTTTAACTAAGTTTTAATTTAACAAGCACATAGTTTTATCATTTAAACAACCTTTTCTTCTTTAAATGGTTGTAAATAGTATGAGTCACTTTCCCACTTTCTGATAAAAGAGCTTAACAAAGAGAACAAATATACAATAAATACTGTATTATACAAACTGTCATCAGAATCCTCATTTCTTTATTGCAAAGCATAGTATAACAAATGCAAAAAATTTTAGCAGGTGAATACTACAATCGGTAACTCAGATTAGAATAGATAAATGTAAAATATGAATTTTTTTTTTCTTTTTAATCTTGGAAATTTTCTAGGGAAGTTTTAAATTATTTTGGTGCACTCATACAGTTCATTGGGCATAAGCTAAGCGTCCATACAAAGCATTTCTGGGAGGAAAAAAAAAATCTGATGTGGGCACCACATGACTTCCTTATACACTTTTAGAAATATACATAATGTTAAAAAACATCGTCACTTGACACGAAACAGTTGGATAAAAATATTTAAAAAAATGCATGCATACGTAAAAAAATAAATAAAAATAATAATAAAATTGTGCCTTGAGGGGACTCATGTCAAAGTTGTGCCTTGGGGGGACTCATGTCAAAGTTGTGCTTTGGGGGGGACTCATGTCAAAGTTGTGCCTTGGGGGCACTCATGTCAATGTTGTACCTTGGGGGGACATGTCAAAGTTGGGTTTTGGGGGGACTCATGTCAAAGTTAGGCCTGGGGGGACATGTCAAATTGAGCCTTTGGGGGGGGACATGTCAAAATTGTGCCTTGGGCTGAACTCATGTCAAAGTTGTGCCTTGGGGGGGACTCATGTCAAAGTTGTGCCTTTGGGGGACTCATGTCAAAGTTGTTCCTTGGGGGGACTCATGTCAAAGTTGGGCCTTGGGGGGGGACTCATGTCAAAGTTGGGCCTTGGGGGGACTCATGTCAATGTCATTTTGAAAAGATTTTGTGTAAATTCTGGCAAAAGCAGAATTTAGTTTAGGACGGACGACTATCAGTTTTTTTTTCTTCCCAATTATAACATCGCTTTCAAATTATTCAATTATATTTTCGATAAATTTTAGATTTCGATAAATTGCAAGATTTGTCCAGACCGTTTTTGAGTTATTACCGTTTTTTGATACATTCTGGCCATAATGAACCTAATTTTCCTAAATATCTCCAAAACGGAAAATCATACAAAGTCCAAAAAGGGAGGTGCACAACTAGATGTTATAACAAACCTATGTACCAATTCGCAACTTTCTACGTCCAACCGTTTTTGAGTTATGCGACATACGGACACACACACATACATACAGACGTCACGAAAAATCGTGTAAATTCTCTTATATCTCTAAAACGAGAGCTCGTGTTAAGACGTCACTTGCAGGTGTACAACTAGACATCATGACAGTCACACGTATAAATTGGTAACATTCAGAGATCATTCGTTTTCGAGCAATGTGAAATACAAAATCCATTTCGCAAATCGGGATTACTATACTTCCTTATACTTTGTATAAGGAAGTAAAAATTAACGTAAATTAAGATCACAAATTAAACAATCCATAAATTCTGATAAACTGTAAGTGATGTTTTATGTTGTTTATATGCCTCTTAGAATGTCATTATGCTCTGTCTATCTGTTTTGGAAATTGTATATGCCACCGGTGAGCGTTGAAATACGGTACAGCGCCACCTATCGGGTAAAAAGATCGATTATTATTATATATATTTTTTTTCATATTTGATTTGCGCATGCTCTGAAACGTGTACTTACCACATTTCACTGGAATATTCCCAGTAGTTTTCTCTCCAGCATCCCTTGAACACTTGCAGTTTAATTATGGCCACCCTGTACACTTACTGTCAGATGTCAAAATACCAAGTTGTCTAAACATGCGTGACTCAGTAGATCTTAGCCTACATACATTTTGTGATGGTAGTAAACATTCTTATAGTGCAGTTATATATCTAAGAGCTGTAAAAAATAATGAAGTAAAGTTAAATTTTGTTCAAGCAAAAAATCGAAGCAAAAGGTGTCATCCTCAAAAAGTATTGAAAAAAATATATGTGATTCTACTCTACATAAAACACCAGAAAATGAAAAAAATATTGGCTGAAATTAATTACAGCGACCACAAAATATTATCAAAATTAAGCATGTTTGGCGATTTAGCGCTATTTGACGATACGTTTGCTAGCACTAAGATTGCCGTGTACGAACAGATTCGTGTTTCGATTTTCCGCCAAGTACTCAAAATCAATCGCCTAGCAGTGTGAAATTGCCAGATATGCTTAATTTTGAAAAAAAATTGTGGTCGCTGTAATTAATTTCAGACGATATTTTTTTCATTTTCTAGTGTTTTATGAAGAGTACAATCATATATATTTTTTTCAATACTTTTTGAAGATGACACCTTTTGAATGTTTCCTTGTTAGAAAATATTTCTTGTTTTTATTGGTCTGACTCGACTACAGCGCTCACATGAATAAACAAGGAAGAACACTGGGGAGTATTTGTCGAAAGTAGAGTTAAGGAAATCAGATATCTCGCTAAGAAAGCCGAATGGAGGCACATACCCAGCGCTTTCAATGCAGGAGACTTGCCATGTCGTGGTTGCTCGATCAAGACCCTGGTAAGGTCCAACTAGTGTCCGGGACAGAATGGTTAAAGAAGGATGTAGAAGACTGGCTTGAAATGCAAGTAGAACCTAATGAAGAAGAAATTTTTAAAGAACGACGAAAACATATTCTTCAGGCACACACCATTGATACTTAAGAATATAGATGGTATCTAAGGTATTTTTCCAGCTACACACATGTCGTAAGAATGATGGCTTGGATGATACGATTTTTCAAAAATTGCAGAAAACTTGAACCAAAATTATCAGGAGAACTTACAATGCTTAATTTCAATTTCCAATGGAATTTTAGTGAATTATTAATATTTCACTCCTTTGTAACTTCTAAGAAAACTAAATAGCCTGAGGTAAACTTAACGCTTACCAGAAGCGTTTTCTCGCCAGAGTAGAATAAATCCATATCTAGGAAGAATCAAGTCTACTCGTAGATCACGTAAAGTAACTCAAGATTTCATCCACAGCGTTTGCGCAGTGATAACTGTTGTCAATGTTAGTAATATAGGCACCCTAACTCATAATGCAACATTAGACTTCAAAACTTTCAGAGAGATGATAATTAATAATAAGTTATAAGAAAATTTTGAATTCTAATTATTAAGCATAGTCATTGCTTGAATTTCTAATTTATCTAGGAATTCTTCTACATTTATTAGAACATTTGAATTCTTCATATTTAAAATGTACATCAAAAATATAATTTCCCATGGATTTTAATATTCTTATAATATTACAATCTACTTTACTCATACATATTACTCGATTTCGATAATTCAATGTTGCATACAGAAAATGCAATTTATCACTAAAATTAAATCTTTCGTCTGAGCATAGCCTCCTAAACTAAATGCCTTCCGCATAGCTCGAAAACTTGGCAACATTTCAAGCGGTAGACAGCGCCACCTGGAACAGATTGTGCTACTTTTTTATTCAATTGCCACCAAGAGTTTTAAGAAGTGATATATGATACATATAATCGACATTTCTTCGATTCTATTCACCTTTTATGTATATCAAATCCCACTTTTAAAAATTTTTGCTGGCTGTTGAACAAAAAAGTCTCGCAATCTGTACCAGGTGGCGCTGTCTACCGCCAAATTTCCGAACCACGCGGAAGACATCTAGTTTAAGATGCCATGTTCTGAGTTTTTAATCAAATGCATTCAATAAAAATGCATGCACAGTAGGGGAAAAAAAAACGCAGCACTCGATGTAACTCCGCTGCTTTTCAATGCACAAAAATGTAATAGGTATCATTCGACGGGGAATTGAGAGTAGATTCAGAAAATGAACGGAAATTTTGAATTGGGGGGTCGTCTACATATTAAAACGCGCACCAACTTTGATTTTTTCAATGGTAATGCCCCATTTTTATTTTATATTTGAATTCCTGGGATCGAAAAAGTATATTGGTTGTATATTTTGCTTATTTTTTCACAGAGTTATAAGCGTTCAAAGTTTGAAGGTGCTAATTTTAAATTCATATTTCAAACTTTTATTAATATCTTCACGAAAAATAACTTGATCGATATAATTCTTTTTTTACGAGATACAGTGAAGAAACCCAAACATAATCCATCATTAATTTGATTCTGAAAAATATTTTTAATTCTGAAAAATATTAATAAATTCACATTCATAAAAATTATGAATTATGACCTATATTAAATTTTACATAAAATGAATCCTAATGCTGAAAAATATGGGTGTGCAAATTTGAAGCTCATTCCAGTTATTAGTTTTCGAGATATAAATAAATCTTTCTTTTGGAGTGGTTTAGGGGGCCGTCTCTTAAAAAATTTTGAATGAGATAAGGAAGCAAATCTTAAAAAATAACGGAGAAAACTGAACAAAATACTTTTATTTTTTATTTAAGGGTCAAATTATATAACAACAATGTCAAATGCAAAGAAATGAAACAAAAATGTTGATTTTTAGACATTTGTGTTAGTATCAAGAATTCCTGTTTTCTAAAGCCCCGCCTTTTATCGTTCTTCGAAACAAAACAATACAGAAACGAAAAGTGAATGTGACTTTGAGTATTCGTGTTAAACCCCTTATTTTACATTGACAAAAACATACACAAGTGGTATTTACTTCATCGATTACTGGTGATAAATTTATAATCCTTTAAACAAACACTAGAAGAAAAAATTAACTAAATAGGCAGGGTTTACTGTTTGAAATACTCTCAAAATAAAATACTTCAAAACAAATTTTCTGTACCACAATTATATTACAGATGGATATACATTATAACTATATTCTTTCTAATTAATATATTTCTATCCATAGTATATTTTATTGCAAAAATATGAACACTGGGTACATGCTTAAGAAATAAGTAACACACAAATTACGAAAGAAACGCCCACTGGCATTGTTACAGATTTTCAAATGATGTGAATCTACGTCAGCAGTCGCGAAAGCGTTAATTAAGAAATTATATTTTCATAGAAATTATAAAACAAATCGTACAGTTCCAAAGAGTTCAACTGACCCAAAACTGGTAAGTGCTATTAAAATTGTTTAATATTTACTTTATGAAACCTTACAATAATTTATCCGAAAAGATTTAGTTTATGCGTTGTTGTATATATATATATATATAGCTATATTATTTCAGTTTGTATATTATGTTACACGTACGAAAGAAAATTTAAGCTTTATTGGTGATCAGTATATCCATGATAGATACTTTTTAATTGAAAAATATTGCACTTTTATAAAAAGTATTGTCTGACCAATCGTAAGTGTAACGTATTTAAATAAACCTAAAATTATCTAAAAAAGTACTAAAGTATATATACATATCCAAAAAACTAAATCATGATAATTAAGATACTGCAAAGGTGTTAATATTTTTATTTCTTTTTATAACTCTTTTCTTCCTGAAATATTTCCGGTGTGAAACAGTATAATTTTATCTAGTTCTTGTAGGATCTTAATTTTATTTTTCTATATTTAGAGATAGCCCCCTAACACATTTTTGATCATAACTCTATGAATACTAAAGATAAAGTATACAAACAGTATACTTTTCCACACTGCCAGACTCTCAGAAATTCGAATATGAAGTCAAAATTGGGTGTTGCTATTGAAAAAATCAAAGTTGGCGCTCATTTTAATATGTAGATGACCCCTAATTCAAAATTCGATGACATTTTCAGAAAGTGCATTTCATTTCCTGTTGAATGGTGTCTATTAAGTTTTTCTGCGTCAATTAATAACGAAATACCATCAAGTGCTGCGTTTTTTTTTTCCCCCGACTGTACATTGTTTCTCTATAATTTACAATAAAACAACTCTAAAGCAATGTTCTTATGACTACGTTTAATTCATATTCATCAAATGGGTTTTTTTCTGATAATTATTTTAGAAATATATTTAAGTTCATACGCAATAATACTAGTGATCCGCAAGATTTTAAAGAACCAAGTAAGTGGTTCGTGGGATGTTGAAGTGCGAATTTAGTGATCTGTGTGGTGGAAAAATTTGGCGGTTATTTATTCTGAAAATATATCACACGTTTGTCATTTTCCTTCTATTGATACGTAGATGTGTAATTAGACTAAATTAAAAATCTGTTTCAAACACATTCTTATTTTTCTATATGAATGTGTAGATTTATATTTAGATTTTCCTACCAAGAAAGCATTAAAATACATTTTACTGACACAGCATTTGTCTATATAAACAGAAACAATGTATGCAAGTTTTTTTTTTTTTAATCCTTCGGAAAATACTTGACATATGTATAACTTTTCAGCGATTGGAATGCGTGACTGTTCATACAAAATTACTTTTCTAATAAATACTTTAGAAATTTCAGAACATACTTCATTTTTAACTTTAACGATTTGTATATACGAAATTAAATTTTCCTTTTAAGAAAATCCTTCATATTCTAAAAGATTTTCTCAAAAGGAAAATTAAATTAGATATATACAAATAAATATAAAATATAAATACGCTGAAATTTGCTATCTGCTTTGGTTGATTTTAGTTTGAAGTGTCACAAGAAAAGTTGTAACATGGCCCTAAATAGGACTTCGCGTAATATCAACCAACTTGTTATGTAAGGCATCCAGAGCGTATCCAATTCATGTAAAATCAACCAAATTTGGATGTAAATGCAACTTTGTGTCTTCAGCCATTTCATGTAATATGAATCAGATCTGGATGTAAAATATACATCCAGCACTTATCTAATTTATATCAAATCAACTAGATTTGGATGTAAAATATACATTCAGATCTCATCTAAATCATATAAATGGAATATATATACCTAGATTTCATCCACGTTTCATAGAAATTACGTAAAATCAACATAGCTGATGCATTTTCTGTTCTTTTTTTCTCTTTTAAGAATTTTAATTCACTTACTTTAAACAGGGGAGGAAAAAGCATTCACAGTGTTTTTTATAATGCAAAGATTAATTTTAGACATAAATGTGATATTGATTTCCAATATCATGATTTAAAAATATATGCTTAAAATCAATATCCTGTATATTTTACCATGTTTTTATAAACTTCGATTATTGTTTGTTTGTCCAGTAAAAATCTTGCAATCGATTTTTAACTAACTTCACGACTAGCTAGACATTTGAAACTTTCAGAATAGTTCAGAACACTGTTAAAATGCATTTTTTAAATACTTTTAGCCAACTGTTTCGGGTTCCTGCTGCCTTCGGCAGCGTTACCAGAGCAAAGCTTGCAAACGATTTGTAACTAACTTCACGACTAGCTAAGCATTTGAAACTTTCATGATAGCTCAGAACACAGTGACAATACATTTTTTATCACTTTTAGTCAATTGCTTCAGGTCCCTACTGCCTTCGGCAGCGTTTATGTGATTCAACAGAAATCTTATTTAAGAGTGATTCCATACTAACTCACCTAATGAGGGTTGCATGACCGACTCGGATTTTCTTTAAATTTAGTACACAGATTGATGATATAGAGGCATGAAAAAGTCCAAATTTTTAACCACTTGCTCCACTTATTTATAGATATACAGGTCCTCAAAGTTTGTCCGTACCCTCAAAATATAAAAAAAAATATGTTAATTATTTTTTTTTCTTAAAAATTGTATTCATGCAATATGAAAGTGTTACGTATCTATGGAAAATAGTTATTCCAGGCATTCAGAAAAAAAAAAAAAATACTACAATGTTTATAATGAAAATCGTTAAGGTACAGTACTCTTAGAAGTTGCAAACACAAAAATTTGATTTTCCCGATTTTTCTAAAATTTAGACATCAATTCCAAAAAAAGGAAAATAAAACCAAAGGTTTACTCAATTTCTGGTAGAGTAGAGGTGTTCACCATAAATTACAACACAATAAATTACTTGGGTTTCTCACTCCTTCTTGGAAATATTTAAGCTTAAAGACAAACCATAGGGCAAAAACATGCAATTTCGGCCATCTTGGCAGCCATTTTTCTCATAAAGTTGGAGCACTAGAAACTTTTTTATTTTTTTTAAATAAGCTACTGATGTGTTAGCTTTTCATGGGAAAATAGTATACTTTTGGTTATTATTTGCATAAAGAAATATCCTGCTGATAGTATATGCATGCTTTTCTCTAATACCATATATATGCTTGTGTTCCCCCTCTCATAGACTTAACATTAATAAAAAGGAAAAATAATAATGCATGTATTAATAGGTGCACTATCGATACAAGAATTTAAGAAATTTAATAAAAATAAAAAAAATAATTTCTACATTTTATAGCAAAATTAGATATTTGATGAAAACAAGAAATAAAATTTTTTCAAAACTGAACACTGTCCATTCGCAATTATAAAGTACTAAATAATTTCTTGAAAAATCAATCAAAACATGCATCATGTGGCTCCTGATGGCTTTAGTATTATATCTAACAGATGCTTGTATAAAATCTAGCATGTATCTGGTTTCTCTGGCCAGTAGAAATTTTGGCAGGGGCCATGAGGACGCATAAATTGTATTTGAACATCACGTTTTTCAAAATAGTTTTCTAAGAGAACTTCTAACCAAAATTTCGTATCATAGGTGCAAGCAAAATAAAAACCTTTAGAAATGTTAATAAGACTAAATTTTTGACATGTTGCTTACCTACTGCAGATACTTCCATCTGATTCGATATGTTTGTAGATACAATGGAAACAAAAAGCACAGATTTACTAATAGGAATAAATTTATGATAATCCCCAATACCCTCAATTCTTACAGCGAAAGTTAGTCTTTCAGAAAGCAATGCTCTTGTTTCTGCTACATATTCTTCAGATGCAAAGAAAAACTTAATATTTTAAAAATTAAATGTGCAATAATGAAACAAATAATGTGGAGAAATTATCTGATCCTTGTAAGGACGTTGCAAGCTGGTTCTGTAAGCAGTCCTTTTAACTGTGCCACCAGTGGCATCAGAGGGGCTTTTGCCATGGGAGGTGGCAAAAAAATGCCACTCAGCATTTAGTTTGAAATCATCTTTATGTTGGTATAAATTTAAAAAGGTTTTCTTGTTTTTGTACTGCACTGAGCTGCCGCCACTGAAATAAATTATTTTCTATATGTCTGGATATTGTGATGTTAAATATGGAATTACAGGCCTTTGAAAAGAAACTACTGCCACCGTATCATGTGTCAAATAGTCACTGATAATACACATAGAGATAACTTTTAGGTTATCATTTGGCCGATCATATACTAAAAAACGATGAAGTGTAGCTTGCGTGTTTTCCCAGTGATATCTCTGTATTGCATCCTGTACAATAAAAGTAAAACTTTCAGAGAAATCAAGTAATAAAATGCACTCATCTGGTTTTAGTTCTGCTTTTCTTGTTTTTAAATACTCTGATTGAGATTTAGCAATGTAATGGTGGAGGACTAGGTGGTTTGCAAAGGACTTCATTTTCAATAAAAGTTCCGATTTAAAATCAGGTGCACACAAAGTAATTTAATGAGTGTTGAATGGACTGTAGTTATCCACCGACGAAATATCACTTCAGATTCTTCATCATAATCATCCATTAACATATCTAAAACTTCTTCAAATACAGTTCAGCGTGAACACTGGGAACAAAATCCTAACATACATGCTTCATTGTTAATGTCACACACATAATGAGACAAAAAAATCACTGATAGAAGGTTTAATAGATTGTTTTAGAGATGCCAACATTAGCCTGTCATTTTGGTGAATCATACAGACATAGACTAAATGAGCTCCTGTACTATCAGCTAACACAGACCACTTCGGTCGCAAATCAGCAAATTTAGTTAATCCAATCTTGTGATTGGGATATTCCTGTTTAAAATGTGTGTACGCGCTTCTTTGAGATTACATAAAATGAGGTGTTTCTGTTTTGTAAATATTTTATTTTTTCACTAAATACTAACTTGAATTTTTAAAAATTAAAAGGTTTCCTACATCTTTCTTTAAGAAATCACAAAAATAGAGTACACATTTGTTTTCTTTTAATACCAGAATATAATAAAATCAGAATGTTCTTCCCTTATTCAATGCTTCATTCACCTAATAACACTATTTCTAAAAGCAACTAAGTGACGTTCAGAGGGTAAATAAAGTCTGATACATGTATTAAATCAATATTTATATAATATTCAATAAGTTTTGTTTTTTTACATCTTTTTAACATTTTCCAACAAGCCTGAAAAGTGTTTATGACTTTGGTTTGTCTGTCAGTCTGTCTGTCAGCGCTCTAACTCCCGTAAATATTTATGGAATTTCTTGAAACTGATATATGTTATTCAAGTTCACTATCGGACGTTCATTATTGAAAATGGAGTTTATACCTCTACTGGTTTGTGTACAGGGACACCCGAAAGTATTTCAAAGCATTGTGTTATATGAGAGGTATTTCTACAAACCATATCCACATACTTTTACTGTAGACATATCTTAATGAAATTGAAATATGTTATTCAAGTTCACTATCGGACGTTCCCTATTGAAAATGGAGTTTATACCGCTACTGGTTTGTGTACAGGGACACCCGAAAGTATTTCAAAGCATTGTGTTCTATGAGAGGTATTTTTATAAACCATTTTTTCATACCTTTACTGTAGACATATCTTAATGAAATTGAAATATGTTATTCAAATTCACCATCGGATGTTTCCTGTATAAAATGGAGGAAATACTAGTATCGGTTTATGTACAGGGACACTCAAAAGTATTCCAAAGCATTGCGTTCTATGAGAGATATTTCTATAAACCAAATTTTAATAACTTTACTTTCCACGAAGTTTTTGGAAATTGAAATATGTGATTTATATGCACAAAAGAATGCTTTGTACAGAATATAGCATGATTAGCATTAGATTTACATGGTGGCACAAAAATATCCAGTTACATTAAGAGCGATTAATAAAAAATTGCTAGAATTCTACTTTCGTTTACGTTAAGCGTTTTTAACACTTTCTAACATTTTTTAAGTGTGAATATGATTTCAGTTTTGTGTATCTGCGTGTCCGTCTGTCTGCCTGCCTGTCGAAGCTCCAACTCCTGTAAATATTTATGGAATTTCATGAAACTGATATATGTTATTCAAATTCACTGTCGGATGTTCCCTATTGAAAATGGAGTTTATACCTCTACTGGTTTGTGTACAGGGACACCCGAAAGTAATTCAAAAAATTGTATTCTATGAGAGGTATTTCTATAAACCATGTTTTCATACCTTTACTGTAGACATATCTCAATTAAATTGAAATATGTTATTCAAGTTCACTATTGGATGTTTCCTGTATGAAATGGAGGAAATACCACCGCCGATTTATGTACAGTGAAACTTAAAAGTATTCCAAAGCATTGCGTTCTATGAGAGATATTTCTATAAATCAAATTTTAGTAACTTTACTTTTCACGAAATTTTAGGAAATTGAAATGTGTTATTTATATGCACAAAAAATGCTTTGCATAGAATATAGCATGATTAGCATTAGATTTACAGGGTGACACAAAAATATCCATTTATATTAAGAGCTATTAATAAAAAATTGCAAGAATTGTACTTTCGTTTACATTAAGCGTTTTTAACAATTTCTAACATTTTTAAGTGGGAATATGATTTCAGTTGGTGTATCTGTCCATCTGTCTGCCCGCGCTCTAACTTCTGTAAATATTTATGGAATTTCTCGAAACTGATATATTTTATTGAAGTTCACTATCGAATGTTCCATATTGAAAATGGAGTGAATATCTCTTCTGGTTTGTGTACAGGGACACCCAAAAGCATTGTGATTGTGTTCTATGAGTGTTATGTTTATAAATATTTTCCTATAGAATGTTCCCCATTTAAAATGAAATTAATAGGTCCTATATAACTAGTTTGTTTACAGGGACAACAACAACAACAACAACAACAAGTAAAAAAGCCAATGCATTATGTTTTAGGACAGATTTTTTTGTAAGTTATATTTAAAAATCTTTCTACTGTAAAAATCATAAAAATATTGAAATGTATTGTTAATATTTTAAAATAATGTTTTGTATAGAATATGATATGATTAACTTTCTGATTTACAGGGCTACACTAAAATATTCAGAAAGATCAAAAGCTGTAATTATAATCTAATGGCAGCATTTTCTTTTGTGTTAAGCCTTTTTAACATTTTCCAAAACGCCTAAGAGTAATTTTAATATTAATTAGTCTATCTGTATATTTTTCAGTCCTTCAGTCCGTTGTGTGATAACGTAGGCAAAGAATATTAAAAGTTATTCGGTACAACAATTATGTACAGTAGGAGAGTGTTACTAATCAATGCGGACTGCATGATTTTTCTTTCTTGTTTTATTAAGGTTAAGTCTGTGAGAGGGGAAACACAAGCATATGGTATTAGAGAAGAAGAAAACATGCATATACTATCAGCAAGATATCTTTTTATGCAAATAATAACCAAAAGTAAACTATTTTCCTGTGAATAGCTAAGCATCAGTAGCTTATTTAAAAAATATATAAAAGTTTCTAGTGTTCCCCTTTTATGAGAAAAATGGCTGCCAAGATGGCCGAAATTGCACGTTTTTGCCCTATGGTTTGTCTTTAAGCTTAAATATTTCCAAGAAGGAGTGAGTTTTTTAGGTGAGTTGGTATTTAATCACTTTTAACTAACTTCTAGCTAGACATTTGGAACTTTCTGAATAGTTCAGAACACGGTGAAAATGCATTTTTTAATACTTTTAGTCAACTGTTTCAGGTCCCTACCGCCTTCGGCAGCGTTTATATGATTCAACAGAAAATTTATTTAACTAACTTCTCGACTAGCTAGACATTTGAAACTTTCAGAATAGTTCAGAACACTGTGAATGTGCAATTTTTAAATACCTATAACCAACTGTTTCGGGTCCCTTCTGCCTTCGGCAGCGTTACCAGTACAAAGCTTGCAAGCGATTTTTCACTAACTTCTCGGCCATTTGAAACTTTTATTATAGCTCAAAACACAACAATAATTCTTTTAGCCAATTGTTCCGGGTTACCGCTACCTTCGGTAGCGTTTATATGATTCAACAGAAAATTTAAAAACATTGTATAAAAAATATTTCTTTTTATGTTGTAATTATTTGTCTAAAATTAATATTTGCATAATAAAAAGCAAGGTCAGTGCTTTTGGCACACCTGTTTAAAATAAGTGCATTAAAAGACTTAAAAGAGAAAGAAAAAAAAAAAAAAAGAGAAAAGAAAACAGCATCAGTTATGTTGATTTTATGTAATATCTATAAAACTGGGATGAAATCTAAATTTATATTCCCTAGCAAATTTTGGTAGATTTTAACGGAATTCTTTACCCAGGTAGAAAATTTGGCAAGATAGCTTTTTTTTTTTTTTTTCAGATCACAACTGGAACTTTTTCAGATAAAATTTTGTATATCATCTTATTAGAGTATGAGACATATTTTGCTCATTGCAAATTTTTGTTTTATTGTACAGGCGTCAATTATTATTTTTTGAAATTCCCATTGTCAGAGTTGAACCAGAATCTAACATTGAGCCACCAGATATTGGTACTTCTACACTCACTACTGAAACTGAGTTTGATTCAGATGACACTTCTGAGAACGCGAACTGTGTTCGAGAACTACGGGATAGAAAAGTACTGAAAGCACCTGTACGCCTTATTGAATGTTGTATTGCAGAACTGCTAGAGCCAGAACATTACTATCAAGCAATGAAATCTGAAAATACCAATAAATGGTAGATTGCAATGGATGAAGAAATTAAATCGTTATCTGACAATGAAACATGGTATTTAACAGACCTACCAGAAAGAATACGATCCATTGCAAATAAATGGGTGTATAAAGTGAAGTAACATCATAGAATAATAATAAAGGAAGAAGGAGCATAAGGTTTCTACATAAGCTGTTGTGTTGCCACAAAAAACAGCGATTATTAACAAGCCTTTATTAAAAAACTTCAATGTTGAGAGGAGCAAAAGTAGCTTTCGCTGGCATTTCACTAGAAGTGGTTTGTAAGCATTAAGACTATTGGCGTGCTCCTTCTTCCTCTATTATTATTCTATGAGTAACATGCCAATGGTGAAATCGATAGATTCAAAGCTAGGTTGGTGTTGGTGGAAAAATGTTTTTCACAAAAGAAAAGAAGAGATTATTTTGAAACGTTTAGTCCGGTGGCACGTTTTGAAAATATCCGCGCGTTGATGAGTGTTGCTGCAAATGAGGGCTTGGAGATGACACAATTTGATGTGAAAACTGCCTTTTTGTATGGGACATTAGAAGAAATCTACATGAAACAACCAGAAGGTTATGATGACAACTCAGGTCGAGTATGTCGATTAGTAAAAAGTCTCTATGGACTAAAACAATCACCGAGATGTTGGAGTAAGCGATTCAAAGAATTTCTAGAAAAGTGTGGTTTAAAGGCAAGTAATGCTGATCCATGTCTGTTTTTTAACAATGACAAGCAACAGAAGTTATTATTAGCATTATATTGTTGATGATGGACTTGTTGTCACGATTCCACAAATAAAAAATAATTTCCTTTGCAAATTGCAGCGTGAGTTTAAAGTGACACATAAAGATGCTGAGTACTACCTTGGCTTACAAATAAAAAAGCTGAAAAATGGTGATATTGCAATCAGTCAGAAAAATTATGCTTTAGATGTTGTGAGATCATTAATTACCACAGAAGCAGAATATGTAGCTGCATGTGAGGAAACTAAAGAAATAGTTTGGGTGATGTTGAAAATGTATTATTATATTTATTCTTTATTTTTGACACGTCTCTTTGATGACATTGCCCCACTAGCAACTATTCCTACACTGCACTTGCCGTTCGTTTGGTGAAAAATCCGAGAATTTCACCAACGAACCAAACATATTGACATCGTTCCATTTTGTACGTGAAAAATATTTATCTGGTAAACTCAATATTCAACATATTGATGGTGAACATCAACTTCTACATATTTTTACAAATGCGCTGCTAAAAGCACATTTTGAACTATTAAGAAATGCTCTTGGTACGGTAAAAATAACAGAATTAAAAGTTCAAAGGGAAGTGTTAATATTATGAACTTTCAATTCATTCTTTACTCAATGTACCTGCTCGTGTTCGCAAAGCATTTACATGTAACTTTTTTCTTTGTGCTAATGGCAAGTTCTCTTTTTCTATTCAGTTTGTTAATGCTGTAGCATTCGTATGTTGTTTGGTTAATATATCCTATGTAACTACTACAAATTTTGTCGTTTTCTGCAACTACGTTAGTTAAAACTCAAGATCTAATCTCTGTTACTTAATTTTGTTAAAGTGTTAACACTTCACTTTTCAGAAAATCCTTTAAACAAATTTCACACGAGTATGATAGCGTTGATGTAAATTATTTAGATTGGCCTTATGGTAAAATCTTAGAAATTTCACACAAATGTGTTTTTCTCGTGTGTGCGTTGGTGTATATATAATGCATCGTTTCTTGAAAATCCTTTACAACATATTTCACAGACATATGGCTTTTCTTCTGTATGTATGCGTAGATGTGTATTTAGACTGCCCGTTTGAGAAAACTCCTTTTGACATATTTCACACACGTATGGCTTTTCTCCTGTATGAGTGCGTAGATGTGCACTTAGATGGCCCTTTTGGAAAAATCGTTTAAAACATATTTCACAGACGTACGGTTTTTCTCCTGTATGAGTTCGTAGATGTGTGTTTAAATGACATTTTTTAGAGAATCTTTTAGAACATACCTCGCAAACATATGGCTTTTCCCCTGTGTGTATGCGTGTATGTGTATTTAGGTGTTCATTTTGTGAAAATTCTTTAGAACATATTTCACAAACATATGGCTTTTCTCCTGTGTGTGTGCGTTGATGCCTATTTAATATTTCCTTTCGTGAAAATTTTTTAGAACATATTTTGCAAACATATGGCTTTTCTCCTGTATGTGTTCGTGCGTGTGCATTTAGGTTTGCCTTTTCGGAAAATCTTTTAGAACATAATTCACAAACATATGGCTTTCCTCCGTTATGAACGCATAAATGTCTGCACAGATAGCTCTTTTTAGAAAATCCTTTAGAACATACTTTGCACACATGAGCCATTTATTTTATAGGTTTCAGAAAATCTCTTAGAACATATATGGTCGACAAATCGGTTTGCTTGTATAGATGAATATTAAATCAGACTTCCGTGAAAAGGTCATGTAGATCAGTTGTTCCAGATGATCGACAGTCAATTTCTCCACACAGGCTTTCAAATTTTCCTAAATCAGGAGTTTAAAAAAAAAAAAAATCCCATATGTAAAATTTACTAAAGCCAGTATCAGATTCGGCGACTTTTCGAACAACTGGTAGTCGGTTGTTACAGCAATTCAGAATCACAAAATTTGCGCATGCGCATCTATGAGCTCTCTCTTTTCGTCTGCTTTAACATCGAGATCGCACTTGTGAGGGAGGCATCATACTATTCATGGCGGATTTTATTTTGAGTTAATTGATTCCTTGAGCATGAAAATTTGTCTGATTCTTCGAAAAAGTATGTACCTCTGTACCATAATGTACGGAGGACGTGTCACTGTTTTAAGAGAGCAGTTTTCATTAAGCCAGTCCCATTTTTATCGTCCTAGTAGCTTTTTCAACAGCTCGAAATAATTTAAACTTGACTCATCAGAGAAACTCAGTTCAGGCCAATAACTGCTATTTTTTTTTTTTTTTTTTTTTTTTTTTTGGGGGGGGGGGGGAGGGGGATCAACTGGTGTCTTTTTTTTTAATATTTGGCCTTAATAATGGCGTTTTTGCAGATCTTCTGTTTTTTATCCCTTTGCGGCGCAAGACAATTCAGTTCATTTAAATTATACTGCCACCGGAATTCATGAACTAAATTAAACTAAAAGAAATTTTAAATTTTAAGGTTAAAAAAACCGGCCTTTTCTACTATGTTATAAACGTAAATTTTTGCTAAAAATTTTCCGGGATGAATTTTTGCAGCAGGATCTTAAATTTTGCGTCCTCGCAGTGAGGACAGCTTGCGTTAAGGGGCTAACTTGACTTGTATAATTCCTTCCGGACTATTTTTAATGAAAGTAATTTGATATTCACTTTATTTTTAATCTGTTTTAAGTTCTGAACATTATTCAAATCGATTTTTTAAACATTTGTTTTGTAACTTGCAGTTATATTGATTGGATGAGCAACGTGGCCGCCTAAAGCAAATTTCGAGTTTAAACGGCGAAAGATTTTTATATTTTGCTGAATTTCTGACAATTGCATTTTGTTTATAACACTGGACTCAATGCTAAGTATATGTGGAGGACAACATAATAAAATCTGTTCGAAAATTTGCTTTGTAAACGATAAAATTGGCGGTTGTAAAAGGAAAACATCTAAGTGCAGCTTTTTTTTGTCACTTAGTGTAGGTTATGTGTAAATATTGATATTATTTCTTTGAAAACATACCTCTGTTCTCGAAATTCAATTATATGTTTTGATTTATTGTTGGTTTAGCTATTAGGAATGTCTAATACTAAGCTAAGCTGAAAAAAATGTGTTTGTGAGTTAGATTTGAAATGTATATAATGCTATTTTGTGCTTCACAATAATTTAGAAAAGGTGCGCCCGCTAAATTCCCCAAACAGCGCCAAGATTTTTACTAGAAATTCTAAGACACTCAGAAAATTGTTTTTATTTATGTGATGCCCACGTCAAACATTTTACTCCTAACTATTTACCAAGAAATATCATCATTTCTCATGTAAAAATAAAAACAACAAAAAAATTACTTTAAAAACTTTCCATCAAAATGGATCTCGATATTACTCCGCAATGTCATGCAGCGGAAGAGGCATATGTGTGTGAGATATGTTCTAAAAGATTTTCTCTTAAAGGGAGTTTTATTACGCATCTATACAGAGGAAAAACCATATGTGTGTAAAATATGTTCAATACGGTTTACTCAAAAGGGAAATCTAATTACACATAGGCGCGTTCATACAGATGAAAAGCCATACGTGTGTGAAATATGTTCGAAAAAATTTTCTGTAAAATGTAATCTGGACAGACATTTAATCATTCATTCAGAAGAGAAGCCATACGAGTGTGAAGTATGCTGTAAAACTTTCTTTTCTAACGATTTTTTAAAAAAACATTTGCTCATTCATGAAGAAAAAACATACGTCTGTGAACTATGTTCTAAAAAATTTTCTAGAATAGAATATCTTAATAAACATCAACGTATTCATTCAGGGAAAAAGCCATATCCTTGTGAATTATGCAGCAAGAGATTTTCTAAAAAGGATGTTCTAATTAAACATGTACGCACACATACTGGAGAAAAGCCGTACGTGTGTGAAGTATGTTCTAAAAGATTTCCTGTAAACGTTAATCTAACTAATCATTTACGCACTCATACAGGGGAAAAGCCACATGTGTGTGAAATTTGTCAAAAACAATTTTCTAAAAGGAACGATCTAATGAGACATGCACGCACTCATTCGGGGGAGAAGCAGTATGAGTGTGAAGTGTGTCTTAAAAGATATGCTTATAAGGATAGTTTAAATAAACATCTACGCACTCATTCAGATGAAACGTCGTAGGCATTTTCTAAATAATAATCTCTAATTATTGTATAGTCAGATGTGTGTGAACAATACTGTTAATGATTTTTTTCTTTAAACAGAAATCGAGAAGAAAATTTACATGTTTGTTTGAAGAAGAAAAAACTTTATATTTCAAATAAGTCCCAATATATTTTTTAATATATTAGTTGAAACATCTTACTAGGAAAGTATACCTGGATTTATCAAAATTTAGATCTTAATGAAAAATGTATCGTTAGAAAGAATTTGTTATACTTACCTTATTATAACAACAGTGCAATTATGCTTTGAAATGAATCATTCGTGAGATGTGTTCTATTTCTATCAGTTATCTGACGCCAGTGACTAAGATGTCATTAAATAAAAAAGTTTCATGGAATAAAAAGTAATATATGTGGTAAGTTTTGTCAAGTGTAGGTGCTGATAGAATATTTTTTCCGACACTATACACTCTCAGTAAATCGATTTCTTCGCAGTTACTCCAAGTACCGTTTCTTTAACCCTCCGTCGGGTGCACCCTGTCTGAGAGGCCCGTTCTGGTTTTTATTCTCTAAATATCCTACATATGATTTTTAATTCAAAAACACCCATATGGTGACCTTATTAGGAGTGAATAGAAAGTAATAAACGAAAATTTGAGGCATAAGTATGAATTTATTAATTGTACTACAAGTATTTTAACAATGAAGTATTAACCTGGCCCCTCAGGCAGGGTGCGCCCGATTTTGTTCGTCCTACGGGTGCGCCTGGCGCAGGGTTAAGAAAAGCACACCATTTCACTGTACGATGCACAGTTTTTCTATTAAAAATTTCTGAAAAGTGTGCGAATAATGTTGAAATTCGGGAATGCAGACTGATTGTATGCCACATAATACATACATAATGGTTCCAGGTCGTTAAATCAAGGGATTCGCATTCGCCGAATACTTTACATCTACTCGGTGTTCTGTTTCCTTGGCCACACTACCGAATATTCGGTTTGCCCCAAAGACGTTCTGGGTAGCACAAAAATATCGACCAATATGAAAATTTGATTTTGGCCAACGTAAAATGCCCCCCCCCCCAACGCACACACTAAAAAGATATCAAAGAATATAATTTTTTTATATTTATTATTGTAGGCCAATATTCACAGACATCTGTAAATATTATATTTTGACATTATTAAATAACATTTTCAGGTATTGTCTGATATTATATTTTGTTATTCCTGAATAATATTTTTAAATATTGAACAATATAGATTTTATAGATTTTTTAATTTGTTTCAAGATATTTCTCAATTTCTTTTTCTAATATTTCTTATAACATTTTTAGATAGTTAAATATATTAATTTCTGTCTGAGATTTTCAATTGTTGTTTCTGGATATTTAGAACTATTTTTCTTCTAATATTTCTAAATAACATTCAGAAACATTAGAAACAATAACAATGATGATTCCACAAGGATATATTAGAAAAAAAGAAAAACAGTATTAAGTGTACTTTTATTTATATCTGAATGATTCGCTAGTGCTGGGATATTTTTGTCGCCGACTGTAATATTTGGGAAATCTGAATTGTATCTTAATTTATTTTATTTTATTAATTTATTTGCTTTTTATTTTCATCAAATGGCCACAAGCATTGGCCAGTGGTTCGCCGAATTAATGACCGTTTGTGAAGGGGCATCCAATGGGTGGTCACCGCTAACCTAACAGGGACAACACATCCATGCCTTCTCCGGGATTCGAACCTTGGCACAACAAATCGGAATTAATCAGGGAAATGATTTTTGATTTGGATGATTTTTTTTCTAACATTACTAAACTTTAGTATTAATTTCAGTTTCAAACTTTCTTCTCCATGTTATTCAATAGGATTTTTGTTGCTTAGTTTGGTAAGAATCTCTCATTCAAAAATGAAGTTTTTCGTATTCTCTTTGATATTCAATAATAATTATTGAATTGAGTAATATTTAATAACTGTTGTATATTACTCTTTGAACATCATGAGTGAGCTTTTTTTTTTTTTTTTTTTTTTTTAATCAATTGATTTAATTATTATTATTATTTTTTTTTTTGCTCACTAAAATAGAAAAAAAGAATTGTTATAAGGATAATTTTCAAAAACAGAATTAAAAAAACTTCATTTTTCAATGACAGATCGTTATAAAACTAAGCAACAAAAATCCGATAGGATAACATGGGAAAGAAGAAAGAGGGAATCTGACTGATGTGCAGCCTTAATAATGAGCCACTTTTTGCTTTTAGAATATATACCAGTCTTTTAATCATGAAAAAAAAACTAAAGTTAGATTTTGCTGTATCTATACATTTTGATGTCTTCTTAATTCTTCATTATTTGCTGTTTTTTACACGCTTTTATTAGCTTCAACTGTATGTATGTTTGTAACCTCTCTGGGAGCAAACAAAAAAACTATATTGTAAAAAAAGATTTTCCCTGCGTGAACGCTATGGCTGTGAGGTAAAGCTCCGGGTTAGGAACCTAAATGTCTAACGTTCGAGCCCAGTCAGGGGAGATTTTTTTTTTATGATTTTTGTTTAATTCTAAATTATTTTATAACCACCCTGTAATATAGTGTGGCACTCACCAATTTTTCTTACCCTGCATTTTAATACTATAAAGATAGATATTTTGTTCTTTTTAGTTCACATTTCAATGAAAGCGTGTTCTTTAATTTTTTAAAAGTATAATTTTATTATGTTAAAGTATGTGTTTGTAAGAACACAATAGAACAAGAGTTGTTCTGAGTAAAACAAAACTTTCTGAACTGCACATAAAACTTTTTGAAACTGTTTTATAGATACATACATTTTCCCAATACATATATGAACACATATATACTACTGTATGTATGTTTAGGCTAATTTGAATACAGCAAAACTATATTAAGCGTACTTTTTTTACATAAGAATTTTTGCTAGTGATCGGACACTTTTGTTACCGACTGTACCAAATGTATTTTGTGAAATTTTGCAGCGATAAACTGTAAATTCTGGCAGAGCCACACTTTTACTTTCTGAATGATGATGTAGCATAAAGACGACCCTAGAACAAATATTTGTCTAGAGAGTACATTCAATACTAAAGTTCCAATTCGAAGATTCGTCTGTAATTTTTTGACACAGCGAAAATTTTTTATACCATGATACCCCTGGTCTGAAGGTTAGTTCAGGGGCGTGACAATTGATCTTCATTGGAGAAAACTTCAAAAGTACTCATAATGTGATTTATTTTACGTTAGGTTTAGTTACAATCGGCAAAAAATTATTGAAGCACATATCCACGTTTTTCTCTTATAGTTCGATGAGTAATTTTTATCGTCCACTTACTTTCTCATAAACAGCATAAAGACTAAGATCATGACTCGATAAATGTGTACTTAAAAAAATAGAGTTAGGTTCACATCTTTTTAAGTTTGAATTATTGCTAGTGCTTCAAAAATTTTGCTGCTGGCTGTACATTCTTCGATGAAGGATGCGTTCTCCAGTCAAATGTATGCTTTAAGGAGGGGAGGGGGGGTTATTTGTTGTATATCGAATTCTTAACGGAGAAAATTTTAAAATTTCATTAACGTAAAAGTAAGGACTGAAATTCATTGAAAATATGGTATAAAAAAAAGTCATTTGAGAATTTATCAAAATTCTGATAATATAGCCAGATATACTGCATTTCTGTTATTTATATATGAAGAGTCTGTAAAGATTTTATTTCTAAAGCAGAATTTCGTTCTAAGACTCTTTAAAGCATTTTATTTATAATTTTCACACAATTTCCACAAAAGATCCACATTATGTCTATTGAAGAAAAGGAAATTGATAATATTTCTTACTTATACGAAATCAGAAACGAATACAGATCTTTTTCTCTGATATCCACAGATACGGATACAAATAAAGAGCTCCAGCACATGTGTAACATACATAGTATTTTTATATGTTACAGAATTATGTCAAATTTATGCTTATAGTTGAAAAAAAAGCTTTTGAAAGGTATTCTCAAGTTGACTTGACTTCTCGAAAACTGAACCCCACCTGTAAGAAAAAAGAATTCAATTAAACTGACCCCAAAAAGAATACAAATTAAGCCGCTCAATGTAACGTTAAATTTTCGGCCAACGAGAACAGGGCCAATACTGGGAAGTGGTAGTGTGCGGCAAGCTAGTGTGAGGCAAATCATTATGGATAGTAAATAACACAGGAAAGTTATCCAGCGCCTCATCTTGACAACTTAGCGCCTTGGCGATTGCCAAGCATTTGTAAACAAATACTAGGAATTGCAAAATCGCTAAGTTGCCAAAATGAGGCAGTGAATGACGTTCCAAATACGAGAATCTGTAAACAAAGTTTCTATATGTAAACAAAGACTAGAAATCCAAAGAAAGAATCTTAATGTAAACATAGACTCTAAATGTAAAAAAAAAAACTACCAATCTAAAAAAAGACTATATATGCCAAAAAAGACTGCAAATGTAAACAAAGACTGCAAATGAAAAAAAAAATGCAAATGTAAACAAAGGCTAAAAATGAAAACAAAGACTACAAATGTAAACAAAGACTCTAAATATAAAAATTCTCCATACGTACACAAAGACTACAAATGTAAACAAGGGCTCTAAATGTAAACAAAGACTCTAAATGCAAACAAAGACTACAGATGTAAATAAAGATTCCGAATGTAAAAAAAGATTCTTTATGTTAACAAAAGCTACAAATGTAAAAAAAGACTACAAATATAAACAGACTGTAAATGTAAACAAAGACTACAAATGTAAACAAAGGCCTTAAATGCGAAAAGAGACAACAAATGTAATCAAAGGTTCCAAAGGCAAACAGATACTCCAAATATAAACAAAGACTACGAAGTAAACAAAGTCTATGTATGTAAACAAGGCTCTAAATGCACACTATGACTAGGATTGTAAACAAAGACTCTTCATGTAAACAAAGACTCTAAATGTTAACAAGGACTACAAACGGACAAAAAGTCTCTAAATGTAAACAAAGACTCTTAACGTTAACAAAATCTACAAATGTCGACAAATGTAATCAAAAACTCTAAATGTTGACATAGACAACAAATGTAAACAAAATTTCTATATGTAAAGAAACTAAAAATGCAATGAAGGCTCTAAATGTAAACAAAGATTACAAATGTAAACAGACTCTAAACGTAAACAAAGATGACAAATGTAAACAAAGACTCTAAATGTAAACAAAGAATACAAATGTAAACAAAAATTACAAACGTAAAGTCTACAAACTTAAACAAAGAATCTAAATGTAAATAAAGACAAGAAATGTAAACAAAACTACAAATGTAAACAAAGACTCTAAATGTAAACAAAGACTACAAATGTAAACAAAGTCTCTAAATGTAAACATAGACTAAATGTTAGCAGACTACAAATGTAAACAATGACTCTAAATGTAAACAAAGGCTCT
Source organism: Salticus scenicus (assembly GCA_963930645.1). Lineage (NCBI taxonomy): Eukaryota > Metazoa > Arthropoda > Arachnida > Araneae > Salticidae > Salticus > Salticus scenicus. Next base: position 42,887,176 of record OZ005658.1, read on the forward strand.
AATTGTAAACAAAGATTTCAAATGTAAACAAAAACTCTAAATAAAAACAAAGACTATAAATATAAACAGACTACAAATGTAAACAAAGTTTCTATATGTAAACAAAGACTAGAAATGCAAACAGACTCTAAATGTGAACAAAAACTACAAATCTAAAAAAAGACTGCATATGCAAACAGACTGCAAATGTAAACAAAGACTCTAAATGTAAACAAAGACTCAAAATGTAAAGAAAGACTACAAATATAAAAAAAAACTCTAAATGTAAACAAACACTACAAATGTATACAAAGACTCTAAATGTAAACAAAGACTACAAACGTAAACAAAGATTCTGAATGTAAACAAAAACATTTAATGTAAACGAAAACTACAAATACAAAGAGACTACAAATCTAAACAAAAACTCTAAAAGTAAATAAACACATAATTGTTAATAAAGGCTACAAATGTAAACAAAGGCTTTTAATATAAACAGACTAAATGTAAACAAAGACTACAAATGTAAAAAAAAAACTACCAATCTAAAAAAACACTAAATACGAACAGACTCCTAATGTAAACAAAGATTCCATAAAAACTAGAATTCGGAAACAGATACTCCAAATATAAGCAAAGACTACAAAATCAGCAAAGTCTACAGATATAAACAAAAATTACAAACGTAAACAATGCCTACGAAAGTAAACAAAGACTAGAAATGTAAACAGACTTTAAATGTAAACAAAGACTAAATGTTAACAGCCAACAAATGTAAACAAAAATTCTAAATATAAACATAAGCTGTAATTAAAAACAAAGACTACAAATGTCAACAAACATTTCAAATGTAAACAAAAACTCTAAGTGTAAACCAAGTTTCTATATGTAAACAAAGATTAGAATTTCAAACAAAGAATCTAAATGTAAACATACTCTAAATGTGAACGAAAACTACAAATCTAAAAAAAGACTACATATGCAAACAAAGATTGCAAATGTACAAAGACTAAAATTGTAAACGAAGACTACGAATGTAAAGAAAGACTGCATATGTAAACAAAGACTCGAAATATAAACTGTCTCTATATGTACACAAATCCTACAAATATAAACAAGGGCTCTGAATATAAACAAAGACTCTAAATGCATCAGACTACAGATGCAAATAAGATTCTGAAAGTAAAAAAGACTCTCTATGTAAACGAAAACCACAAATGTAAAAAAAGACAACAAATGTAAACAAAGACTCTAAATAATGTAAACAGAGACTCCATACGTAATCAATGATTTCAAAGGCAAACACATACTCGAAATATAAATTAAGACTTCAAATGTAAAAATGTCTACAAATGTAAACAAAACTACAAAGGCAAACAAAGTCTACGAATGTAAACAAAGACTCTTAATGTAAACAAAGACTCTAAATGTTAACAAGGACTACAAGCGGAAACAAAGTCTCTAAATGTAAACAACGACTCTTAATGTTAACAAATACTCTAACTGTTAACAAAGTCTACAAATGTCGACAAATGTAAACAAATGCTTTAAATGCTAACAAAGACTACAAATATCTACAAATATAAACAAAGACACTAAATGTTAACATAGACTACAAATGTCTACAAATGTAAATAAAATTTCTATATGTAAACAAAAACTAGAAATGACTCTAAAAAGACTCTAAATGTAAACAAAGATTACAAATGTAAACAGACTGTAAACGTAAACAAAGATGATAAATGTAAACAATGTCTCTAAATGTAAACAAAGAATACAAATGTAAACAAAGATTACAAACGTAAAGTCTAGAAATTTAAACAAGGAATCTAAATGTAAAGAAAAACAAGAAATGTAAACAAAACTTTAAATGTTAATAAAGACTTCCAATGTAAACAGACTCTAAATTTAAACAAAACTACAAATGGAAGCAAAGTCTCTAAATGTAAACATAGACTAAATGTTAACGGACTACAAATGTAAACAATGACTCTAAATTTTAAAAAAGGCTCTAATTGTAAACGAAGACTACAAATGTAAACAAAGATTACAAATGTAAACAAAAACTCTAAATAAAAACAGACTACAAATGTAAACAAAGACTACAAATATAAACGAAGACTCTAAATGTAAGCAAAGTTTCTATATGTAAACGAAGACTAGAAATGCAAACAGATTCTAAATGTGAACAAAAACTACAAATCTAAAAAAAGACTACATATGCAAACAGACTGCAAATGTAAACAAAGAATCAAAATGTAAAGAAAGACTACGAATATAAACAAATACTCTAATGTAAACAAAGACTACAAATGCAAACAAAGACTCTAAAAGTAAACAAAGACTCTAAATGCAAACAAAGACTACAAACGTAAACAAAGATTCTGAATTTAAAAAAGACTCTTTATGCAAAAAAAACTACAAATGTAAAAAAAGACAACAAATGTAAACAAAGACTCTAAATGCGAACAGAGACTATAAATATAAACTAAGACTACAAATGTAAACAAAAACTACAAATTCAAACAAAGTCTACGAATGTAAACAAAGACTCTAAATGTAAACTATGACTAGGAATGTAAACAAAGACTCTTATGTAAACAAAGACTCTAAATGTTAACAAGGACTACAAACGGAAACAAAATCTCTAAATTTAAACAACGACGCTTAATGTTAACAAATACTCTAACTGTTAACAAAGTCTACAAATGTCAACAAATGTAAACAAGTACTTCAAATGCTAACAAAGACTACAAATGTAAACAAAGACTTTAAATGTTAACATAGACTACAAATGTCTACAAATGTAAACAAAATTTCTATATGTAAACAAAGACTAGAAATGCGAAGAACGACTCTAAATGTAAACAAAGATTACAAATGTGAACAGACTCTAAACGTAAACAAAGATGACAAATGTAAACAAAGTCTCTAAATATAAACAAAGAATACAAATGTAAACAAAGATTACAAATGTAAAGTCTACAAATTTAAACAAAGAATCTAAATGTAAAGAAAGACAAGAAATGTAAACAAAGCTCTAAATGTAAACAAAACTCTAAATGTTAATAAAGACTACAAATGTAAACAGACTCTACATGTAAACAAAGACTACAAATGTAAACAAAATCTCTAAATGTAAACATAGACTAAATGTTAACAAACTACAAATGTAAACAATGACTCTAAATGTAAACAAAGGCACTAATTGTAAACAAAGACTACAAATGTAAACAAAGATTACAAATGTAAACAAAAACTCTAAATAAAAACAAAGACTACAAATGTAAACAAAGACTACAAATGTAGACAAAGACTGTAAATGTAAGCAAAGTTTCTATATGTAAATGAAGACTAGAAATGTAAACAAACTCTAAATGTGAACAAAAACTACAAATCTAAAAAAAGACTACATATGCAAACAGACTGGAAATGTAAACAAACACCCAAAATATAACGAAAGACTACGAATATAAACAAATACTTTAAATGTAAACAAAGACTACAAATGTAAACAAAGACTCTAAAAGTAAACAAAGACTCTAAATGCAAAAAAAGACTACAAACGTAAACAAAGATTCTGAAAGTAAACAAAAACATTTAATGTAAACAAAAAATACAAATGTAAACAGAGACTACAAATACAAAGAGACTAAAAATGTAAACAAAAACTTCAATGTTAATAAAGGCTACAAATGTAAATAAAGGCTTTAAATATAAACAGACTAAATGTAAACAAAGACTACAAATGTAAACAAAATCACTAAATGCGAACAGACTCCTAATCTAAACAAAGATTCCATACGGAATCATATACTCCAAATATAAGCAAAGACTACAAGCAAAGAATCTAAATGTAAAACAAAATGTAAAAACAAAGAATCTAAATGTGAACGAAAACTACAAATCTAAAAAAAGACTACATATGCAAACAAAGACTGCAAATATAAACTGTCTCTATATGTACACAAAGGCTACAAATATAAACAAGGGCTCTTAATATAAACAAAGACTGTAAATGCAAACAGACTACAGATCCAAATAAAGATTCTGAATGTAAAAGACTCTTTGTAAATGTAAACAAAAACTACAAATGTACAAAAAGACAACAAATGTAAACAAAGACTCTAAATGCGAACAGAGACTTCAAACGTAATCAAAGATTCCAAGCCAGCCACTAAAACACGTGACCTCAGCTCCTATAGATTTCCCCGGACGAATTCAGGGCTAAAATGTGGCTCGAATTTGTCCCCTCGTAACTCCCCCCCAAAATCGTAAAAAAAACAAAAATGAGTTTTTGGAAATATCTTCAAGGTTCTTGGCGGTTTTGTATATCTGTGCTATTATTGGTACTCGAAAATCCGTATTTTTCTAAATTTGCCTCCGAAAATTGTTTTTACCCCCTCCCCCCTCTTAAAAATCAAAATCGCAGAAAATACTTTTTTTGTACCCAAGTCTAGTCTCTCCCTCTACAATTTCTTCACAGTGAAGCAATTTGGAGTTGAGTTATGCTTATAAAGCGGTTTTTGCCTTCTGCCCCCCAGGGGGAATGAGGGGATATTTCACAAAATCCTGTCTTAGTGGGCGTCAGTGTCCTAAAGCCAACGTGGTTCCCAAAATTGGCGACTCTTATCTTCCATAGAATTGCCACGACTGTGTTGAGTCGGTGATTAGTGAGTTTACTCTTTTATATATATAGATAGAATAATAAGAATAAATATAATAATAAAAAATATATAATAATTATTATAGACAACAGTTTCAGAAAAATGTTATTTAAATAGATTTATGTAAAACACGAAATTTTTATGTATAACTCAAATTCACTATAATTACATTAAATGCATAAAACTTTACAATGCACAGATTTAACTCTCATTAAAATTAATACAAATTAGCAGCTTTTAAAGAAGAACTAGTATGTCGCGACCATTACAAGATTTTTTTTTTTTTTTTTTTTTTTTTTTTTTACATTTACATGTACAAATTCACGCAGTACAAATAAAATTAATTATTGAAATTGTTTTCAATGACGAATGTGGACGATATTCGTCTGAGAAAAGAATCGCACAACAAAATGGCAAAATATGTCAATTTTCGGCTCTATAGACAACATCTAAATATATACATATATATGTATACATATCGAAATATATTCAATTAGTGCATAATAATAATTCTAGATAACCGTTTTACAAAAATTTTATTATTTAAACAGATTTAAGTGACAAACTAAATTTTTACAAACAACTCAAATTTATTAAAATTAAATTTTCAGTGCATAAAACATTACAATGTGCAGTCTTAAAGAAAACTGCCAAAAAGAAGAACTAGTATGTCGCTACCTTTGCAAGATTTTCTTTCATATTTTCCTGTACAAATTCACACAGTGATCGAGAGTGACGTCTTTCCAGGCGCGATTTCAGCTTCTCAGTTTGGGGGGGTCACGAATTAAAATTTAAAAAAAAATAAAGAAAGAAAAGAAAAGAAAAAGTAAAACTGTGATCAGAACTTTCTATAGGTAAATTTTCCTGACTGAAAACCAGCAAATCCATAGTATAAGAAATAAATCAAATATAAGATACTATTTACACGGATCATTTATTAAATAGGCTTTTTCGACATTATAATACAAATTCCAATCTTCTCTTTGAATATTTTGAAAATCTGTCTATTACTGGTTCAACATCAACATCAATATCTCTATGAATATTTAAAAGGGCGAGTCCTATGAGGCGTTCTTCTCCCATGGATGCTCGAAGCCAACATTTTAACCGCCGTAAAGTTGAAAAGCTTCGTTCACTTGAAGCGACGCTTACTGGTAAAGTGGCAAGGATACGAAGCAAAATATTAATTGATGGGTACATATCTTTGTCACATTCTTCTATTGTATTAAGAAGACAATGAGAAGTATCTGTTCCATGTGTTTCTTCGGCTTTTCTTTGCCACTTCGCAATCCATAATTCATATTTTGAAACGACTGATGGAACTGGAACATTATTAAGAAGTCCTTGATAATTTTCTGCAACTTCACGTACAATTTTGATGTCATCATCTGTATAAGATTTTCGAGGCAAAAACACGTTTAAATTAAAAAGATTCATTACATCTGACGAAAATCGGTCTTTCATGTCAGAGATTATATTTTCTAGAAGTGGGATGTAAACCACCCTTCTAAAATATTCTTCAGGAGTTTCTGCAGGTATATTTGCTCGCTGCGTTTGCCGTGACGTTATTCTAGGCATCTTTAACTCTGTATCTAATTTTGCAGCAAGTTCAAGAATCTCTGAGAAAATTCGATTGAAAACAGTCGTCGCATTGAGTCTCTTGTTGTTTGAGACATTTAATGTGTCCGTAAGATTTTGTGTGGCTTTTTGTAAATCAATCGACGGCGATTGGAGGAATCTGCTTAGAGAAACAGTGACACCTAAAATAAATGATAGACAATTAGATAAAAAGTGGATATTCTATATAGATTAAATAAATTACATCAAAAATACGAAAATTCTTTAATTACCTAGAACATCACAGAGGCACATTGCAGCAACAATGAAATCAGAGCTACGTAGAGCTTGATGTAAACAGGTAGACTTTGATGCAGAGCTACTGTCGCTCCGTTCAGCAATCTTCTGTAAGGCATTGCAAATTTCAACAAGAGAATCTCCTTGAAATTGAAGATGTCCATCATGTCGCTCTGTCCAACGAATTTCACTTAATTCCTGGAGAGAATCTGTCAATTACACCTTGAAAACTACCTGCCTTTCTGCTGATGCATTAGCGAAGGAAATAACTTTTTTCATTGTTGCAGTCGTTTTCATGCATGATGTAACTTTCGAAGACTTAGCTAACGAATTATTTAATGCATGGTTGCTACAAGGACATCTTTTTGCATGTACAGCTGTCTTCATTAACTCTTTTGCAGCTCCTTTGGCGTCGGATGCCATCGTTGAGCAGCTGTCTACACCAATTCCAACACAATGCTTCATATCCATATCGAATTTTTTCATAAGATCAGCAACAATATGGGTTATTGCTGCTCCAGTTAATCGGTACTCTTTATTACTTTTATCTTCTTCGCGAATATTGGCATATGCATCGCAAAATGTGACAAAATCTTCTCTTATAGAACCATTAAAAATATATCTTAAACATAGACTTAATTGTGATGTATGTGATAAATCGGTGGTTTCATCCAAAATGACTGAAAAAAGTTTAGCTTCTTTCACTCTCTCTAGGATAGATTTTTGTATTTCGTCTTTGCAGGCATTAATTAATTCATTTTGGGTAGTATTACTAATGTATGTTGCGTTTGATTTAGCAGTATACATATAATTTTTTAATATTACATCACCTGCTTCGATTCTGAATCTTAACAGAACTCTAAAATTGCCGTCATTTGTAGCCACTATGCTTTCGTTCTCATCCTCAGTATTTTCTTTTTCTGTTGTTTCTGTGCAAAGAGCGCCGTAGTCCCTATGGCCACGCAAAGCAAAGTTTTGACGGCCACAAACAATGATTGTGCTGACGATAGGTCGCAGACGTTGACGATTTTCCTCTTGTAGCTCTTCAAACAGAGCAATAGCTTCATCCAAAGATAAGTTATTTCTATGCATTATTGTGATAAAAATTAAGATATATAAATTGAATTTAAGATTATTTAGAGAAATTAACTAAATTTAAAAGCTATAGAAATAAAAATTTATTTTTAAAAATCACGATATAAGAGCAAAAGAAAGGAGCCTCTCTCTATACTGTAAACAGAAATACTGAATAGCTGTTTTGTAAGAGCCCTCCCACGCTTATTTACATCTGTATTTACATTCTGCTATCCCTTATTGTTTATATTTATCACAGTTCACTAACCCCAAAAGACCCTCTTTGTTTATCTCAAAGGAAAATAAATTGTGATTATTTTCCCCAGCACAGCCTGTCTTATGGTATCTCCCCTGACATATGTGCGCGGTGGCTAGAGGGTCTATCCACCTAAAAGATGCTCCTAAAAATCAAACTAAAATTAATGATCTAAGATAATATGTAAATCTGTTGTATTAAAAATGTGCATTACAGTATATTTACACTACCAAATACTTTTGAATAAAAAATTATTTTTCATAAAAATATATAATAGAAACTTCAAAAATTTTTCCCGCGACTTGTCCATTTAAAAAAGTCACAGGCACATCCTGCTTAAAGTTACTGTAGAGCTGCCATCTCTATTTCAATTTTAGAAGTACATATTAACTTTTCATAAATGTGGATAGAAAAAGTAGCCACTGCACACCTCGAGAAAAATTTCTAAAGTAGGTGGATAGACCCTCTAGCCACCGCCCCTGAAAGGGTTAAAGAAGAACAAGTATGTCGCGACCATTACAAGATATTCTTTTTTTTTTTTTTACATTTACCTGTACAAATTCACGCAGTACAAATAAAATTAATTATTGAAATTGTTTTCAATGACGAATGTGGACGATATTCGTCTGAGAAAAGAATCGCACAACAAAATGGCAAAAAATGTCCATTTTCGGCTCTATAGACAACATCTAAATATATACATATCGAAATATATTCAATTAGTGCACAATAATAATTCTAGATAACTGTTTTACAAAAATATTATTTAAACAGATTTAAGTGACAAACTAAATTTTTACAAACAACTCAAATTTATTAAAATTAAATTTTCAGTGCATAAAACATTACAATGTGCAGTCTTAAAGAAAACTGCCAAAAAGAAGAACTAGTATGTCGCTGCCTTTGCAAGATTTTCTTTCATATTTTCCTGTACAAATTCACACAGTGCAAATTCAAATTATATATTGAAATTGTTTTAAATGACGAATGTAGACGATATTTGCCTGAGTAACACACTAAATCTCTGAAAAAGTCTTTTTTCGGCTCTTTAGACTACATCTAAACATATATATATATATATATATATATATTCTTATGCAAAAATATTCAATTAGTATACAAAAATTATTTTAGACAACCGTTTTACAAAAATATTATTTAAAGAGATTTATGTAACAAACGAAATTTTTACATACAACTCAAATTCATTATAATTAAATTTTCATTAAATAAAACTTTACGACTTACAGTTTATATTATCATCAAATTAGCTTTTTAAAAAGACTGCAATGTCTTTATAAAATTTTGTCCAGCTCCGCAAATGTATTGCGGCTCTCATTTTATAATGTTAATTGAAATTCTATATATTGTTTTATAAAAGTATAGTGAAAAAAAAAAAAATCATACTTAATTACAAAAAATAAATAAATAAATATAAATTTCTTTCTGTTATTAACAGTGTGATGTCATTAAAAATATGTTTTAAATAATAACATTTCTTCACTCCCAATATATCTGAATTCTTCAGTTTGAGAATGAAAAGTACTATAAACTATACGATTATCGTAATCCAGTGTAACTCTTTTGTAATAACTTCTTTCAGTTTTAAATGGATTAGCGTTGTTACTTTAACTGCATACCAGAAGCTGTAATAAATTCGAAATATTTAGTATAACTCTATGAAAAATCCACAAACAATATTTACAACATTTCCTGTAGGAAATACACAATATTGATCTTTCATATATAAATAATAACACATTAAAATTTCTCATTAATCTATGCGTTAATTTTTTTTTCATGAATGTTCCATTACCTTATATATATATATATATATATATATATATATATATATATATAAGTATGTTGTTTGGTAAAGTTATATTTTAATATATTAAATGATATCACATACGTAATTAATTAGCTTGGTTGTTTTTCTTTTATTAAATTTTCGATAATTTCAAACTGAAAATATCTTTATAAATCCTTAAATGCGTGATTAAAAAAAAAAAAAAAAAAAAAATACAAAAATAAACAATAAAATAAAATAAAATGTTTTTCGGCTTTCATTTCTTAAATAAATAATAGGAAAAATACCTTAAAAATCATATATTATGTATGATTTACGGCTTTAAAAAAAAAAAAAAAAAAAAAAAAAAATGTTGCAATTCGGGAACATTGATTATTAATTAGAAAATAATTTTTCCTTAATAAAATTTTAAATATTAACAGCTAACATTTATTTACTTTTTTTTTAAACTTCTGTTCAGTAGAACATTATGCAATGGCCGAACATTATGCAATACATACAGCCGAATATTAAAAACAAACCAATAGCAAGTGTACAATTGATTTTCTCGAGAAATGAATGGAGAAGTATAGAATTTGTAACGCAGGGTTAAATAAGTAAATAAAAATTTAAAATCCCCAAAATTGAATTTGCAAAAAAAAAATCATTTAAAAATAAATAAACAAATAATTGGGTGTTCAGTTAAACGTCGTAAATTAAGAACTGTTTATATAAATATCATAAAAATTAAAAAGATGGTAATATTATTTCGTATCACGACCTTTCATTAAAAAAGTAAAAGAACAAGAAGGCACGATGAAAACAGCGTAAAAGCGATAGGTCTGAAACAATGTATATATATATATATTTATACAAAGATCTCTGCATCGGCCAAATTTAAATGCCTTAGCTAAGTTTCTAAGTTTATTATAATTGTCACCATTCAGTTAGTTAGTATGAAGAAATTCGGTTGCGAGGACTATTTTGTGTTATTCACGATTGGAGAATACAGTCGGCTGCAAAATTATTCGAGCACTAGCCAATAATTCCTATATTTAAAAAGTACACTTAAGACTGTTTTGCTAAGTAAATCCTTGTCGAATCATGGTCTTAGACTGATTAAGAACATGACTCGACAAGGATTTATTTAATAAAACTGCATTAAGTGTACTTTTTTTTGGCAAGGATTATTGCTAGTGCTCGAATAATTTTGCAGCCGACTGTATTCTATAAATTCTTATGCAGCCACTATGAGCTCCCTTTGTATACGCTGAAAACTTAGTGTGAATTTTTATAATAATCGGTTAAAATTACTTACAGCATAGTTAAATGCTCATAAAAATATTGACATTGAAGTCATAATTATTATTTCACCATCTGTTTCGCGAGGAGGATTCAAACTTGTGCAAAATATGGGATACCGACCGTACTTTAAAATTATTGCAAGAATTTATTTAAAAGTTTTAAATAAATTAATAAAACTATTTTTATCATACTGAAAAAAAATAATTATTCAACAAATACGTAAGTGTTGTGTATGTGTTACGCGTAGAAAAAAAAAAAAAAAAAAAAACCTCTAGAATTATTTTCCCTTCATATCTTCTGTATCACTGGGTGAGTCCAGCCTCTGGAACACTTCGACCGATCCAACTGGGCCCTGAGATATTTGTTCCACGACCGGTCAAAAGCAGAGGCTGCCATCTGCAGGCTTAGTTTGAAATTAGATCTAAAATCTTAGAATTAAATTAGTTAAAGAAAAAATTAATTCATTAATTAAAATTGTAATTTAACTATGAATAAAAAAAAGATAGATGCATATCTATTTTTTTTTCTATTCTGCATAGTTGGGTACATATGCACTGAGATACAATAATATTAATTATATAATTATTAAAAAAAATAATAACAATAAAATTTTAATTTTAGAAAATTTTCCAGCAAAAATTTTTTAATTATTTGCCTCAATTATGCATTATTGTATTTTAACGATATATTGTAAACAATTTTAAATAATATTTTATGGATTTATTATCAAGCTAATTTTTGTTAAATATTTTAAAGTTGGAATGCTGTAATTTAAAGCAAATATTTAGCATTCAAATATTTGATGTAAATAAGAAGTAGGTTCAAGTTTTATTATTATGATCTAAGTTAATAAATATGAAACTATTACACATTGCCAAAAAATTATAAAATTTAAATTTTTATTTAAATCAATGATTACAAAAAAAAAAAAAAAAAAAAAAATACAGATTTTTAAATTATCACTTCATTGATTGGTTTGTAAATTCAATTAATTATGATTTCAATCAATAATATTTTAAACGTTTAATATATTTATGATTTTTTTTTTTTTTAATTTAAATACAAATTAAATATTGATTTTTAAATATTGTTAATTACTTTTATGTTTGAATGCTAAAATTTAATGCAAATATGTAGTATTCAAACATAAAAAGGTTTTATACAAATTAACTCATCGATAAATTAACAAAGCAGTACAAAACATATTTAAAATATTTTGTTTAACTCAAAATTAAAAAATTGTTAGCAGGGAGCATTTTAAAATTTTATTTTATTAAATTTAAATAATATTCGATGAATTTTAATTTGCATTATTGTATTATATTTTAATCCATTGCATGAATATATTTATAATTCTAAAACAATTATACAGTTCTTTTCCAAAAAAAAAAAAAAAATGCATATTCGCATTTGTAAGGACCGATAGATGGCGGAACCAGAGCAATAACCAACGGCCAATCACAGCAATGTAAATGGATCAAATGACTCGGAAAAAATTCTTGGTCGATTTGATCCACGACCGGTCCATGGAACACATTACACTGGACGACTTTGATCTAGATCGGTCCGTGAGACTGGACGCATTGTTCCACGACCAATTGGATCGATCCTGGATCGGTCGAGAGCCTGGACCCGCCCACTGTCACTACTAAACACTTAACTATCACTATACTAAAACTATACTAAAAACTATACTAAACTATCACTACAAACTTTAGCCCAATTTCTACTGACACGTGAAAGCATTCTTTACACTCTAAGGCATCTAAGGCATATTCATACAAAACCTCAAAACTAATGACCTCTCATCCTAATGTGCTTTCTATCGTCCACCACTGTGATAAATGACAGCAGACGGGAGGGGGAAATCCAGTTTTTACATACAGCGTCACTCAAAATTTGATATTTTTAAAAACCACATTTTAAAATCATATAGCTGTAAAGTGTAGAGCTGCATCACAAAATTTTATCTCATTAACACTTTCCGGTCTGAGCTATTTCGACCACGCATCTCGCTGTGGACTGAGGGTTTTGATACTTTTCATGATTATTTAAAAAATACCTGGCAGATACGTATTATAATATTTTTTTTTATTATAAACTTCTAACTCTTCTTATTCATAATGAAGGACCTATTTAAATATGCTAAGAATTAATATTTAATGAGAAATTATTGAAAAATTGTTTTAAAGAGAAAAAAAGTTCCACATAAGAAAACATCATTTTTTAACATAAAATTTTACATAGACGTGAATAAAAGCTTACCTAAATGTTGTACAAATGCCTGAAAATATGTTTTATTTGTAAATAAACATGATTTAATAAAATTTGGTTTTGTATTCGACATTTCAAAGAAGTGACTCTGATTCTAGATTGTTTAGTGCTGGCAACTATCTATATATATGTTTTATTTTATTATTTTTTTTAGCTAAATGATAGTAGATGATATTTGAAATGTCGGCGAATGAATTTAGTCGGTACTTTTATAGCTCAGAGATTTAAAAGTTGACCCAGAGAGAATCTCGGGCGTAGACCGCTTCAACAAAAACAGCAACCCGAGTGACGCAGAGGCTTAGACCGAAAAGTGTTAAGGGATTTTGTATTGACACTTATATACAATCAGGAGACTCGTTCAAATTTTGTTGTTGTTTGTGTGTTTAAAAGAGCATTCTTTGAAAAGTTTTCCTCTGGTTATCATCCTTTAGAACATACTTCACATTAGAATGAGCGTAATGCATGGGCAAGGAAATGTGTGTTTAAACATTGTTTAGTTGAAAATAATTTTTAATAGTCAGAACAAGCATATGGTTTAAACAAAAGATGTATTTTCAAATTTCCAGCTGCGAAAATGATTTTAAACAGATTTCACTTTAATGAGGATTCTCTCCTGTATGAGACAGAATATGTTTTTTTAGACTTCCAACTTGTGAAAATGATTTTAAACACAATTCACATTGATGAGGTTTCTCTCCAGTATGAGACAGAAGATGCCTTTTTAGGTCTCCATTTTGCGAAAATGATTTTAAACAAATTTCACATTTATGAGGTTTCTCTCCAGTATGAGACAAAAGATGTCTTTTTAGATTTCCAACTTGTGAAAATGATTTTGAACATATTTCACATTCATGAGGTTTCTCTCTAGTATGAGAGAGAACATGTGTTTTTAGATTTCTAACAAGCGAAAATGATTTTAAACACATTTCACATTTATAAGGTTTCTCTCCAGTATGAGACAAAAGATGTCTTTTTAGATGTTCAACTCGTAAAAATGATTTTAAACACATTTCACATTTATGAGGTTTCTCTCCAGTGTGACTGAGAAGATGTCTTTTTAGAACTCCATTTTGTGAAAATGATTTTGAACACATTTCACATTTATGAGGTTTCTCTCCAGTATGAGACAAAATATGTGTTTTTAGAGATCCAACTTGTGAAAAAGATTTTGAACATATTTCACATTTATGAGGTTTCTCTTCAGTATGAGACAGAACATGTGTTTTAAGACCTCCAAATTGTGAAAATGATTTTAAACATATATCACATTTATGAGATTTCTTTCCAGTGTGACTCAGAAGATGTGTTTTTAGATTTCGAACAAGCGAAAATGATTTTGAACACATTTCACATTTATGAGGCTTCTCTACCGAATGAATAAGGAGATGAATATTAAAACTGTGTTAAGATGCTACTTCAGGTTACTCTGCAAACAGCCATACATAATTATAGAATAATATTAGATAATGTAAATATATACATTCCTGTCGAAGAGTGTTGCACCTATTGTTTTGTCTGCTTTACGCGTATCACAAGTGTATGTTAACGAATTCCTTTGTACATGTGCATATAAATAATTTTCTGATGTTTGCAATTATATAGGAATTTGCACCGGTCAAACCTGTAAAAAAAAAAAAAAAAAACAGAAATTTAGAATATCATCAAATATATTTATAAATAACAGTTACAAAACAATATCTTTATATTCTTTATTCTCTAATATTTCCAATCTGGAATCGAATTTTCTTAGTAATTGTCATATTTCTCATTCTGTTCAACTGTTGTCTCTAAATGTATTACCTCCATTTTGTATAATAAAGGGATATCATATAAATTAATCTCAAGCTGTTAAAATTAAAATTACCTGTCAAACCAAAGAAAAAAAAATCTGTAATGAAAAAGATTAAACTAACTCTCAAAACCGTAAAGGTTTATCAAATTAACTACCGAAAGCTGTAAAATGTAAAAGACACAAACAGGAATGATAATAAAAATTTTTAACAGTACAACATATGTTAAAATAACATTAAAGACTATAAAATACCAACTACAATAAAATTTCAGCTCGGTCTTGGCTATCCTTATTCGGCATGCAACTAGGGTTGCCAGATAGTATTTTTCAAACGAGGCCAAACTTTTTTAAAGTAAAAAAAGAGCCAACATCAGTATAGGCGCCAACCTGTTACGTAAAGTATTAGGTTGTGATTTGTGGCAACAGTTTTTGTAATAGCGCGAAATAAACAAGAATAGAATTCCATGTTGGTGTAAGAGTTTAAGATTCTCTTTATCCTTTAGTTAAAGTATTTTAAGATTATACAACAATATACGAAACATGGTGGCAGACGGAAATTTATAAAGTAGTACTGTGAAGGTGTGAACTGTGATTTTTTTTCTCAGAGAAGAAAAATACTCCTGATACGATGAGTACCGATGCTAAGCCTATCGCAGTCAAACCGCCAGAACCTTTGGTGTTCGATAATAATCTGTGTACGAACTGGAAATTGTTCAAACAAAAGTGGGCAAACTATGCTATTCTAACCAACTTAGAGAAACAAGATGTAAAATATCAAGTTGCTTTACTATTGCATACTCTTGGTGACGCTGCGTTGCAAAGGTATAACGGATTTTCGTTTTCTACAGCGGAAGATGCAAGAACAACTACGGATATAATCGATACGTTCGAGCAATATGTAGTAGGTGAAATTAATGAAACGTATGAACGCTTTATGTTCAATAATAGAAAGCAACAAGAAAACGAAACGTTTGATGAATTTTTATCTGCCATAAGAGTGCTAATTAAAACATGCAGCTACTGTACGGATTGCATTGACTCGTTACTTCGAGATAGAATTATTTTGGGTTTGAAAGATAACCAATTGCAAGAACTGCTCCTGAGAGAGAGAAAGTTAACATTAGAAAAATGTATTGACACATGTAGAGCTGCAGAATATGCACAAATTAAAAGAAAAGAATTTCGTCCAGAGATTGTGAACAAAATTAAAATTCATCATAACAAGAAATCTTTTGAAACGAAGAAAGAAGATGGCAAGAAAGAAAAATCATGTAAATATTGTGGAAAAAAGCACAAATTTACCAAAGAACTCTGTCCAGCATGGGGAAAAACATGTTCTAAATGCAAAAAAAGAAATCACTTTGCAATCAAGTGTTCATCATTCAAAATAAAGAAAGAAGATAGTATACATCAGCTGAATTCAGATGAAGAAGAATGGGTGAACAAAATAGGAGATCTAGGCAAGGATATAAAGGGTGTGATGATAATTAATGGAAAAGAGGTAACTTTTCAACTTGATACTGGAGCAACGGTTAATATCTTACCAAAACAGTATGCAACTGGTATAGAGCCATGCAAGAAAGTTTTGAAGATGTGGAACGGCAGCACTTTTGAACCAATAGGACTACATCGGGAACATGTAATCAACCCCAAAAACAATAAAAAATACAATATTGAATTTATTATCGTTGACAAAGAACATATTCAACCACTGCTTGGTTTGAAAGCTGTTCAAGCTATGAAGTTGATTACAATTCAAGAGAAAGAATTCCAATCTGTGAATATTGTCGACTTAACTGATTATAGTGGTGTTTTTGCTGAAGGCATTGGAGAATTGCCTGGTGTCGTTCATCTTCAGACTGACCATGATATACCTCCATCTACTATGCCAGTACACAGAGTGCCTATTGCTTTGAGAGATAAGCTAAAAGAAGAACTGGATCGACTTGAAAATAAAGGGGTCATCCGAAAAGTAACTGAACCAACTCTGTGGACCAGTAACATAGTGTGTGTAGAAAAACCAAATGGCAAGTTAAGACTGTGTTTGAATCCTCTTGAACTGAATAAAGCTCTTAAAAGACCAAGATATATTATGCCTAATTTAGAAGAAGTACTACATGAATTAAATGGTGCTACAGTATTTAGCAAATTTGATTTACAGAATGGGTATTGGCATATTACACTTGACAAAGAATCGAGTTTACTCACAACGTTTCAAACTAATTTTGGTCGGTATTGCTTCCTACGTCTACCCTTTGGCCTAAATGTGGCTTCTGAAATATTTCAATTGAAGATGAAGCAATCATTTGAAGCTCTTCATGGACTCATCAATATTGCTGATGATGTAGTAATTTTTGGAAAGGACATAAAAGAACATGATGAAAATGTAAAAATATTTTTACAGAAGTGCAAAGATCTAAAAGTGAAGCTCAATAAAGAAAAAATGGAACTACAATGTCAGGAAAT
This sequence comes from Salticus scenicus, assembly GCA_963930645.1. NCBI lineage: Eukaryota > Metazoa > Arthropoda > Arachnida > Araneae > Salticidae > Salticus > Salticus scenicus. Next base: position 42,904,632 of record OZ005658.1, read on the forward strand.
CACTTTTATGGGTCATAAAATATCCAAAGATGGTGTGAAACCAGACTTTAAGAAAATTCAAGCAATTGTAGATTTAAAAGAGCCAAGCAACAAAGAAGAATTAAAAAGGTTCTTGGGAATGTGTAATTATCAAATGAAATTTGTGAAAGACTATGCTACAATTAGTGAGCCATTGTATACTCTTTTAAAGAATGACGTTCCATGGAATTGGACAGCGAGACAAGATGCAGCTCTGAAGAAATTGAAGAATCTACTTACAAAAGCACCGACTTTGAAAATCTTTGATTCTACAAAACCTGTTGAAATAGAGTGTGATTCAAGCAAATTCGGTCTTGGTGCAGTCTTAATGCAAGGTTCTAGCGCAATCGCCTATGCAAGTAGAACACTAAATGCTGCAGAGCGTAACTATGCTCAGATTGAAAAGGAGATGTTAGCTGTCATATGGAGCTTAGAGAAATTTCACCATTATGTATATGGAAGAAAAGTAACAGTGTACAATGACCACAAACCTCTAGAAGCTATAAGAAAAAAACCTTTATATAAAGCACCTAAACGTTTGCAAAATATGTTACTTAGAGCTCAAAGGTATAATTTTGATTTAATCTACAAGCCTGGAACAAAAATTCCTGTTTCAGATACTCTCTCCAGAGCACCATTAGAAACAACAGAACATGACGATAAGGAGATTGATATAGTTTGCAGTATCCATACTTTACCAATTAAAGGTACCTGTTTAGAGAAAATTCAAGATGCATCAATTAAAGATGAGGAAATACTTGCTTTAAAACAGATGATCACAAAAGGATGGCCAAAAGATAGAGTTGATGTTTCTCCGATAATAAGTTATTTTGATTATCGAGATGAATTGGGAATTCAAGATGGTGTTGTAGTAAGAGGAGAAAGAATTGTAATTCCAAAAACAATGAGAAAAGAAATGAAAGATAAAATTCACCTCGGACATCTAGGTATCAATTCATGTTTAAGAAGAGCAAGGGAACTCATATTTTGGCCTGGTATGTCAACAGAAATTAGACAATTCATTAGTGGATGCCATACATGCTTGTCATACAGTGATCATAGACCTCAAGATGCTATAAAGTGGCATGAAGTAGCTGAAAGACCTTGGATGAAGGTTGGAATTGATTTATTTGTTTTAGAAGGTAGAAATTACTTAGTTACTGTGGACTATTTTAGTCAATTCATAGAAGTAGATTACCTGACAGACACAAAATCTACAACTGTGATAGGAAAAGTCAAACATCATTTTGCAAGGTATGGTATACCAGAAACAGTTGTAACTGGAGGTGATACTCAACTAAGATCTGATGAATTCAACAAATTTTGTGAAGCTTGGGATATTAAACACAAGCAAACCAGTCCTTACAACAGTAAATCAAATGGTCAAGTTGAGTCGGCTGTGAAAATTGTGAAGAAGATTATGAAAAAGAGCCTTTTTGCAAAAGAAGATCCCTACTTAGGTCTTTTAAATTATAGAAATACTCCAATTGAAAATGTTGGGAAAAGTCCAGCGCAACTACTTCTTGGTAAGCGGACAAGAACTCTAGTGCCAACTTAAAGTTCTTTATTCAAGCCGTCTTTCAACTCGTATCCTGAAATCACTCAACGTAAAGAAGATGTAAGACAGAAGAAGTCTGAATGTGATAATAAGAAAAATGCTCTGCCTGAATATAAACAAGGAGATGTAGTATACATGCAACCTCACAAAAGAAATGAAACCTGGAAGAAAGCTGTAGTTACAAAGACTTTAACACCGAGAAGATTTGAAGTCACTACAGATAATGGACAAACCTATGTGAGAAATAGAATGTTTCTTCGAGGAACGCCTCACCAAAAGAAGATTACAACACATGTACCGGATGTCTCGACTCCAACTAAGACAATTCGAAGGTCAACCAATGAAGTTGTACCAACACCAAATCCAGATGCCGAAGTGAATCAGAAAAATCCTTCTGTACCACAAGAAGTGAACACTGGTGTGATGCAAGAAAGACCTCAATATACCACTAAGTCAGGACGAGTTGTAAAAGTGCCTGCAAGATATAGAGACTAGAACTGTTGACTATTTTTTTATTCTAATATTGGGTTGTATTTTATTTCAGAGATGTTAAAAAAGGGAAAGGGATAAATGTATAATGTGAAAATTTGTATAACTAATGTATGGAAAATTATTAATCTAAATTTCTTAATAAGTAAAAGGGGAAGGATGTTACGTAAAGTATTAGGTTGTGATTTGTGGCAACAGTTTTTGTAATAGCGGGAAATAAACAAGAATAGAATTCCATGTTGGTGTAAGAGTTTAAGATTCTCTTTATCCTTTAGTTAAAGTATTTTAAGATTATACAACAATATACGAAACACAACCAAAGGGATTTGTACCTATGGCCGCGTTCGAAAATAGCTTTTTGGTTTTACCGGCAAAAGAAAATTGAAGTCACCGGTAAATGCGATTTTACCGGTAAATGTGAACTTATCGGACGCTCCGGTTACTTTCCGGTTTGTTTATGTTTTTGTTTATTTACTGTAGCTAAACTTTCGTTACACAAGAACGATTCTTTTTGTAATTATTGGAAATAAATTTCTTGCAAATATGCAAATAGTTAAATAAATAGTTGCAAATTAGAAATTGCTTATTTTTTTAAATTGCAGAAACACTGAGAAACAAGAAGTTTCTTGAAACACTTAAAAAATGAAGATTAGTAAGCATCTTAAGAATTATATTTATTTGAGACGAGAAAAATGTAAATTGATTTTAAAATACAGCCTCTATAGATCGTGAGATCATGCCCTTTCTATAGAGTTCTTATCTTTTTAAATTGCAGAAACACTGAGAAACAAGAAGTTTCTTGAAACACTTAAAAAATGAAGATTAGTAAGCATCTTAAGAATTATATTTATTTGAGACGAGAAAAATGTAAATTGATTTTAAAATACAGCCTCTATAGATCGGGAGATGCTGCTCTTTCTATAGAGTTCTAACAACCACGTGACTTTCTTCTTACAAGGGAACTCTTTCAAGTGCTAATCACCGATTTCCTTCAAAAAATTACAGAATATAGTGTACGTTGCACTTAATTCACTGGTAAAAAAATTAGCTGCTGAATCGCAATGGGAAAGCCACAAAAAATTATTAAACATTACGTTTTGAACGCCAAATATGAAAAAAAGTCATCGCCAAATCACATTAACCTTTCTTCAATGATGCCAAAGAACTTCAGTGTAGGAGGGTAGTATTTTCTATCGCTCTAAGGGTTACTGAAGGAAGGTAAGACTACTATATAACAGGCTGAATCATTCGCCGCCATTTGTCCGTCAAGTCCGTCATTGCTAAACCTAAGATTACTATATAATAGTCTTTTATAGTCTCATATAATAGTTTTATATTGTAGTCCGTCATTGCTAAACCTAAGATAACTATATAATAGTCATATATAGTCTCATATAATAGTGTTATATGGTAGTTTTAGGTTTAGCAATCACGGACTTGACGTACAAATGGCGGCGAGTGATTCAGCCTGTTATATAGTAGTCTTAAAGGAAGGAAGCCATCCCCTCCGCGAAGAAACAAAATTAAGATGTCATGTCTCTGGAAGTGTGAATATAAGGCCGTCTTTAATTCCCCACTGCGTAGCTATAGTGTAGGGTGACCATATGTCCTCGAAATTCGAGACTTGTCCTCGAATGAGGTTTATCCGGGTGACGTAATGATCACGTGTCGGTGGTATTTACCACAGACTAAGGAAACACTTAGACCCGGCCAGGCGGTTCTAAAAGTGAAGTCTCAACTGTAACCGAGCCGCCATATTGGTACAAACAAAACCACAGACCACTGAGCTGAACACAGACTAAGGAATCACTAGACTAGGCAAGACGGTTCTAAAAGTGAAGCCTCAACTGTAACCGAGCAGCCATATTAGGAAATGCAAAAACAGGAATAAACTAGACCCGCATGACGACTCTCTGGTATGGGGAAAAAAAGAAGTACAGTAGGTAGTAAATCTATTCAAACGCTAGGAATAATTCCTCTATGAAAAAAGTCCATTAATACTGTTATTTGTTAAATAAATCCTCATCGAATCATGTTCTTAGACCAAGAACTATCTGCTTCAAAAGGGGTGCTGGCCCCTCTCACAAAAAATATATGTCAAATAAAACTGCTTCTGAAACTATTTTGAACTGCCGAGCTCGTAATTGGAAGATTGCGGGTTCGATACTCGAGCCAGCAAAATACCGCCGTGCACAGTAATGGTGACTGTTGTACGTAAAATTCGTCGTGGCCACAATGTCCTCCATGTTCCCATCAAAATTATACCTCTGGGAGTCACCGACGTGGGGGACCCATCCCCTCCGTGGAGGATCAAAATTGTGATGGCATGTCTCTGGACCATTCCTAGTGGTGCGTCCCAGACCATCGTCAATTACCCATAACGCAGTACTAGTGCGACATTAAACCCAACCTACCTACCTACCTAAGTTAAAAAAAATCGTAGAAAGTAAATTATTAATCAATAATAATTTATTTTTAGTCCTCATTTATTAAGAATGAAAAAATGTATCCGTAATTGGATAATTGTAGCATTTTTTAACGCTTCTCTATTATGATTTGGTCAGCCTAAACTAGACCCGGCAAGACAGTTCTAAAAGGGAAGTCTCAACTGTAACTGAGCAGCCATATTAGTACAAGCACCTCAGTTACTTCACTTTTCCCCCATACCAGATAGTTGTCTTGCCAGGTCTAGATAATGGACTTTATTCACGTGACGTCACTGGTGGTATATAAAATTGTAAACAAGAAACACGTGCGCATGTTTTGTTTTCATCCTCCATTTTTTCTCGCTTACGCTGTCGTCTCGTTTCGCTAGTGTTAGTAGATTATTTTTGTTTTTTGAGCACTTAAGAGCATACCAGTATTTTAATAGAAAATAAAATCAAAATATTAAGTTCTGTTCTAGATATTTTTCTCAACAGAATATTTCAGAATGTATCCATGAATAATAAATGTTATGATCAAGAAAAAATTTAAAAGCAAGCTTTATAGGCTTAAAAATGTATCGCAATAAATTTATAATTGATGTGAAATTTCCAGAAAGTATTTTAAGTGAAACTGTTGCAGTTTGTAGCGTTGTACGTGCTGGATTTTAAATAATTGTGTATAATATAGATACTAAGACCGACATATCGAGCAATGAGGTGAGTTTGTAAAAATCTTTTTTAAATTCTTTAAATCTCATTCTTATTCTTCATTTATAATTTACCCTAAATGTGCAAATTATTGTTTGTTTGATACTAATGTTTTCTTGTGTTTCGTTTCAAATTGCAATAGTTACTGTAAAAAGTGCATTTAATTTATGCATTTTTAACTGTTTTTTTCCCCCCTTAAATCTGAATTTAAGAAAGGCTCGAGTAGCTGTAATTAAACACCCAGTCATTTATGATCTAGCTTCTAAACAACGTTAAATTCCATGCAATAATCGCAGAAAATGTTATTTGTTGTTTATATTCCAAATACAAATATTTATTTATATTTGCATAGAATCTACTTTGTTCATTATCATGAAAATGCCTAGCAACTATGCTAATATCAGTCATTTCTTTCAAGTTGAAAGCTTTTTATATTACCCTTGTCACAAGGGTAGATATAACTATAATACTATAACTGCATTACTATTACTATATTATACTCAGTATACTTATTTTAAAATGGAAACTGTATTATATAAGATGTTTGATGCAGATAATATTATTCATTTGTATACTGTAATCTGATTATGCAATCATAATGTATGGTTATTGTGAAGCTTAGTATGAAGATTTGCAGTGTTGTTTTTATATCAGTTTAGTGAAACACTCCATTATTTTTGAAATTCTTACTATCATTCATATGCCATTTCATTTTAAAAGTTAAAAAAAAAAAAGATAGTCATTATAGACTTTACATGTTCTATTCTACACATGATATTTGGTGTCATTTTTAAAAGCTCATCCTACTGTTATTATCTTTTTGTTTTATATATTTTATGTATATTTGAAGTATGAGAGAAAATCTTTATATGGATAATTTATAAGTGTGTTTATGCAATATAAATGTAAAATAAAAAAAATAATTTCTGAACCAAAAAGTAATAATTAGTAAAAATTGTATAATGATTCAGTTTTTAAACCTTAATATAAATAAAGCTGTTAACTACTGCCATTTTAATCCATTGTAAGCAAATAAATTTAAAACAGAGTATTTTTACATTTAATTTATACTTAGTTATTCTGTATTTTTCTCTTACTAGTATTTCTAATATATATATATATATATATATACATTCAATTGTTACGCTATACATGTGTTTATTACAGTAATCTTAAAATGCATACAAAGTATATTCATGTTGTAATGGTTGTTGTGGTGTTTTCAAATGAGAGATAAAAAGTATCATTAGATGATGTAGAGGCATTTCCAGGTTACCAAGGAAATTTCTATCCATTTATAAAGTAGATGGAGAAAAAGAAGATATTTCAAGAAAATTTCTTTTTTTAGCATACTGTCATTTTATAATACATTGTGCTATAAAGAAGTTTTCTTAGACATTTAATGACAGAGGATTTTGATTTCTTGGATACTTATAAGAATGAAGATTAGATTATCTACCGACTGATGCAGGCTTTGGTAAGTTCTTTAAAATTTTCAGATGCTTTGTTGATTAGGTAATTATTAAATTAAAAATAATATTGTAGTATGACATTATATTGTTTATTTTTGTGCATTAATTCTTTGGAAATTAGATGTTTATGATTTTGTTACTTTTCTTTATAACATTTAGAATGAGTTTAGGAATTTGTGTGAAAAAGGAGGGAGAAAAAAAGTACTGGTGAAATATGTTGTCTAATAAAGCGTTGAAAGTATAGAAAAATGTTAAGTGAATTTCTTTACAGCATAGGTTTATTTCAAAACAAACTATGCTAAGAAGAAGTTTTCTTAATACAATCTCTGGAAGAGCTGAATTGGATGAAAAAAGCATAAAAATATCTGAAATGAAGAAAATTTTCCTAACTTAGTGCTCATACAATATCGAAAGCTTTCTGATGCAGCAAGTTAACATAATGTAAGTAGTAACATTCACATTTTATTATTTTTTTTCTTTATCATTTCATACTGAGTATGATTCATTAACATAATGAAAGTTGTAAAACCTATTTTTATTTTCAACGAAATGTGATGTTATTCTTAATTAGATAGTAATTTCAATTTCTTCTAAAACTTCTTTTTTTTTTATTTATTTATTAATAATTGATTATTTCATGACTTGCTTTGTAGATCAGAGGGAGTCTTATGTACATATATTTAAAATAATTTTATAATCGTTAAACACATTCTCAATGTATTAAAAACACTCTTTGAAATCAGGGTTTAACAAGTACAGTTGCCAACAGTGACTTACATTTCCTAATTGGCGATCAGTAGACATGCACAATATACATAAA